>VYXH01004807.1:378116-422108 GCA_013397275.1 Burhinus bistriatus
GTTCTTTATTATTACAATTAACTTTTTTTTTTTTTTTTTTTTCCAAATGGGCTTTGTGGTGATGTTAAGGAAGGTTGAGTTGCCAGAGCCACATCTGGCTCAGGTATTTGCAGTTGCTGTTTGCCTCTCACCACTGCTGCGCTTGTCCTACTTCAGCCTTGCCGCTCCGAGCTGAGCTCTGCTCGGCTGACGGATCTGCAGCTCAAACCAGAAGCTATTTGAAATTTAGGGTGAGGATACAGCCTCACGTGTGATCTGATCACATCGGGTTATATAATTCAAACATAAATAAAAATGCACTACATATTTTTATCTAGGTAGATATATTTAGACCTTGATTAATATCTAGAAATCTATAGTGAAGGAAGCAATACCAAAAAAAGGTGTAATTTTTTTTTTTTTTTTGATTTGAAAACCCAGAGTGTGACCGCATGCTTAAAAGCTTCACTTTTTCATAGTTGTTACAGTATCTTGGCCCTGCCGTCCTTGGGATGGCATTAAGGCAGAGCTGGAAGGCACTTCTATGTTTTAAATACAGGTGGCATGGTGCTGGGAAGCCTCAGCGAGGGATGGAGAGGGGCTGAACCAGCAGCTTTCTCTTTCAGCTGAGGTTGGAGGATTAATTTTTTTTGCCTTATTTCCCCTTTTTCCTTGATGAATATACACAGTCTCTGAGTAAAACCGTGGTGTCAGATCTTTATGGTTGAGGGTTTGCCTTTGCTCCAAAAGCTGAGCATGGCTTCTAACGTTGTGTGAATGTATATTCTAGCTGGTGGAGTATTAGTGCTGGTCTGGGGTCTGGTCCCTGCTGCTGTTGGTGTGTTGCGCTCTGATCCACAAATGTAGTAAATCCAGTAAATGCCTCCTTGAAATAAAAATGAGGACGGGTGTTTAAAGCAGTATTTTAAAACGCAGCCTGTTGCAATTGATTTTGGGAAAGTAAAGAGATGCTATCTTTATGCAGACTTTTCCATGCTTGTTAAGAAACTTGAGTCGCTCTTGAATAATCCAGTTTGTTCAGTCTATGAAAACCTGATACTGCACTCTTGCCTATTTCTTCTTTACAGTTCTGTGGCAATGACATAGTAATAAGTATTAAAAGGAGAAACCATAATCTTCTCTGCTTGCAGGCCAAGCCAACGCTAGTCATTCCCTGATGCTATGAAGTCATCATTTGCTTTGAGGTTTCTAACTAAGACTTTGCTCCAACCGTCTGCTCTGGGTGAGCGGTGGTGGCATTAGTGAGGGAGTCCTGGTGCCCTCCCACTACCTCCGACCCCTCTTCAGACCATCCTCCTGTGGCTGAGGAGACCAATTCTGCAAAGTCCACCCTGTTCTTTGACAGTGATCCCTCCTTCCCCCTTCTGGAGCTGTGGAACAAAAATGAAGATGTAAATGAATTTGCAATGATTGCACAACCTGGTTATGCAACGAGGCTGATGTGGTAGCATATACATATGTAGAAAATGCCTTTCTGAAGAGATGACATTAAGCACAGTTTCGCCACCTTCTCCCCAAAGTGGAGGGCAACTGCATTACTGGGTTCACCCCCTGGTTGGTTAACCTGCATATTAAAGCACACCAAATATTTAGCTTCTGTTGATGGAGCATTATTGTTGATGGAGCAAAAAAATAAATTGGTTCTTGTGGACTGTTTATTTGGGAAGGAGTTTTTTAGCTTGGGGCCCAGAGTCCAGGCAATTAACATTATGGTAGTGAGCCCTGGGGCAGTGTCCTGCACTGTAGGGAGTTTTTGTACTGTCAGCATAGTCTGAACCATCTAAGTGTGTGTTTTGTTTCTTTTTTTTTTTTTTTTCCAAACGAGTGATGGAGTTTCAGTTGGAGGCATCGTGCGCTAGTCCAACAGGTCTGTGAGCGAGTGCTCAGTGTTCCTTGAAGCTGGGAACCCAATTCCTTACTTCCTATAGTTTTTAATTTCTCTGGAAGAAGACGTGCAGCACCACCGACTCCTGCCTTTTGTGTGAAGGAGGGGGACTGATGGCGTGGTGCTTCAACTATGTTTTTGGGGCAGGCTGATTGGTAAGGCTGCCTTGACACTGAATGTGACGCAGGCATTTGTTTGGTCACGTCCCTGGCAAGTGTCACGCGGGCTGGTGGCCAGTGCCGCCCTGGGAGCCCAGAGCGGGACGGCAGCTGAGCAGAGGTGTGAGCTCCTCACTACCTTCACTCACCCACTCGGGGGTGTCTGCTGGCTACCTGTGTCCTCCGTGGACCTGTGAGTGAGCTGGGGGGCTGGCACCCTCGGATGTTACTACCAAGCAGCTTCTTGCAAATGTCTTGGACATAATTGTGATGCCTTGGGGCAGGGGATAGACTTCCTGAGGTCCCTGCCATGTCTGCGACTGAGCAGATTTACATTCAGCTGCTGGGCCTCTGGGAAGTTCTTCTCCCAGAGAAGATGTGCAGTCTCTAGAAACTGAATCCGATCCCCTCTCACCAGAAACGGCTGGCGCTGTCATTAATGTGATGCGCTGTGGCACTTGGCCTGACTTTGGCTGGTGCTTTTTTACTGATGTGTGGGAAAATAAGCTTTTTTGTCTCTCGGTTGTTTCCCTTCTTGCTTCTTTATTAATTCCTGGTAGGTAGAACAAATAAATGATGATATCTTCATACATAATGCTTACTGCTGATTGAAAGAAAAATTCTGCAAACTAAGCAAAGAGACTGACCTGACGACTCCTCATGACAACAGCCTAGTTTAAGTTAACGTTCAGAATATTTTTATCCTAGTTTACTCCTTAGAGGCTAATAGAGTGCTGCTGGAGTAATTTTCAGATGAATCATGCCATCTGCCATGCATGCTTTGCTGTTTCAGCAGTAGGGGAGGAGAGGGAATATATACATACAGTGGTCTGAAACAGTATGTTTGCATTCACTGTAAAACTAATTTAAGTTTCAGAGCTTTTTCTTTTTTCTTCCTAGCAGACATCTTATATTTCTTGCTTGATTATCAGTTTAACGTGTGGCTCCAGCACTGATATTGCTCTGTTGGGTGGTCAGTGCCAAACTTCCCAGAGACTCACAAGGCGCAGGGCACACTTGATCTGGCCTGCTAGTGAGTCGAAGTGGAGCACTGCAAAGTCCTTTTTTGAAAACACAGTTCAAATGTTGACCCTTGGGATTGCCAAACTGAGCCAGCTGTAATTTGCCCCCCACTAAAACTAAAAAATAGTGATAAAAATGTTGTAGAGAAATGAAACTGGAGCGTGTAGCCTGGCAGTGTAGAGGGAAGGGTCACTTGTGGAATGAGTTCTGTAGGGCTGATGTTCAAGACTTGCTCTTCCAGGAGCTCTCCTGAGCCAGGGGAAGAGCATCCCCAGCACACAGCCATCTTACCTGTGGGAAAGAGCAAGCTGGCATTTGAAACCAAAAATTCATAACCACAGTGGAGTATTGGGCATGTCGTGTCCCATCTTGTGTTTTTTCCAGAAGCAATTATTTGGGAGACTAGCCAATCTGTTAGTAAGGTTCATGGGTCTGGATTTGGGTTTGGAGAGGGCTGGAATCATAATGTTGAGGAGTTTTTACTTCAACCCTATCCCATCTTTGAGAACAGGCTATGATATTAGATAATATTTCAGTTATTACCAGGCAGAGTAAATTCTTCTGTTCTAAAATACTAAAAATCTTCCCTGGCTGCCTGTCCTAAAGATCTAATTTTCTCACAAACTGATTTGGCTGGTGTACTGTTACACTGAAAAGTACTAATAGATTTTGTGCTTTGTTCATATCTTTAAGCTTTTTACAAGAATTTTATCTCATGTGCTTGGTTTTAGTGCCCTGACAAACCCTATTCGAAGAAATTGAGAGCAGAATATTGAAGTGTGGAGCAATTAAACTGTTTTCCTCCCTTTTCATGTGTTTCACCCCTGCCCCTTGAGGGAATGATATATCTGGTAAACTCCAGAATTAATTATATGAGGTCAATTGAAGGCCTGAACAATAGCATGCTCTCTTTTTCAGGCAAGAAAAATGAATTTTAAGTGCCAGGAATTAAAATCAAAGATTGCTTGCCTATGGAGAGGAGTTGTTGCACCAGATATCAAGCTGACATGCAGGCAGATCTCTGCTACCCTTAGATGAGGATTAGTTTATGCCCTGAAGCAAATGGGTTATTAACTCTTGTAATTTTATTTTAGCATGTTTAACAACAGATACTGTTGTTTATAAAACCCATTTAATCCCTTTTTAATCACTGCAAGTTATTTTCCAGTAGTTATCCTGCAGCCATGGGTTCCAATGGTTAGTTATTTACTCAGCAAAACATAGCATTTGTCTGTTTGACTGTATTTTTTTAAGTCATTCTTTAATGCCTTGGATTAGAGCTTAAAAAAAAAGTAAAAAAAAAAAAAGTTGGGCCTTGACTACTGTTGCCTTCTCCTCCCTCTTTGTTCCCCAAATACCTCTAGCAGCCCCTTCCTTTTGCTCTTTACTCTTTGGACTCTCTGCTGCATCCTTATTTCCCTTCTCTTTTCCCTGGCCACTGCTGTTGCTGATGTGAAACACCAGCAGATAATCCTAGCAGATTTTTATTAGCTTGGGCTTTGCTCTGCACCTCAAGGCATTTATTGATAAATAGGGGCCTTGTATTATGGGATGTATAAACGGAAGCATGTGACTATCCTCTGCGTTGGATTTGAGAATGTAGGAAATAGCGGTGGCGGCATCGTGATGCTCTTAAAGGAGGCAGTGCCTTTTCTTAGAGCCAAGGGTACTGTGGGGGAAAGGCTGGCAAGCTTTCAGGTGTGCAGGAGGTTCTTCGTGTGTGAAATAACAGCTGTCAACTTCAAAACTGCATAGCTGAGAAGAAATATTTTCATTTTCAAAGATGATCAGAGCAAGAGCGTAGTTGGCAAGTGCAAAGAAGGGGCACCAGGGGAGGTGGAGGGCTGAGTGGCTCTCCCAAGGGAGAGAGAGATGGAAGCTGTTGGAGCTTGGAGAGGCTGGTGAGAGGGGAGGAAGAGAATAACCCACCATAGTTACCGGCATCATTGCTTGATCTTTTCCCCATGTTTCCTGTCTACTCCTGGGGCAAGAGCTGGTATTTGCTGTGTTTTTTCACAGCCAGCTGCCATGCCGTGCAGCACAGATACCCAGCAGACAAACTGATGCTGCAGCCTGTCCTTTGGAAACCAGGCCAAAGCGAAAGCACACCAAACATCTTAATTTCAAGTTATAAGCTGAGTTGGGACAGAAGTAAGAAATAGTTACACCAAAAATCACTTACCAGGTTAGATGTCTTTAGCTAGGCACATTGTATAAAAGTAGCAGCAAATGATGCATGCATAAAATACAACTCACGCCAAGGTCTTTAGGCCTTTTACATTAGCCCATCCGTGACCCAGGGCAGTGTCATGGCTGCAGAGATTTCTAATGAGATAGAAGTTTCCAAGCTGCTCCAGTTGTTCTCCTGAACATCAGGGTTTAGTAATATACCAGCTGAATTTGTAGCTGTGGCCCGGGCCAGCATTTCGTTTTTGCGAGCCAGCTCTCGGGGTCACATTCCTGCGGTGGTCCAGTGGCTGGTGTCTGTGCCTGACGGCAGTGCGCAAGACTGGGGATGTGGGCATGATGGGGGACTTTGTTGTGCTGCCCTCTGTAAATTATTGGGGTGACTGACTTGAGTCCTGTCTTCCTTGCTGGAGGTCAAGGAGACTGAAAAGGAGAATTTTTCTCTTCTGGACTATGTATGCTTGGATACACGTGGATGGCCCATCTGCTCAGAAAGAGGGGTGAGGAACCTCAAGGCTTTTCAGGTTTGTTGCTTAGTCCTGGCCACTGTGCTGGGACCTTTCAGCATCTTGCAAAAATTTGTCCTCTCCACGCTAGCTGCTGGGACGCAATGTTGCAATGCCGCCTTGCACGTGGGGGTAATTTTATGCTCTGTCAAGTGTGTGTCAGAAAGGGGGTGCATATATATTTGTATATATATACATATATGTACCCTATAAGCCACTTTCCAACGCAGCGTGAAAGATTAGGAATGAGACAGTGGTAGCATTTATGGCTTTCTGACTGTAGAAGCTTTGCCTCTTGGCTCTGATTAAGCCAGTGTTTAGCCTGTGAATGTTTTCTTTTTTTTTAATGTTGGGAGATCTGCTGTTACAAGAGATTTTGCCATTGGGGCTGGATGGCATAAAGCGAATACCTGACTGACTTGAAATAATTTGATTAGTCTGTCTTTCACTGGGAGAATCCCTTGCTCAGGCCTATCCCAGGGATAAATGAATCATGCAGAGGAGAAATTGAAATTACCAACCAAAGCTTTGAGTTTGTTGCTGTTAAGTGACTGTTAAATGAGCTTTGCTGTAGGAAATGTGCCTTTTCCTAGAAATGTCTTTAACGTAGTCTGAATTATACTGAAATGTGAAACTTCCTTCCAAAATTAAGGAGGGGGGAAGTCAGAGAGCAGAATATACTTTTATTGTCAGAAAATTCTGACCAGGTTTATTGCTTGTGCTGCTGATTTGCTAAAGTACCTCTTATACTGAATTTTATTACATGAGGAATAGAAATTGAGTAGCAAAATGTATCTGTACTGATCTGAATATTCCCTCTCCTCATTAACACCTTTTTTTCCCTTGCCATCTAGATCTTGCATTAATGTTCATATCGATAATGCTGGTAAGAAAAGTAGAACTCGCTTACCATTGAAGATTTGACTTTTCATCTTATACTGGCAACCTAAAGATCATGCGTGTAACTGCTGATGGGAACCAGTCGTGCGAGAGCCCAGTGAGGTTCTGAGGTTCCTCTGCAGCATCAAAGCGTCAAAGTAAGAAACAGAGGTTTCTTCTTTGTCCCTTTGCCCGGTTAGCTGGTGTGTAGACCACAGTCCTCTCCTGAACTCTGTGTGAAGTTGCCTGAAGTTAGAAAGCCTAATAGTTGCCTTTAGTTAAGCCTAGTGGTTCCTTTCCGTGTGTTGACTTTTGTGATTCAAAGTGCCTCTTGGTGTTCCAAGGAAAGCCCGTGGGTAACAGAAGAAGGGAAAGAAGACAGCTAGATATGAAGAGGGTTATGTAGTCTGCTTTTAGCTTAGGAGGCTGGTCTATTTGGGATCTGTAGTCAATGAGGGAGAATAGGTTCCTGCTGTAACTGTTCACAAGGAGAAACTTCATCAGGCATGGTGAATAACTCCCTAGAAAGGGGGCAGCCCTTGTGAACATCCCCAGGGGTCCTTTTAGGCTCAAATGATGAGACACCATCTATTTAGGGACAAGGCCAAGGGACAGTTTCAAGTGTTCACAAAATAACCTCATCAAATTCAAGCTTGTCGTCCCGAGTGCATGGGACTAAGATGGTATCTCAGACCATGTTATTTCCAGCTTATGTGAGGAATTTGTATTTTGACTCCTTGAGGGATTGGCACAGTTCACCCTGTTGTGCAGATGTTGAGAGTTTAGGAACCTCTGGGTTTCTTTCTGTACAGGCTATATTTTAGCAAACTTCTTTGGAAACCAAGCTCTGGGCATCTTCTTGTCCATACCGCAGTGGCCACTAAAGGACTGGGAAGAAGATTCTCTAAGGAGGATAAAAAAATCAAGAATCTCCTAGTTTGTAGAAAGTCATGAGTGTCACATGCAGTAGCAACAGTCTGCTCCTCCAAGGAGGTGGAAAGGCGAGAGTCTTATGTGGGGTTCAACCAGCGCCTGACTCCCAGCTTGCGAGCACTGGGAAGCCTTAACTCTGGTGTCCTCAAGACTGAGCGGCATCACACAATTCACGCATGGCATAGATGTGGTTTTTTTAGATAAAAAGCATAACTTGCATGCATTTGCAGTCCAGGAGGGTTCTCCCCTCTTTCAATTTTGAAAGCACGACCGGGAATACAGAGCAGTACACACTGCATCCCGGTTGCGTATGATGAAACATGCTCTTTGAGCCAGAGGTGGCCATGACGTCTGTCAGTCTCAGGCTTGCTCACTCCCAGGACAGACGTAAGAAATATCTGAACTGCAAGTTGTTTTGTGCTTCCTAGAAAGTCTGCGAAGGCTGGATGGTTTCAATATGGGGACAAAGGCTATAATGTGCCGGTAACCTCAGTGGGTTGCAGAGAAATTTCCTCATATTTGGGGGTAGTAGAGTTTTGAAAATCAAAGCAAACAAATGTGTTTTGGTTGCGGTGTTTATAAGAAAAGGTGAGAGAGGAAATGAGAAGACTTTGAAACTTGAGTTAAATCGCGAGTGCCATGAGTTGTTGTGTATGTCTTGGTTTTTGCTTTGTAAAATCCTGCTTTCTTTTACTGAGGCTTAGTAAGGAAAGTTTTACTTTCTAAAGAGAAGACAGCGTGTGTCACAAAGAAAAGGAGTATCTTAAAGGTATGTGATCTGCTATGTTATGGAAGGATTTGTGATAGAGAAAAACTGCAACAGTAAGACCTTACAGGATTTCCTATTAGTTCAAATAAACAATCTTTACCTGGAAGCATGAACTCTTCAATAACATCGTAAATGCAGATGAGAATAAAAGAAAAATATACAGCATCAAATAAATGTTATAGAGAAGCTGTAATTAATAAAGAAGGTAACTTGCTATGAATTGTATTTAAGAAAATGGCTATTCCCATGTAGAAATTTAAAATAATAAAAAGAGTTAAAGGAAGAGCTTGTGCAATTCAAAGCTTGTGTGCTTTTTCCAACTTTGTCCGGTACAAGGTATGATGTCTGTCTGCAAGTCTTGTCTTTAGACACATGTATTCTTTCCCATGATCTTTGGGTCAGAAGGAAGATATTTTTTTGCTCTTACTTGTGTAGGACAGAAAAGAGCAGACACTTGCTTTCAGAAATGGTGCTGTGTAATGTCATTGAATGGATCTGTTCACATCACAAGCCAAAATGGAAATAAATTTAAAAAAAAAAAATCCAGAAGCTTAAAATGAACCATTCTTCCTGCATTTTTAAGCGTTGAAATCCAAAGTGTTAAAGGGATTAAAAAATTCTAAGTGTATCTGTGGGATATTTATAAATCCTAATTCCTTGCCGTTCCAAATGCCCGGTGCTTGTGCTTCCCTGTAGTGTTGTCATTGAAATTGTTTTGATTTGTAATGCTTTTTGAAGTGTAGCTCTGATGCGAAATGTGGCCCCAAAATTATGGAAACTTTACTCAGTTCAGAAAAAAACTTTAATGAGTCACAAGGTAGTAATGAATCCTGCTTCTGTGCTTATCACTGTAATATTCATTATTATGGCTAACTGTCATAAAACATCACCAAAAAAAAAAGAAGGTTCAGTTCAAGAGTTAGGTAGCCTTGCTTGGGATCTTCTGTTTTGCTCCTGATGGGTACCAACTTGCTGGCCAGTCCAAGCTCTGTTGTGGACCTGGTGGACTCCCCAAGGGATGTTGTTTAGGAGGGGCGAAGGGTGCAGTATTTGGGGGCTTGCAGTATTTGGGGGCTTGCAGTATTTGGGGGCTGCAAAAGATAAAGGAGTAAAAGTGGCTAAGTTGGAAAGGGGTGCAGATCGTGGGGTTGAGGTTATGCCCATGGGAAGCTGTGTGGGATACAGCAGTGGGGAAGGAAACCGTGGCATGGCTTGTTGTGCTTGCATAGCTTTAGTGTATCAACCTTTCACATGCTGATATTTTTCACTTATTTTGACATGTATTTGTATTGAGGACAGCTGAGAGGAGCAATTGTAAGCAGAGGCAACCCTGAATGTATCGGAAACCTCCACCAAATAGTCTAAAGCCTAGGGATGCCCTAGAGGAGAGGGGTTTTGGTGTCCTTGGTGGCGGTGGTGTGGCAGCCAAGGAGGAGCGGAGCACGGGACAAAGGAGAGGGCTGGAGCTGTGTGGGGGCTGATGGTGGAACCTGGAGCTGAATCTGGGACCGTGAGTCAAAGTCCCATGACTCCATTGCAAGACCATTAGTCCTTTTAAGCAGCTGCCTTAAGGGTTGCCAAGAATTAGGGCTGATGGATAGCACCAGAACAGAACTTGAATTATTCGAGGTTTTCAGCTAGAAAGCAGCATGGGGTGGAAACCAACACTGCAGTGTGTCTCACAGGCAAACTCTGGCGTGGTAAAACGTGCATGGGAAGGAAAGGTGTGGCCTGCTGCAATTGTAGCTCTGAGCTCTGGCCAGTGTTACCCAAAGGATCTTGAGGTTTTAAAGGTCATGATAAATTTGAGTTACTGAAGCATGCATAAGAAGCTGCAGAGAGGATATGCAAGAAATGGAAATTGTTCATTTGTACATTTAAACTGTACATTTAAAAAACTTGCAGTCAAGAGACACCACTTGAACAGCAACTTTGTACTTCTATCTGCATTTTCATACAGTATTAGACTTTTGGTCATAGATAACTTAGTAGTTATTGATTACCAGTTTATTAGCAGTAGTACTCTGGGAATTAACATTTGCTTCTCATACTCCAGTCTAAAGCATTAGTTTACAATTATTCGTTATTCTACATATAATGCAGAAAAATGTCAGTTTTTTCCTACAATGAAATATTGGAGAAATTTTATATTTTCAATACATGTTATTTTAATTCAACCAATTTTGCATTCTTTGTATGTCTAATGTCAGTTACTGTGTATTTCAAATCTGCAGAGTCATAGAGCTTGCAATTCTTCGACACAGATATTTCCCCTGGAAACAATCAGGGCTGTCTTTGTGATATTCACCACAGATTTCTTCCTTTTACAGTTTGTGCCAATATGGATCTACTTGTGTTTTCTACTATTTTAGGTATTTTTCTTTCTTTTTTAAAAAGGGATGCTACTTAAGACTTTTATATATAATTTGCTTATAGATTTTTCTATATTGTTCTAGTCTATTTTTTTTCTGTATTATTCTGTCTTTTTATGTGTTCTATATATGTAGGCCGCTCTGTATGTGTGTATAAAAATATATGTACTCCAAATTTGAACTTGAAATAGCCATCTTACTATGTCCGTGCTTTTTATCTAAGTCCATAAAATAATGATGCTTATTTTCTTCTACTTGTTGCAGTTCGTTTAGTTTGTAAATGGTGTAAGGACTGATTGCACCTTGCTTGCAATACTCCTGCTATTATGTGTTTCTGTGTTAGGTAAAGGGTGAGTGTTTTTGGGATGCTGGTGTTTCATCTGTCTCTTAATATTTTTCAGTGGGACAATTTGTGTGGTTTGTACGTAGTGTTTGGGCAGACCTGCCAGCAGTAGGGCACTATTTGCTTGCTAGCAATGCACGAAACAAGAGATAGCACCTTTCCTCTGGAGTTTGCAGCCAGAGGTCCTGAGTGTGCAAATGCACGACTGAGCAGTTGTGAGCATGTTGCGAGCATTAGAATCCAACTAAAGACAGCTTCTTGGGAGCGAAAGTACAGGCGAGGTTAGAGCCTAGACCTTTACCACAACTCAGGCAACCCGTTGTTTACAGGAGTGAAGTGGTGGAATCACTTTGGCAAAGAGGCTATTTGTCACAAATTTCACATTCTTTGGCTGTTTGCGCAGTATTTTTTCTTCTGTATTTTTTCCTAAGGTATTGTTTTTGCAGACCATATTGAAAACATGCTTCTTTTTCTTTTCTAATTTGATTGTAATAAGGGCTTTGTTAATCAAAAATAAGTGCAATAAGGCAGAATGACTTGGTTATTTTTACATTTTCCTGTTTAAAAAAAAAAAAGCCTCAGTGAGCCACAATGAGCCGTGATGTATTTCCTCCATCAGGATGGAAAATAAGCCATTTATTATTTCAGCTCTGACTCACAGTGAACCTGCTGACACTGAGACATTTTATAATCATAAGGAACAGGTTAGGGCAGTAACTTGGACGCCAGGCTGGGGATTACCTACTCATTACAGTGTTTTACAACCTGGGTGCTTTAGGTTTTCTGGCAGAATGTCCTAAACCTCACACTAAACACCACGATGTTATTGTACAATTACTGCTTGCAGGTCTGGCTGTAGGTGGTGCCAGCTAGACAGATTCCTTCATTATAATTATCCTTTTTACTATATATAAAGATTTCATCCCTTTAATCCATGTAAATTTTACTGCTCTTGAAAGTGACACTAATAGTTATACTTCTCGCCCTTCCTCCTTGTCCTGTGTTGTTCCCAAAGCGACCGGGGCTGGGCTTGCTCAATCCAGAAATGGGAGATTTCCAAGGAGGACCCGGGTTCTGCGGGAAGTGGCGCTGATGAATCAGTAGACAGCGCTGGTGGTCATTGCATAGTCCCCCGACGCAGTCTGGAAGAACAACAGTGCTAACTCCAGCATCCTGGCCAAACTCCAGCTGAATAATTACTTTCTGCCTGCCTCAAATTCCTCTGCAGCTTCAGCTGGAGAAGTTGAGCTTCGTTTCCCTTTTTATAAACAATCCCGTAGTGTTCAAGCAGAGCAGCTGCTTCATCACACCTCGGAGGTAACTGTATTTTGACGTCGGGTGAGTGACTTTATGCTTGCACTTGTGTATAGCCCAAGAAATGCTCTGATGCATTTTTGGATGATAAGTTCTGGGTTTCATTCTTTGCATTCGTGACATCATCTGCCCCATCATGTTTGGCACTTGTAGAAATAATTTCAAAATATATTGCCTGGGAATAAAAATAACCGGAGTTTGAGCGTTTGACTGGCCAAGCCAACTCCTAAAAAGCTTGCTTTTACTAGGAAATGTGTGACGTATTATCTTGTATTCTAATTTTTCAGTAACAGCCTGTGAATACTACTGCATTTACTTATAAATGAGGGCATCTGTGAAATTTATGGCCTTTTGATAGCTAAATGTTGAAAGATGACTGGGAAAGGGATACTGAGATCCTCATTAGAGGATGAGCTAAGAGGACTCTTCCCACAAAGCTATTTAAGCATAGTGGGTGGTCTCTTGCTCTTTGATAAGCATCACGGTGGGCAACCTCTGACTGGATGTCTCTAGTCTACTCAATCCCCCAGCTCCATGTATACAGTGAATCAGAGAAGTAGAAAGGTAGGTCAGAAAGTCAGGTCTACTTTGAGAGCGTCTTCAAAAATAAGAATGCAGCCAGTGCTCTGCTCTGGGCCTTGGTGTTCAGACAACCTCCTCTCACCACAGAATCATAGAATGGTTTGGGTTGGAAGGGACCATAAAGATCACCCAGTTCCAAACCCCCTGCCATGGGCAGGGACACCTTCTACTAGACCAGGTTGCTGAAAGCCCCATCCAGCCTGGCCTTGAACACTTCCAACTATGGGACATCCGCAGCTTCCCTGGGCAGCCTGTTCCAATGTCTCACCAACCTCAGAGTAAAGAATTTCTTCCTAATATCTAACCAAAATCTACCCTCTTTCAGTTACCTTCACATGCTGGGAGGAAGGCTGGCTTCCTGAGGCAGGTGCTGCACCCCCTTCCATGTATGGGGGCTTTGCCAATATTTCATTGCTCTTTCCTGTAACAGCACTGACTTGAGGCCGAGTGCTTCTTGGGGAGGAGGTGGCCAGCGATCCAATAGATTGGGTTTTGCCGGTGAGTTGGTTTAATCTGGCATCTGGCTAATGCGTTCCCTGAGCTGTGTAGCTGAAAGATTCTCATGTTGACTTGGTTTCTTTCAGTGGCTGACAAATGGAGTGTGAGTCAGATGTGCCCTTAACCATTTAACACAAGCAAAAGTTACTTGCAAGAAACAAACTGCAGGTAGAAGAGCCGGATGACATGGCTGAAGATCTTGGCCCCTTGACTTTGTGTTGAAGCTCACATGCACAAGAGATTGAATTGGTTTCTTATAAGGAAGATGTCGAAATTAACCTCAGAGTTAAGCTTTTTGCTTAACAGTTTGCTGTTGAGCTCATCTGACAAACTGTATAGGCTTTCGCTTGCCAGGTATTGAGTACATGTTTGAGTACAAGTGCGAAGTCAAGATTCAGTGAGACTTCTACGCATATAAGAGCTACCTTTTTGCCATTTATTCTCCTGATGAAGTTAAGCTTTGTATGATCGACTCTTAAACTGCCCTTTAATTGCTTCATCCTCTCTCTTCTTGATGAGGAGACTACTCATGTCTTCTTGAAGCCTGCTACTTAACAGCATTCTGTAGTTAACCTCTATTCAACACCTATTTTACTGTTTTGTGTCTTCCCTCCCTGAGTGCTCAGAAAGTAGACCAGTGTTGCAGCATTTCTGTCTTGCAATATTAGATGTATGCAATATTGGATATTTGATGGGAGTGAAAATAATTGGTTGTTTAACCAATGTAGTTTGCCCACTTAGCTGTGCAGGGTAATTTGAGTAAGGAATCAAAAAGACTGCTTGGTAGGTTTCCATAGCAAATTCTGCTTGGCGGTTTGTTTTTAAATCATCTTTAGGGAGTATGTGCTACTTAATATTGTTAAAATCAGGATGCAAGAAAGCATACGGATTAAAACTTACCAGGGAGAGTCTGGTAGCTTCAGGCTCCTTGGAAATGGCAAAATGGAGGTACAAGCAGTTCATCGTAGTAGCCCAGAACTTTCGCTAGCTGTTTTGAAGCTCTAGTGTGTGTAAGAATGTATGACAGCTGAAGACATAGACTTTCTGAGAAAAAAATCTGATGGTGAACATGCGGTTTTCTTAATAAGTAAATGTTAATGCCCGACTTCGTAACTTATTGTGTGATAGAAGAGGCAAAGTTTCTGTTCTCCACGCACTGCTCTTCTCCGGCAGGGCAGCTCTGTGTATGAAGTCTATCTTTTAAGCTGCTTCTTCATAAATGCATAATCTCTGCATATTTGCATGTAGAAGAAACTAAAGTATGCAACCGGAGTAGTTCTCCTTAAATTGTACAAGGATCCAAAATGTTATCTGGTTTTCTGTAGGCTTGTCAGCTCCCAGTGCCGTGGGTCTGCATAGATCTCCCAAGATGAGGAACTACTAGATTCTAGGCTAAAACGCTGGCATATTGAATCTGACAAATCACAGTATGGAAAGAGGTTATACAAAATAGGCAAGTTGAAAGTCAATGTGGGCCCGAAGAGAGAATTTATATTATGAACCCTTCATTATTCACATGAAGCATGTTGGAAATCTGTGAGTTATTTTAATGAATTATTTTCTTTTTTACTTTCTTTTTTCCTTTATTATTTATTTGTCTTGGACTTGTGTTGAAGGGAAAACTGGAAGGCACAAGTTTTGAACAGAGTTTGACTGTGCTGTTTGCAGAACCAAAGAGCTTCTGCCAGAACAGGATTAACATGCGAATGGCACTGGAGCTCCTGTGTGAGAGACAGGTAGCAGCTTTGGAGATCAAGTTGTAGTCAGTAGGTACTTTCTTTGAGGTCATGTGGATGTGTAAGTAGGAAGAGCTGTCTGATTTAAATTTAGAGTAAGAAATTACCCTTGTATGTGTATCAACAAAGAATGTATAAGTAGGTGTTCCTTGGGAGTTACAAGGTGTTTTTTTAGTAAGATCGTTGTGTTGTCAAAATACTTTGTATTTTGTCTGCTGTTATTACTTAGTCTGGCTGTAGCACTGCATTGCATGTTTGTTACCACAAGTCCTTTTCTAGGCAAGCCACCCGTGCAGCTAAGAGTTTTCTGCTTGATACTTTCCTTAAAACTTCAAAAGACTGATGCAAATAATTATTTATGAAGTAGCAAAGATGTTATTGTGCATGTTTTGAGAGAAAAAGTGTTGAGATAAAAATGAGAGTTGCAGGACTAAATTTTAGGTACTTAAATCTAGGTTAGTAAAGAAATGTTGTAGGGGTTACATCTTCCCTTGCATGCACAGCGCTGGATAATGAGCAGCTTTATAATCGTAAAGCAGGAATGTAGTGATGATTAACGCTACTGCAGTTATTTGATATTATTAGCTTCACACTTAATATGAAAGACTGGTTTAAGACTAAGAATGAATTAAATCCTACCAATCCCATATTCCCATCAATTTATCAAGCAAGATTTGTATTAAGCTCAAGTATGTGGGCCTCTCTCAAGCCATTTGCTTTACGATAAGAAATTCTGTTGAGAAACTGTAGCTGAATACATATGTATATTTTACTGGATATTTCTGGGAAAACTTGGGAGCATTCATTAATAAAAATTTGAATTTTTCCTCTAAGAATAAGTATTTATAATTGGACCACTTCTGGATTTGTCCTACATAGAGACTGAAAAAATTCCATGAGCAGTATTTTGCTAGGCTATTTGTGGTAGTATCCCAAATATAGAATAGGAAAGGTCTTTCTAGGAAGCATATTATTTCATTAAAAAGACTACAGTGAGAGCACTGAGCTCACAGTGCAGAGAAAACCCAAACCATAATGTGTCAGAAACTGTGGTGTGATCCTTATTGCCCCTGGGTCTCCACTCACCTCATTTCTTTGAGCCACTGCTTGCTCTGTGGACCCACCACTAAATATCCAGCTAAGAAGCCTCTGACCGCAAAGGTGATATCCATGGAAAATCAGAGAAGGCAGCAAAGAAATCTTAAGTAGTTGCATTGTAGGAAGTATTTAGGTGTGGTTTTGAGTCTTCTTCCTTCTTTCTGGGACATGGAAACAATCCTTTTTTTTTTTTTTTAAGCATATTGTCTGCACACAGTGCTTTTCTTGGGACGGAGAACTCCATTGCTTTGTGCAACTGTGCCCCATCACCCCCCCCCCCCTTTTTTTTTAAAAAAAAATTTAAAACCAGCTTGTTCTTCCTTGCTACAGCATTTCTGTTACCTTCCCTCTGTTATGAAATATGCACCCTGAAAAAGCTGCTTCCAGAAAGAGGTTCTGCATTGCAGCTAGTGGCTTTTTCTTTACACCTATTGGGAAATGGACCTTCTAATGATGGTTTCTACAGAGCTGCGGTGCAAACACCTCCCTGCGTCCTTGAACACCAGCCCTTGTGTAAGTCGTGTGGGGATGTCAGGGCACGCTATGGCATGGGTGAAGCTGCAAGGTGATGGCTGACAGTGTTGTTCGAACCAGAGGCTGTGAGGACCAACCTTGTGCCCAGATGACTTATTTTACTTCTCCTCCACACAGCCCTCTGCCACATTGGGAGGAGCAGCCTGCATTTTCATGGGAGGAAGGGCCTCTTCAGCAGCATCAGTCATCACTCCAGCTTTGTAAGACTGCAGTAAAAGAAGAAAGCCCAACTCTCAGTCCTGGTGCTTTTGCCTGATCCCACTGCCTCCTTTCCCCAAGCCAAAGAAAACCCCAGTTTGGTGGTTCCTTCCCTGCTGCAGTAGCCTGATAGTTGCTGGACCATGATTAAGGATTGCAGTAGGGCAATGTGGAGGATGAATAGCTTTTGTAGAAGGAATGAGTCTTGGACAGATGTGGTTAGTTGAGTCGGGGTTTGAGAAGATAAGAGGATGGGCATGCTGCAGTGGGAATGTGTTTGAGGTAGATGGATGGAGGATGTCATGCTGCAGGAATGGAAAACACCTTTTTGGGGCTGTTCTCAGGTTCCCACTTATGAACCTGGTAATGGTACTGGATTCAATTTTGCCTATGCTGTTGAGAAACCTTGAGCTGGTCCTAGGCAAGTATCAGTCACACATACTTTGTCTGGCTGAGGGTTTGATGCCAGAATTGCTAATCGGGTATGCTTTTTTCTGCAGCAATGTGTGGGCAGAATGCTGTGCCTCCCGCTCCCGTGGGTGATTGAACTTGCCGGGTTTTATAGCTTTGAGACTTTGGCCTCTATCACGTGTATCAGCATGAAAGTGGTGCCAGGCTAGAGCTTCTCAAAGAGGCGTTTATGCGGGGAGGCTGAGTTCAAAACCACCCTTGGAGTCACTGGCTGCAGTAACGTGCTAGAGGGGCTGTAAAATAGAAGGGAAGCTGTTACCAGAAGTATGAGAATATCCACAGCCAAAGCCCAGTGTTTCTGCTATGAATGGCCTGGGCAAACGGGAGTTTTGACTGAAATGGGGTAGGTAAACACAAGTAAAAGTTGTATTTCTATTCCAATATATATAGGTAAACAAATGAGAAACTCTGCTATTACCAGAATGGGCAGCTTTTAAAGGATTTTAAACTCATGTTTATATTGGAATTTCAAGATGTATAAATAAATGGCATGAAGATAGAAATGTGGAAAACAGGATAGACACATGACCGAGTGTTTATGAACATCTATCCTGTCCCAGACCTGCAGCGCAGCATGTGATGTTGTTGTTTCTCCTCCAGCAGAAGGTGAGGGGAGAGAGAGAGCACGGTCACCAGAAAGGAGAGAACATAAATTGGTTTAGCGTAATCTGAAATCTTTTCACAAGGATTTTTTTAATTTAGAGCACACGGTACTCTGAATTATCTAAAATAAATGTATTTATTTTTCAAAGATCCTTTTTAGTTCGTTCTTTATTGCATGGTTTCTGTTGTAGTCAACGTGTAATGGTGTTGGAGACTGCAGAAGGCAAATGGACCCCAGTCCCTTGAAAGCTGCAAGTCTGTGATTTGGTTTGGCAGATGCTTTTCTTTAAAGGACTATCTTGTTCCTGCTGTTGGAAGTCATCTTGGGAGCCAGAGAAGTCCTTCCTCTATAGGAGGTGGTGCTGAAATTTTTCCCGACTTCAGCAAGAGTGACGCCTGGATTCCTCGCGTGGTGCTAAAACGCTGCGGAGCAGAGCCCGCTGCGAGCTTTGCAGCAGCACAGAGCCAAGCAGTGGACTTTTCTCAGTGCAAATCCTTGAGATCTTTTGCAAATGCAAACACTCTGCAGCCTGTGCTGTACAGTGGCTCTAAGCCACCATGTACTTTGATTCCTTTAAAATGGTAAAGAGCAAAATACATTTCCTCCTCCCCTTCCCTCCGCCCTCCCGAAATTTGTTGCCCGGAGAGGCCCGTTGCCAGCCAGGGCAGGGTCCTGGTCTCAGCATCGTTTCCTGCGTGGACCTCTGCCCTCCCATCTTGGGGCACCATAACTCTGCAGCCAGGCTGTCACAAGCTCTCTTCCTGTGATTGTTATCCCGACATCTCCCCTCCAGTTTGTTTTACAGCACAATGATAGTGAACGCAGGGAGGAAGGAGCAGGGAGGAGCTCCGGTCGTAAAAAGATTTCTCCCCTGTAGTATTGCTGTCTGTCCGCGGGAAGCTGTGCCTGGCTTTCTCACCCGCTGGGGGAAGGACTGACGTACAGAGAGGGAAAGCAGGCAGTACCCCGTGGCAGGGGGTCAGTGAGATGGAGCTGGTGGGAATGGGAGATGTTTGACCCCTCAGGCCTAATGTCAGGATTAAAACAGATTCATCTGAGTGCAGTTATCACTGTCTGCCTGCAGGCTCTGTTTGCTACCTGACCGCAGCCAAGTGATGTTTTAAAAGTGAATTTCAGACTATAAAAATGGCCTTTAGTGAATCCCAAGATCCTTCTACTCCAGTCTTTTCTCTGTCTGGGACCTATTGTATTTAGAGTTCAAGATCAAGGCGTGCATCTATCCAGTGAAACACCTTCACATTCAAGCAAGGGCTTTGAATTTTTTTTTTGTGGAAAGCATGTAATTATAGCTTAAAGTAGGTGGATAGCTGGAACACACTGAATTTTCAAGTTATGCATTTATCTTCATAAATATTATATTTTCATTTTCATAATTTGTCGTGTTAGATTAAATGAATAGCAAATAATGCTAATGGTGTCACATTGGGTTTCTAAAATATGAGGCAGTATTACTGTCATTGATGTGCATAAAATGCTTGTTAAATTTTACAAGCTGAGAATCTTCATGAAGAAGGTACTTGCTACTTTTGAAGCTTTCAGTCATATTTCTTGTTAAGAGGAAGAAATCACAAAAATATTAAATAAAAAAGTGTATCCCATTGGCTATCTTAAAAAAAAAAAAAGTAGTAAGCATCTCTGGTCTTTTAGAATAACTTTCACTAAAACCATTATAACTTTCTTAGAAATGATGTCTTGTGTATCCTACCTCAAGTCCTAGAAGCAAGAAGGCAGAACAAAGCTGACTTACATGTGCAGACATGTCTGCAAACAGCAGTAAGGACAGAGTTCACTTGTCAGCTGTGAACGGGACTTTTGAAGGCAAATTAAAATACTCTGGGTTACTTAATATAAACCTTTGGTTAAATATGAAGTTGGAGCAAATGTGATACACAAAAAGCAATTGAAAACACATGCCAGGCAAAAATATTCTCGGATTTGTGTGTTGGTATGAACCTTAGATGGAAGTAAGTTATCTGAGCCTGCCCCTGCTTATTCCCTTCGGGGTGGAGAAAGGGAAAAGGAGGTGTTACCAGCTGTTGTGCAATGTAAGTCTGCAGGATGCCTCACCTAAGCATCTAAGGATATATATACACACACATCTCAGGGCATATGTGTATTTATATGTGTGTGTATATATATATAAATATTAGTGTTTTGTTGCTAAGTTGTGTGTAATGTGTTTATATTTAAAAAAAGAAACCCATGTAGAATGGCCAATACACAAATAATGGTGCTGCTGCAAAGGCAAGTGATTTAATTGCATGTAGCCTTTAGGAGACATGTAACATCTATGTGCTAAAATCCTGTTTCTGCAGCGGTTAGTCTCATGTCGTGGATGTAAAAGAGGAGCAAATGCACTGTGTTGTTGTCTAAAGATTAAAGTGAATCAGACTTGAGACATTTCTACTGGTGACAAGGTCTTTCATTTTTGTAGTCTTGCTGCTAAGTTTCCACGCATACAGTTTCTTTTTGAATAGAAACTGTTGTTGCTCTCATCTTTTCTCTGTACCATGGGTCATAGTTATTTCAGTCTCCTGGCACATAGTTCAATATAGCCCATTTTCATAGGAAATCACAGAGCAGGATATATTGTTTGAAGAGTAAGACTTAGAGAGCTTTGCTATACAGGGGATGGTTTTCTGTTCTTACGGGCTTGCCACTAGATTTAATGCACAGCACAGGAGAACTATTTTCAGCAATGTCTGCATAAATAACTTGGCTTTAGCAGTGTGAATGGAATGAAGGTATCCTAAGATCCAATTTCATGCTTAATCCTTTTCCTCTATTCACTTTTCACTTGGTCATTAAGGATAGAAGATAGCCTGGGAACAAAAAAAATCATACTCATGGAATTGGAGGGAGGAAGAGGGATTCTCACTGGATCATGGGCTATAAATAAAAGTATGCTGTAAATTTTGCAGGCAGAATGATCTGCAATGCATGAGCAATGTTCACGTGCAGTGTTTTAAAGGAAACTTTGTAGGAAACAAAGCTTCAGTGTGTCGTGCTGTTAACGTAGCCGCTAGCTGTTATGTCCAGAAAACGAATGCCCACTTTGATTTTTGCCTTTGCAGTGTGGTTTTCTGATGCATAAAAAAGTCTTGAAGACAAACCAGTCCTCTCCCCCATGAAAGTCACTATGGTTTCTCGGCACGGTGGGAGGTTGGTGCAGAGTAGACACTTTCAATTTCTCTCCAGATCAATTATGACTTGTAGGAGAAGCCTTAATGGGTAGGGGCAGGTGTATTTGGGAGGAAGACTCGTTTCCAGTGTAGTACACGTAGTACATACCCTCCTCAGTCTCTTTTTGTAGCCTGGTTATCCTGGGCTGTCAGCTTTCTGGGTCACTGACTCTGTAAGTCTTTGTGCCTGGCACAACGAGGCCCCTTTCTGCTCAAGGTCTCTGGGTGCTACTGCAGTACAAATATTTAATGATAAAACATGCTTATCTCCCGCCAAAAATCTGGCAACATCCTTATCGAGATATTATTAAATTGTCAGTTCAACCATATGTCGAGCATTTTAGGCGAACAAATGTTCACGCTGGCTCTCGTGCAATACGTGAAGAGTCAGAGAGAGACAGGTGGCCGTGTTTACACCATCGAGTACTGCCCGGTTCCTTACAAACAAAAAGTTGCATTAAGTGACTCCTGCTTTATAGCAGCTTAAAAATTTATAGACTTGATACGCTTGAGACAATGCTAATTTGATTACACTTAAAATGTGAAGTGTAGGTTGGTGGAACCTACATAGTCTGTGTGTTATAGATGTCTCTGCACCGCCCATGAAAAATAAATGGGAGAAGTAAATTTATCAGACCCTCCCCACAAAAAAACCTCCACCCTTGGCTATGAAAGTATGATTTAAAGTTTAAGAGTATTTACTCTTTCAGAGTAGTTAATAGAAAAATGCCTTCATCCATAAATTTCATTACTTCTAGTATTTGCCATTGATAAATACTCAGGAGAATCCTGGTGCTTTTTCAGACACGCTTCCATCTTTTCATCTGCTTTCTCCAGATGACATTACTTATTATCGCACCTTGGTTCTTGGAATACATGAGCTTTAAGATCCACCAAGTAATTGTCAACTCTTTCATTTTATCTTCAGTTTGTCTCTTTTTTTAGGAGTGAGAAGTGGGGATGTTGTTCTGTCACTGTACTAGCATTTTTTCCCACACTTTTATTCTTGGAAGGTAGCCTGTCTGGCAAAAAATCAAAATAGTCTGATTTTTGTGAGCATGCTTGGAATTTTCTTTCAGAAATCTGCAGTAATACTGCACAGTCTTAGCTGTGGTTAATCAAAATGGTATTTTGATTCATTTTGGTGTCGAAAATTTTTTTTCTCTCCTATGGTCTTGCTTTAAAAATAAATTAGTAAGTTAGTCCATTGTGAAAGCTATCTACTATGACAGCTATTTGCATTCCTTTCATTAGGAATTGTATTCTCTTCTGGGGGTCTGCTACAGCTTGTGAGATTTGATTCCTCCTCTTTTTTTTTTTTTAAAGGATAGACTTTGTACCAAACTTCCTTAATGATAAATGAGGGAAGAGGGAGATACTTCTTCTTTCTTGTCTTTATTTGTTGATGGCATTTGAATGCACTGGGAGGTAATGAGCTGAAAATAAATTAGAATTTATACTGAACATTTTCTTCAGAAAAAGAAAGGCTTTTAGAATGCTAAATGCAAATGAATTTGAAGGAAGTTGATAATCTGTCTTTATTGTTAGATATCACTTTGTAATAATTCTGCTTTTTCTGTCTGGGTCATTTCTTTGGGAGAGCGGAGTTCACATGCCAAAAAAAGTTTATAAGTAAAAACATCAAGAACATTAATACTTGCAATTTTTGACGCTGTTTTAGGTGAACTTCCCTTACCCAAAACACCAGTTGCTTTGCCAATGTCTTCATTATTTTTCTGACCCATGTATTACTTTCTCTGCGGTCTTTCTTTTGCTGAAATGAGAGCCTGTGACCATAAAGCTGTCCTGCAGCTTGAAAGTACGAGGAACAATGTCACCCAGACCTCAGCTGCCTTCTGATGCCTTCTTGCAGGCTGAAGCTAGAAGAGCTGGACGCCACCACTGACAACGCACCCTGGATCCTCTCAGAGGGGCCTTGCGGGTGATGGACATCCCTGAGGGTGTAGAGGGAGTGAGGAGAGGCTTGCTGCTGTTTTGAGCAGAGCTCCTCAGATGCATGCTCATAGCTGTCTGGGTCTTTTAAGGGTGACTTAAACTTTATCCATACAGTAGCTGAAATACAGCTTGCAGTGACTGTGTCTGAACACTGGTTTCCTAAGAGACAGTAACATCTCCTCAACCTATCTGCTCTTCAATGCATCTTGTGCTCTATGGAGAAGTCGTTGTTTGACTACTATATTCTTCAGGGAAAGTCCATTGTCTCACTGAAACCTGCTCCAGAGCAGGGTGTAACCCAAAGCTGTGCTGGACCAGCTCTGTTTCAAGGGGTGGGTAGAGTACATTGGAGCTGCATTTACGTGGTTTTGAAAGACTTGGACACTGATGAGTCAGTGTCCAGGATGGTTTGGGAACATGGTGCCCCTTGTAATTTTTCCATTTAAGTATTTGAAAGTCTTCTATGCTTTTCATGAAATACAGAGAGTGCAATTCCTTTGGAATTACCATGGGCCAAGTTGTCAAAAGAGCTCAGGGGTAGTGTGGATCAAAGTGCTGTTTGAGACAGGGTACGTGGCCATCCCTCCTGTGGCAGTGCTAGAGCCTCCAGGGTATATAAGACAATCATCAGTGGAGTCAGGATAAGGCAGAGATCACAGAATCGCAGGTGATTTGAGGCAGGAAGGCACGTCTGGGAGATCGTCTAGTCCAGCCCTTTGCTCCCAGCTGGATCTGACTCCAAGGGTGGAGACTCTGCAGCCTCTCTGGGGAACTTTTGTCACTGTTTGACTACTGCCACAGTAAAGCTGTTTTTTCTGAAAACAGGGAAATGGTGATCCCCTAGGGAAAAGGAAAGATAGTGCCAGGGACCTGATGAGGTGGTGTTATGAATGTAAATGACCACTTTCAATTTTGCTAAAGGATCTGAAGCAAATTTCAAACAAACTGGAGATCACTGTTGAGAAGCCAGAAGCTGCTCTGTGTTTGCACTCTATCTCTAACCATGAGAAAAGCACCTTTGCCATGCTTGTGCCCATTCACAGTGTGGTTGCAAAGACGGCACCCCATATCCCTTGCTGGGCCATGCCGCATCCTGCCTAAACACCTCCTCCCCTCTGTCTGTCGCATCAGATCTGAGTGTCTCATCTTCACTTTCAGGACCTCATTTAACCTACTGTTATTTTCTCTTCCACTGTTACTCACTCCTGTGATGTTCACAGAAGCCTCTAGTTTGCCTGCAGTACCTGTCTCCGTTGCCTAGTTGATGCACCTGTACAAAACCTAGTTTAGTGGTCTCTCTTGTTGGAGAGAAACCTGCCATGAAACTGCTTCATTATCCTCATTCAAAAGTCCACTTTGAGTCTTTGTAGTGTTTTAAAGACCTTGGTGACAGGCTGGGTTGCTGATATACTCCTACTGCTCCCTTGCAGATGCACATTCCCTTGTTGATTCCTTGTTGTGCTGGTTGTCTGTTGCTATATTCTCCTATCTCAGGTTGCAACCATTTATACCTCTGCAGAAGGCCTAGTAGAATGGGATGCAATCCCTGTGTTGGTGGTGTAGTCCATAACGCAAGAAAATAATGGTAGATCTATGATGTAAAGATGTAATTTTTTTATCTAAGTGAACCTGGACGAACACCTCCCGTGTGTTGAGAGCCCTGTGGACCAAAGGATACAGCCAGGTTTAAGGATTAGAAGTGAAAATGTGTAAAATGGGGCAACAGAAAAATCTTATGTAGCCTTGTAGGGTGACCTCTGTCAGATGGAGAGGTCTGAACTCCTAAAAATGCTGCACCCTGGCCTTGGTTTGGGTGGGAGGGGGAACAGTTGCAGGGTGATTTAATCTCCACAAAGCTGCTCTGAATCAATTTGGGAAGGATTATTGAGGAAGATCAGCCAGATGAAACCCATAGAAAATAAAATAGAGCAAGGTTGTTTGCTGGGCATTTTAGCATAACTCCATGTGTCTATACTCTATGGTGCTGCATCCCTGGCTTTTGGGGCAACACTCTGCCCACATCACCCTTGCGCTTGTGGTGGCAAGAAGCTGTCTGTGGTTGGGCTGGAGGCAGGGAAAAGTAATGAAGTTGCTGATGGATTGATGTTGGCCTCGATGTCATGACCAGCTGAATTTGGGGACCTTTAGCATTACCCTGTCTTGTCTGTGGTTGTGCTTGTAATAGAAATTACCCACCAGCTGGCAAGATTAGGTGGCTGTGAGTCCAGTGACTGCTGTGATAAAGTTTCTAGAAGATGGTTTTCCCCCTTTTGAGAGGTGTAATGCAGGTAACATCACTATATAGGGAAAGTGAGTGGTCTTGTTGTATTAATATAGAAAATGAATTTTTCTTTCTTCCTTCTTACAACATTTCATCAATCTGTGGCCTAAAGAAGTCTGTTCTTGCTGTGATTGAGGTACTACAGAAGTAAATGACACTGTAGTTAAATGAATCAATTTAAAAGTAAAGTCACCTTTCTAGTTGGATGCAGAAAGATGTCTCATCACAGCTGTGCTTAAGAGTTTTACTAGCAGTAAATCAAACTTTAGGATATGTTAGTAATCACACAGACAGAGCGACAGTTAAATGTTGGCTTTGAACATCTGAGCTCTTTTTTAAGGGTTGCTCTCCATTGTGAAATACCTTCTGACTGAACTGAGGGTTAGTAGTGCTTTATCATTAAGATTACTGTTACGCTCATGGCTCAAAAATGCTAGTTTTAATGTACTTAGTATTTTTAAAAGATTGGAATTTCTAAGAAATATATTTGTTTTTATTGGTTTTTGTCCTTAGTACAATTCCCAGATGCAAAATTAAGAAAGGTGGTAGAAGGTGATTCTTTTACTGTTAGAAGTTAAGCATATAGGAGGGCACTTGCTTGTCTTCAGCTGCTCTACAGAGAGGAGGTTTCAGGATGAGTGTGAAGCTGCTGGTGTCCTTCTACAGCAGGTATTTGCATGCATGTGCATGCTTCAGGGGTCTATCTGATGCCTTTCCTCGTACCAAAGGAAGTCATCTTCAGTTTAGCAGTTTATAAGCTCATCCAGTTTTGCTGAATGTCGGCCCCAGCTGAGATAGGAAGTGAGCAGGATGCAATAAGGTCTTACTTGGTCACGTTGCTGTCTCTCTTTAGCTGGGAACCTTCTTCCCACTTCTTTTGAAATCCAGAGCTTCTGAAGCAGAGTTTGAGTTTCCATGGGGTCCAGTAGTACTGCAGACTTGTCATTTGATCTTGGTTTGTCAGTGAACGGCCCTTCCCATGCTTCTCTTCTAAAGAAAAAATTATCAGGTGGAGTTGGGCTGTTTGTTTATCACTGGCCTTTGAGCCCCTGCAGATATTCTTGTGCTTATGTCGGTAGTTCCTTTATTCCGTATTTGAACTGTGCAAAGCTGCATGCTTTGTTTTCCTCATTTAGCCTAATTCTTCAAGAAAGAAAAGAGAAGATCTCTAAAGAAAAAATATTTTTTTTTAACTGTGATAGAAAGTTTTGATTACTTTTGTTTGACAAAACTTTGAATTGGCATGTAATACTTCTTGTCCTGAGTAAGCAGGTTGTTTAATAGATCCAATGAATGCTTATTTGGATACAGTAAGTATTTGTGGCAGAGAGCCTTCCTTGTGAATTCAGGCATATCTCTTGGCAGCAATCTGTATAGTCATCTGCAGATTCTGTCCGGTGATTTGACCTCCTCAAAACAAAGTTATATTGGATGAACATTAATTCAAGCCTTCTTTTATATGTGTGTGTGTGTCTTTTTTAAGAGAAATTAGCAGTGCAGCTTAAATAAGCCTTAAATGTGTTGAAGCAACAAAAATTGCACATGACTATTCAATGCGAATAAATGTATTTGGTCAAAGTAAGATGAATATGATGGAGAGCCAGTAAAATGCTGGAAAGTGGTTGAGTTTCTAAAGTAATCAGCTTGATGCATTACTGTTGACTTTTTTGGGGGGCAGAAATAAAGTTTTGGTCTAATTGTCTTTTCAACTAATTATATGCTGAACATAGTGTATACTCTAGACAGCTACTGTAGGAACACCAACAGCTTTGTTTTTTCTTGAAAACTCGGGATCATAAGTTGGAAGCTTACACTATGTCAGAGAATGAATAAGCTTCAGTGTGAGGCTTTGTAATTATTATAACCAAAACTATAGGTGTGTACTGTATCTGCTGACGTTATGAGATGCTGAGTTTGTTTTCTGTTCCTCTTACCACATTCCTTTGGGTTCTATTGAGTATGATCAAGCTTTTAGTTTAAGTCCTGATTTTTATGTCATCTCCTAAGCTTAAAAAAAAAAAAAAGTTTCATTAGCTTCATATATAGAGGGAAATAAGGAGGGGAAGAAAGGAAAGGGAGGGCCCCATTTGCTTATGTGCACCAGACTATGCTCTCTGTTATCATGAAATGTCATTATCCCATTCTTGTTTCACTTCTCCTTCCCCCATATCCATATTACATTTTAAAGTCTTTTATGCAAAATACGTCGAGCCAGTTATTTAATCATCTTAACGGAAAAGTTTGGTCTCAGTTGAGTGCCAAATTTCAAAAAATTTGTATTAGCTTTTTCATCTCAGGCTAGAACTGTTAATGTACGCCTGTCTCCTGCCGAACATCACTAGCTTTGCATAGCCTTCATGAACAGTATTTATATATATGAAGCTGGCCATTGCCAAGGAAGACAAGCTAATGGTGAAAAGTTTGTTGAAGGCTCTAGATTCTAGGGATCGGGAATATATTGACTAAATGTGTCTTTTAATACAAGGATCCATTTTTTTACTCTTGTTTCAAAATATCCTAGAATTCCCTATCAGGTCAACAGCTATTGACAGTAAAACCAAAAAAATACAGTAAACATGGTTGTCTGGCTGAGTAAGGTTCTCAAAACCAAAAAGAGCCTTGAAAGCAGTGTCCCAAAACCCAGGAATCGGTACCATCCAATGAAGTTTGCTTCTGATTCGCCTTCAAAAAGAGGAGGAGAAATAACCTGCGGGTTTAAATTTCTCCATCCTTGTTTATAAGAGTAGTCTCAGACATCTGTTTCTGCCTGGTGCAGTCACGCTCTGCTGCTCCCTGCACCAAAGCGTGACATGTCTCTGTGCCTCAGTTCACGTGGCACCAAAACACAGGGCGAGTGTTTTGGAGGTGGTCTCAGCTGTGCCTTGGCAGGCTGAGACACCAGCATCCCCGCATATCCAACCGCAGGCAGGGATGTTCCTGGCCCTGTTTGATAGGATGGTCCCTCTCATGCTGCAGCTCCAGAGCCCCTGTAGGTGGTGGCCATGCAATTTTTGGGGCTGCCCTGATGCTCAGGTTCAAGTCCATCAGCAGTAAAATGGCTGGCCACACCATAGCGTGCTATTTTCTGGGTTACGCGGCCAGGACATTGGACTTGGTTGCATTCCCCCAGCCTCGTGTATTTAGCTGAAACTCAGACTTCAGAGGCTTGTGGTTAGCAAGTGTCTCGTGTGTGGCGAGGGTGGGACCCTGGGGAGGCACTGCAGTGCCCTGCTAAGTGAACATCCAGTTTTTGTTTGAATTTAACTCTTATATTTGGAACCATGGGTGACTTATTCTTGGAACCCCATTTTTCAGAAACCCATCTGCATGCAACGTTGCCAGGATTTCTGGTACAAATATTTTGTCATTTGCTCTTGAGACAATCTGTTGTTTCAGTCCTGGATGAAGTTTTGTAATATGTTGCTTGAGATATCATGGAAAAATATCTAAGTGGTGGTGTAATCTTCTAAGTGAAAACACAAGGTTATAATTTTTTTTAGTAGAAAATTGATTATTTGGTTTTATCAATGAACAAAATCTATGAAATCTTTTTTTTTTTTAAAAAAAAAACCCCAAGACACTAGCACACTTATTATTTCCCTATCTGATTGCAGCAGTTGAGTTAGAAGTGAGCAACCTTTTCTTTTCCAAGGAATATTTGGAGTTCTCACATTTGGTGCCCATTTTGCTCCATCCTTTCTCATCAATTTCATTTGCTCAGAACATTGTGCCTGGAAGCCCATTTGTTTTCATTTGATTTTTTTTTTTTCCTTTAGAGACGACTCATTACCTTCACTAGTACCTCCCTTAGTGTACGTACAAAATTGTGCCTTTGCCTAGGCAATGATATAGGAGAAGAGTTGGTGAGAACTTTTAGAAGTTGGAGGTTTAAAAACAAGGCTCTATATTTACTTTTGTATGACAATTCTTATTCTTTATCAGACTTGTGTGATGCTGGACAAATCTCTCAATTTCACCCGTATATATGTGTACAGAGACAGATGGTACTTTGGTGTGCTGTTTTAATAACAAATGGCAGTATGCTACAAATAAATTTCTTGGGGAACCCAGTCTGAATACTCAGTGTCTTACAACCAACAATGTTGGGTTGTTAGCGTTGACCCTTCTGGTGTTGCCAACAATGTTATTTCCCCTTGGGTGATCATGCAGGGGGCATAGGAAGATATTGTAGGCTGGTTGCTCATGGTAACACCATGAGTAGCTACCTCAACTACTAAAATTCTGTTTACTGGGATTATTTATTTATTTATTTATTTTTACCTTTCACTTTTTTGATGTTTGTATTATCCTTCTCTTTTTCTTCCAACCCCAAAGAATGAAATGGAAAAGTCCTCTAATAAGGAGAATTTCAGGAGAACTGGGTTTTTTGTCACTGAGTAGGAAAGAAAGGGGAATAAATGCACTTGCCATGGTTGATACCAGAGCGTATATGTTTACCTGTTCTCATGGCTCCCCTATTTAATTGGCAGTCTCTGAGATGTTAAATTCCCAACCTAGCAAATGGTTTAATATTTCAAATGAATGGAAAAAATTCTCCATCTTCTAAAATAGCCTTCTGGAGGTGAATCTCATGGAAGCTGCAGACAGGCAGGTCCAAAACCTCGGGAAGCTGCTCCAAGATGCTATGGGAGAGAACCTGCTCGTTGCAGGGGAGGTTGGACTAGATGACCTTTAAAGGTCCCTTCCAACCCAACCTATTTTATGATTCTAAGAGTTAGGACAGCTTTGTGTGTCTGGGAAAGCTGTTGCAGATGAGGTTTCTAACTGTACAGACAAGAATGATCTCCTCCTGCTCCAAAACTGGAGCATGAGTTGAGTGGCTGCCAGGTTTATTTTGGCAGAAGAAGCATTGGAGGTGGTGGCTGATGCTAAAGGTGTGCTAAGACGAGCTCCTTTCCCCAATGAGCAGCTTTAAGTTTGAGAAAGCTTTGCATCCTCACAAAATTCACGTAGTCCTTACGAAGACTCACCCCTCTTCTCATTCCTATAGCTGAGACCAGGAGCAGGCAAGCGATGCTCTTTGCTTGGCCATTGCCAAGCGATTCTTTCTCCTGATGCTTCGCTTGCTCTTGTTTTGCTCTCTGGATACCACACACCTGGCAAGTGTTCAAGTGCTGGTAGCTCCTCCATGCACGAGAGGTGGGCACATCTGAGAGCACGTAGCTTTGCTGGTGTTCTTAACTTTCACTTGTGTTCTCCTTGCAAAATAAATAATTGACGCGTGAAGGGGAAAAGCGTGGGAGGAAAAATGTCAGGAAATTCAAAGGTGAAGCTATTTCCTCCCTCAGTAATATTTTTCTTCTGCATGTTGTTTCTTCTTTTCAAACAATGGGGTGAGTTTGAATCCATTCTTAACTATCAGCCTTGCCATTGTTTATTCATAAATCCTTTCATGTGTGTGGCGGACCTCAGGAAAAACCCACACTTCCATTGTGAGTCCTCTGGGCAGGCTTTCTGTAGTACAGTGCCAGTACAACAGGGCTCCAGTCCTCCTTTGGGGTCCCTGTGTGCCAGTGAATTAGTATTAATGGTGAAGTATGTAGTGCGCGTGATTTAAAGGTGTAGGCTGTGAAATTTGATAATCTGTCAAAGCTTAGCTTTTTAAAAAAGCAAAATAAATAGCTCAGATACTCAGAACAAGGATTTCTGATGTTAATTACTTAAGCATAATGGTGTTTGCTAACTTCTTGTGTGTGTTCGTGTGTATACACACACTTGCATTTGGGGGAAGGGGTGTTTTGCTGAAACAGGTGAAAGTTAGTTCTGTAGTATAAAACAGGAAGCAGATGGGTACTAATTAAAGCCCTGTTGATGATAAAAGGGTGACTGAGCTTTTGAAGCAGCTGCTTTCCTAATTTTATACATAGCTGGTAGGTACTTTATATAAGAGCCGGCCTCCCCACTCTTCATTGTTTTCGTGAAGCCGGAGGAAATGCGTGTGCATGTGCGTGTGTGCTGCCATGGCTGAGGGACGGCGCTCACAGCGCTTGCTGTTTGCTTCCTTCTCTGCACTAGAGAAAATGGTGTTTTCCAAACATCTGACACAGGCATCAGACACCTTTTCATCTCATTCCTCCCTCCGCCTTTCCACACGCGCGAGTAGGCACCGGGCTGGTGGGAGCATCTGTGAGCAGCGGTGCTGTAGATAAGGGAGGGCAGCTTATGGCGTGTTGCAGGTCTATGTGACTTGGTTCATCTGGGAGAGAAAGTTATTTTTCGCGGCTGTTTGTTACTGCTCTGTTAGACCTTTGCAAAGTGGTTAGAGTCAACAACCAAAATACCAGTGAAGGTGTCAGCCTCCTGTGTGTGACCTGCAATCATCATTATGGTCTTTAATCTTCACAAGTACTCTTTATACTGCCTTTTTGCTTATTTTGGGGCTCGTAGAATGGGTAATAAACTCATCTTCCAAAAAAAAAAGAAACAAAAAGATTCAAGCGTGTTGTATCGAAATGTAGACAAAGGTAAAATAGCAGCAAAGCAGAGCAGATCTTCATACAGTAGAACTGGCAATGTTAATTGTAGTGTTTTAATGCACTTAATAGAAAACAAGTGTTGGCTATAGAGAAATAAATGGTAAAGTTTCTGTTGACTTGAGTAGCGTAAGTTTTGTCCATAATGAATATACTGAATTGTTGAAATGTGTTTGCTGGCAGCTTTTGCTGCTGGGAATTGGTGTGGGGGAATTGGTGTCTTCATTGGGGAAAGCACCAGTGTTCAGTCCTGGTGTTGAAGATGTTGTCATTCTGGTAGAAATAAAGCAAACTTGGTGTGGACAGGAGGAGAAAGAGGAGGAGGAAAACTTTTGTCAGTGACGGGCTTGAGTTCAGTAAACCCGCAGGTTCAGGGGATGGCAACTGAGGTGTGGAGGAGTATCTTCTGCACAGGGAAACTCGTGTCCCATTGGCCAGATTTCTTAGTGAGCAGTGCTTGGGAATCAAGATTATGTTCAGCTGAAGCTCTCTGGATGTGTGTTTGAAGAAACAGCCTTTCTGTTTTGAAGCTGCTGCTGAGGCTGCAGGTTCCTGATTCATTTGAAGCAGAAACAGCTTAAAAACAGGTTAACTTGAGTGGCAGCCTCTGCTCCTACCACCCTGTAAGCCCACAACTGCCTCGGAGGAGCCGGACCACCCAAAGTGTTCACGGAAGCCTTGTGTGGTTCAGCAGCTGACACGCCTTCCCTCGCTGTTGCTGGGCTACTGGTATCTACCGTGGCTCGTTGAGCAGCTATGATGAAACTGCTGTACAAGACGAGTCACAGTTTTCAAATCCTTCTCTGTTAATGCTGTTAGTGGGGGTTATTCCCCCCATGTCTTTTCACTCCTATGGGAAGACAACCACAAACTGGCAGAGCTTCCGAACCTGGGACCTGCTCTTGTTTGTTCCCTGCATGTGAGGGGCCAACAGGTCTCCCTGTAGGAATGATCCCAAAAGCCTCTTGCCCCTCATGCCAAGAATGAGAGGAGGCAGCTGATGAGTCCGCCTCTTTCCCTGTCCCTTGCTAACATTGCTAATGGGTTTGTGGGTATCCCCTTCTAAACTGTGCACTTCTCCACTACTGCATCTCTCCCCTGCTCCTGGCAGTTGAAAGGAGAACCACCAGGTCCCAAAGTACATGGAGGAATGGCAATGTTGCCTTTTCCGTTGGACAATATGTCTCTTGGAGGATTTTCTTACTCTAAGTCATCTGGGTTGGCTGCATTTCTGGTTATGGGATCAGTGAGTTGGGCTGCATCACTACAACCAAAACTATTTGCTGGAGTTTACCAGGTGCCAGAACTTGGTCTGGGAGAACTTTCTTTCATGCACAGACTGCAGGGTTATGACTTCTCTGCTGCAGTACTGGTTTCTTAAATGTTCTGGATTTTACGACCCCTCAGTGTTTGTCAAGAAGCTGTTGTTGTTTGAGTGTACTTTGACATCATACTTGTGTTAATCTCCTTTGGCCTTATCCTTTAAATTGGCCTTTCGACAAAGTCTGGGGGCTGGGTTTAATCCTGGGTGGTTCTTGCTCTTTTTCTAGAGTCAGCAACTTAAAATTGTCTATTTTCTTCCTGCGGTGCAGATGTGTTTAAGCCAGGATTACAGGAACGCCAGTGCAATCAGAGAGAGGACATTTGACTGCGACTACCTCCCCTAGCTGCCTTCTGAAGGATTTTAAAAGTATTTCAAAGGCTCTAAGACTCTGTGTGTTTCAAGCTGAAAATGGCTATGGTAGAAAGGATATGAGTTTTCCAATAGGCTTGGTTAAAAAAAATTAAAAATCTGTACTGTTAAGGCTATTTGAGAGGTGGCAAAGGTGGGCAGCCTTTGTGGCAATGCAGAGGAGTCATGCAAGCTGACGCAAAGGTTGCGGTGTGCCCTTAGCTGTGCCAGGTAGCAAGCGCCTTGTCACTGCTGCTCTCTGGTGAGTTCTTTCTTAGGGTAAAAGGCCCTTAAGCCTGCTTTAAATGTGTTTCTGTGGGTTTTATTAGCCAGCCACACTATGTAGAAATCACTGCAGCTGCGGGATTTGTACAAGTCGCAGATTTCTCTACAATTCTCCTTAGGAGTCAATATGTATCTTAATGCTTAATCACACTCAATCTTGACTGTTTTCATGTTTGAATACTTCACAGAAAAATAGAGGGAAATAGGTGAGAATTGCTAAAAAAATAATCCTTTCTGTTTGAAATATCACTTAATTTTTTTTAAAGATCTATAGAGCAAGGAAATTTGTATTTTTGTTAGAATTACTCAGCTACTACTCTTCTTGGAAAATCAGTCAAATGCATTGAGTGTGTGTGTGGGGGTGGTGGTGGTGGCGGCTGTTTTTGTTAGACAAACTTTGAGCAAGATAACTCTGAGCTTCCTTATCAGATGTCCCAGAGATGCCTGGCGTTGAAGGAAGTAGGCAGCAGTGGAGGAGTGAATGAGGGGTCCTTGAATAATTGATGGAGGAGGAAAAAGGAGGATTGAGCCCACGTCCGTTTTGCCAGGTTCCATTATTTGAGCCTGACGCGTGCAATGTTTTTAAGTGGTAGGTCCTGAACTCAGCTGCTGCCTTGACAATTTCATTAAAAGGAGTATGTAAGGGGATACTAGACTCTGGTAAAATAATAATTGGTGCCTAGATATCTTCAAGGTACTAGGTCCAGATCTTTCACTCACTGCTCCAAAGCCGAGTTTTGGAAGTACCTTTTTTACAGAGCCAGTCTTAGAAGAAATGTTCTTCTTTCCTTCAGCTCCCTCTCCTTCCTAGGTAAATGAGGAACACATAGTTAAATGAGGGCAGTTTTTAATTGTAGTCTTTTTGAGAGATACAAAATCTTGCAGCAAACAACAACTAGCTTTTAAGTGTTGAGGTCCAAACTCTGCCCTGCGAGTATGTAATTATTCTGTTGTTATACTCTCTGATTTTATTACTTCTATTCCAGGGGGGAATAAGGAGTAAGGGAAGAGGAAAGAACAGGTAGGGTAGGTAACCTTTACTATTATTATTTAAGGCCAAGCATTGTGAAGTGGTGGGTACATTCAATATTGATCTAGTGTTAAAGCAGATAAACAATTATTTATGTTTACTCTCAACTTCTACCACTATTTTTTTGAAGCTTCAGATACAAACTTCATCAGACAGAGGCTCCAGTACAATATTGCTCTATTGGAGAGGGTCCTTTGATGTAGCTTTGTCAAGCTGTCATACATAAATTTAATTGAAAATAAAAGTAGAGAATGGTGATTCCTGGTGTGAAGCCTGGCATATGTACAACTGATGGTGGGAGAAAAAGGGAAGAAAAATTAATCGATTGATGGACAAGGTCTTATCTTCAGGAAAACTATCTTTGCCCTAACTAGTATTGCTCAGCTGGCAATAATTTGGCTCAGCCCAATCCCCAGTTGCTATGTTTAAGGAGCTGACATAGCAACTTTGGAAGTTTACAACTAGAAAAGGTCCATGAGCTCTTCTGATTTACAGACATGCTGATCTGCTTTTTCTTGCATGTCTCCTTGTGCTTTTATTTAGTTACACACTTGAAATTTGGGCATGGGGAAAGGAATTCTTCTGTTGTTGCTGGTTTGCCAGAAGCGTTCTGCAGGTAAGATGGTAAATGTGTTCCAGCTCCAAAAGAAGGTTATTTTTGGATGGCTGTAGCACACTGAGGCTTGCTTAGGTAGACGGTAGATGTCTCTGGGGAGACGGAGTTATCTTGCTAAACACCTTTATTTTTGAGTCAGAAGGCTATTTTCCTAGAAAATGAGATCTTTCGAAGTTCATGTTAGGGGGATCCAAAATAAGGTGTTTTTAGGTGAGACCATTCACTCTGCCTTTTGAGAACAGAAAGAGTTGTTTTTTTGAGCCTGTGTGCTTGGAGGACTTGAGGCATGAATGTGATGTTATAGCAAAACTCAAACTCTTAAATTTTGAAGATATATTTTTCACACAGATGGCCAAAGGAAAACACATAGTGAAACAGTTATGTTTCTTCTCTTTTACTTATTTGGATTCCTAAGACTTCTCTAATGGTGAAGAGGCAGAAATCCTGCTGCATGAGAACTGAATGCTTGAAAGAGAATGTCCAACTTAACCCTATGGAAAAAATTCCTTGAGAAATTCCTGAAATGCAGTTCTGTAATTTCTACTTTGGCACAGAGACTGTTTTGTATGAATCATGTGACTTTTGGAGTGATGTCTCTTTTTTTGCTAATTCAGAGGGCATATTCTGAGGAGTCATGACAGGCTAGTAATCATGTCCACAGCAGACCGTGATCCTGATGAGCAGCAGGGATGGCACGTAATCGAAGTCTCTTCTCTAACTCTCTGCCTTAGTGGCAGGGTGAGGGTAGGAAAACAGTACCTTGCTGGGGCTCTGCCTCTTCCAACTGTGTTACTTGCAATGCCTGGGTGTGTGTGAGCTGACTCCGGAAGAGCTTTGCTGGTTTTAAAATGATTACAAACCCAACCCTCAGCAAATACAGTTACTTTATATTCTGCTTCTTTTTTACTCCTGTTCCTTGCTCCTTTTTGCTTGTGTTTTTTTTCTGACCATGCTTGTGAGCCAAATCATAGCTGTGTTTACAGGTTGCAAAGCTGTATAAAATTATGAATTATCTTCTTGCTGTTGTAAGTCAGCAGCGGACAGGAAGAAAGTTGAAAATACTGAATAGGCAGCATATTGCTGCGTAGGCACTTAATGTTGTTACAGTGTGATATAAGTTAAAATATTGCTTATTTCCTCTTTGCTGCTCAAAACAAACTGAAGCATGTTATGACCAGGATCTAAACAATAACTGAAAAAGTAAAAACAAACGTTTTAATGGAGAAAAGCATGGCTTGCCAAATACTGCACTTAATTTATGACTACATGAATAATCAACAAACAAAATACTTGAAAACACCTGACTTTCTGGGGGAAGACTTTAATTTTTTTTTTTTTAAAAACAAAATGAAAATGTGGAAACAGTCCCTGTAATATCTTCAAAACTTAAAATAATCCAAAAATTAAACAAGAGCAGCAAGGGCTGCAGTGTCTCCTGGAGTCTGCCAGCAGTTGAACAAATCTGTGGACATAAACCCATAGATGTATCCATGACAAGTTATTATAAAACTTCATAAACAAACTTGGCTAGATAAATAATATTGGAAAACAAGGCTCAGTAAACATGCTTGCTTTTTTCTGTTTCATCCTTGGTTTTAAAGAGGCCTTTATGTGATCCCCAGAATAAATAACTTCCTGTGTCTTGATAGCTATTGCAAATGACAGCTCCTGCTGCTGACATTCCTGCTATTTTTAATCTGATGTAAGTTTGTGTCTGGTGATTTTTTTTTAAATTTGTTTTTTGAAATGAGTGCCCTGTTCTGACCTAGGAAGCCAATTCTCTCAAGAAAAGAGCTTGTGCATCTTTAGAGCTGTGCAGGGGGCTGTGTTGCCTGTGTCTCTGATCATCTGTGAGATAGAAGGCTAAACTGCGATATTTAAAAGGAGCAAAAGCTGTCAGGAGACAAATACTGAGCAAGTCCCTGTAGAGTGACTTGAGACTTTCTTGTTGCAGCCCTTTGAATTGATTAGGGCATTTTAGCTTGCTGTCTCAGCTGTGCTTTTACTGTAGCACTTTGGTGCACATCTGGGGAAAGCTGGAGGAGAGCTCCTCTGCCTTCCCCCTCTTTGGGCAAAGGTATGGGAGGGATGGGGGGCCCACAGCAGCCTTTGTGATTGAGAAGACAGATGTTGAAGTCCTTAAATCTGAATAACTAGCCAGGCAGGCTCAGGCTGCCCAGTTACCTGTGAGCTTTTCATTGAGAGAAGATGGGAGCAGTGATGGTGAAGTTTGCACCAAGCGAAGACTGTGACCTCCGTGAGGAGGGAGCCTAATCTGAAAGCTGATAAGAGCTTTTTGAGTTTGTGGGATTAGTGAAAGGCGATGGGAGGCTTTTAAAACAGTGCTTTCTTCTCTGAACTGATGAGGGTGATGGCAATGTCCTTCCTGGGACACCTCCTGTTGCACCTGGCAGTGCCCAGTGGGCCTAGAGGCTCCTTGTGTCAGTCTCTGTCCAGGGGAATGGGAGAATGAGTGAGGTCTGCTCCAAGCACCTGCGGTGAGGCCAGTCTCCTTGTGTATATCAAATGGAGGGAAATAGCAATGAGGCAAGATTAATTAGACCTAGTTAGCAGGAGAAAAATAGCACCTAAAATGCCTAAAAAAGCTCATTTTTGCATAACAGCATCCCACTCTGGGAGCTGTCTTAGTTTGTGTCCAGCGTGGTTCTGTGCCTCTCTAGCACCGGTTGCAGATGGAAGAAGTCCCAAGCCACAAGGCTGTGGCATATCTTCCTTTGTATCATCTCCATTGTAATATTTTACTGTTTAAGAAAAGAAAAAAATTGGATGTTTGGGTATTATGATGAATGCTGATGCTCCAGAGCTCATGGGCTTACTCTGTTAATTCCATTCTTGTTAAAACCATGGTTTTTCTCTTGTCCTTTTTACTCTTCTTGTTTGGGGAGGAGGAAAGCAAGTAAATACAGAACTGATGGTTTAAGTCAGTGTTGCCAGATGACATTCTATGGGAATGTGGACTTGCCAGTATGTAGATTGTAAATAGTCCTTTGATTTACTAAGGGTCTGTTAAGTACAGAGCACAGCCTACGGTAGTGAGGGAATAGGAATGCTTCCAAAACTGGTGTGAGGGAAGAAATTACCCTCTAGATTTCCCTCCTCTGTGTGCCCAGCTTGCTCTGAGAAATAGTACTTTGCCTCCCATAGCCTACTGAAAGTTGTGAGCGTGTCTGGGGGTACCTTGGTTCACAGTTGGTGCTACAAGTTTTGCAAGATTGGGCAACCGTGGCTTTATAATGCTGAACAGATGTCATAAAACCCAGTGATGAGCACCAGTGTTTCTTGAAACTGCAGTCTGGAGAACGTCACAGAAAGCAGCATTCGAGAGGAAGACACTGGAATGAACAGTGCAGCCACCTGTCAGGAGTCCTCCGAGTGCCGAGACCCTCTTGTGAGAAAATAAACTAAAAACGCTTTAAGTATAAACCACACCTTATGTGAAAAGACGGATAGCTGCAACTGGCCAGACAGTGGAGAGGGGCAATGCAGGCTGAAATATAGCTCAAGGCTATAATGAAATTTGGATAAGGGCTTTTTGTGGGCATTGTAATGGTAAATCATGTTATATATAATCTACTAGGCTATGGGAGCAAGCGTGAATTGGAAAGAGCTCTCCCTAAGAGAGCGTGCTGGTGGTCTGGCATGCTTCTGTGGTGGGGGAAAAAAGTACCAAGGCAAACTGTGTTTAAAGAAGTTGAGTAGAAACAAAATACCTAGTATATGTGCTGCCTCTTCAGGATGTAGAAAAAGGAGTAATTGGAAATTGGAACTTGCTTCTTGTAACTTCGGAAAAAAGAACACAAAAATGAAAAAATACTGACTACCTAAGGCAATATCCCTTATCTATGTATTTGCAGATGATGCAGTAGTTTAAAGAGAACTTAAATCTGATCCTGTTTAAGCTATTTTAATAAAAATGTAAGAAATCTATTTTTTCTGCTAATATTTTGTTAACAAGAAAATAATATTTTATTTTCTTTTTATATGTGAGACAGATAAAGGGAGAACTGGCTAGAAGAAAAATAAATAGTAAAAACAGTGGCTTTATACACTGGACTGGACTCATGTATGAAAAATAAAGGAAAGAGAAATGTTCCTGTCTTCTTTCCTCAGTTTCTCTTGGTTACTACAGCAACATCAGGTATTTACATTAGGTGAAATCCAGAGGGTGGTTGTTATTTTTAAGCTGGCACTGTCCTGTTACAAATTTGAAACCTTCAGCATCTTTACCACAAGATGCAGTAAGGAATCTCTGAAGATACACTAAAACAACAACCCGCCCCACCACCACTTAACTCTTTTATTTTCATTTTTGTAGTTTTGAGGACTGTACTTAAACCTTTCTAGCCTATCCTTGCACTTGCTGTAGTCAAAAGAAAGATCAAATGCATAGTGAGATGTAGCGTAAGATACTGTTCAGCCTGTAAATGGAAGGCTTTGCCCTTCTTTTTACAAGACTTGCAGTTTCCTTCAGCCAGGGATTTCCTGTGGGGCACAGCTAACCTTGCTGCAAAGGAAGTTTGCTGCTTTCATTGACTCTTTGTTTCTGAAAAACTAGTACTCAGTGGCACCCATGTCAGGAGAATTCGAGTCCTTTGCTTGCTGAAGGAAAAAGCTCCCTCCGCTATGCGGGCACAAGTGTAATAAGTAGATGTGTTTCTTTTTCTTTTCTTTTTTTTTTTTTAAATCTGCACAAACACTCAGTCAACCCAATTTTTTATGTTATTGCATGTGTACATCCCCTTGGTATGTTGCTCCTCCAGGTAAGAAATACATACAGACTTGGTGGCTTTCCTGCAAACACGCAAACATCCCTCTGCTGCCCTTGTCAGATGAGTTTGTGCGTTGTAAGAGGCGGGGACAAAGTGCTGCAGGTGTGCTTGGTTCTGTCTGTGGATTTGTGGCTGCAAACTGGCAGCTGCTCCTTCTCTAAGGCGGGGTCTAGGCAGTGGCCGTTGTTGCAGGTGAAATAAGTCCTCGAGCCTCTCCAGCCATGGCTAGCCCATGGACAGTCACAGCAAATGAGGCAAGTGTCCTGGACTTAGCCCATCCTGTGCGTCCTGCTTTGCTTTACCAGCCTCAGTTTTAACTTAGTTTCCACTGTTGCGGGTATCCCACTGCTTGTAAATCCATCAGGTTGTGCCAATCGTTCCAACCCTTTAGGTTATCAGTGATTTTGTGAAGGCAAATAGTCTTGATCCATGAAGATGAAGAGAAGGTGTGTGACACCCTAGTAAAGCATCCAACTGAAACCAAACATTTAGGGTTAGGTCTGCTCATGCCTTTACATAGACAAGGGGCAAATCACTGCTTTGGTCATTATGCAGGGCTTTTAGCATGTAAAGCTTTATGTGACTTCTCAGGCAGGGATCTTTCCAATTGTTTCACTTATTCTATTAAAGCTTTTGGAGTAACCATATCTGGTTTTGGGGTTTTAAAATTATTTTTTAAATTATTTTTATTTTTTATTTTTGGAAGTTCGGTGTGTCCATAAAGGCCAATGCAAAAAATGAGCCCTGTTTTCGGACTGTGATGTTTCTCACCTCTGTGGTTTACACTGAGACTTTGGCCCATTTCTCACCTTATTGTTACTTATTGGTGAGAATGTGTTTCTAGTGCTGCTTTTAAGATTATCTGCTGGTCTAATTAGTATTGATATATTTAACATGTATACACATTTGTACTTCTTCATTAGAGCTAATGAATGTCAATAAAAGGCAGCTTAGTTTTAGAAAAAAAAAAAAGGGGGAAGCTTTCTATAAACAGTGCCATAGTCTTTGTGATGAATTGGGTGTAACCGTGGAGAGTGGCAGAGGTGAAACAGGCTGTCTGTTAAACAGGAAACGAGTGATTAACATTTTTTGTCCTACTGATCATAATTATTCCCACTGGCTGAAAAAAAATAAACACCCCTTAATCTCTCTTTACTATAGTTGCAGAATAAAATTTTAAGCTATTAGTCATTCTGGCATTGTATGGATGAACTGCTACTTTATTACTCCAATTTTTTATTTATTTATTTTAATAAACTTTGCTTGTAATCATGATTCATGTTTTCCTTGCAATAACCTGCCTGTGCTCCACATTCAAGGACAGCTGTGCAGTTGCCACTGCCGTGGTGCCTGCGTCCTCTCTATAGTTGCTGCATTAGAGCCTGCGGTGAGTGACTGTATGAGGGCTACCTGTCCGTCACGAATCGCAGCAGCCTTCCTCACGGCTTATTGCACTACAGATAATTTTAATGGTTTTAATCCTGTTGATGAGCACACATCAGTGGTGGTGTGATGCTGATCTTGGCTGCGGTGTCATTCGGTGTGGCGTGGGCATATCTGCAAGTGTTCTCCATCTTACCTTTCTTGAACAAAAGATATTTTTCTTCTATGTGTGATGGCCTTTATCCTGTGGGACTGTTTTGAAAGATATTAATTATATCCGTGACCTCTGATGGTTTATTAATTGAATCCTTTATCAACTTTTGTATGGTATCACCTGGCACTTATTGTCAGGGCACCCAGCCTATGCATGCATCCTCCTGCTTTGCTGTTTTGGCGTTACTGATGTAATTGCAGCACAGGCTGTGTGCGAGGGCCTCAGGTCTGAGAACGCTTAAAGAGGGAGGAGAAGAAGCCCCAGTTATCAGGGCATCCTGACTTTGAAATGTTCCTCTTCAGGAGTGTTGGCCTCCTGTGTCACTAGTGAACTTGGGAAATGCTTCATCATAAGCTATATATGTACATATGCGTATATATATATGTTCCATATTTGTGGAAAATAGAAATGTTTATTTACAAATATGGAACCCTATACTTTTCAAAAATTTGTTTTCTGTCTCTTGGAATAGAAAGCTTACAGCATCAGTTTTGTAAAGGCAATATTAGGATTTCTCTAGATCACTAAATACATAGTTATCCCTGCTAGCTTTGAATTTTTTTCATCCGATACTTATTTCTCTCCTTATTTCTACACCTTGCAACTTTTGTTTTATCCTGATGGCTATTTGGCTTTTTTTTTTTTTTCCTAAATAACATTGTGCTGCCGCCTTCTTGCTGCCTTTCTTTCACTCCTGAAAACCGATAGATTTTAGGCAAACTTGTTGGCTGTCTTGGCTTCCCAGATGATTTTACCAGAGAGGGAGGAAGTTCCATTTGACAAATCCCTTTTAAAAATCTCTCAATTTTCATATGCATCTTCGTCTGTTGTTTTTCCTAATCAGTGTCACTTAGTTTCCTTGGCTTGAAGCATTTCCTTGAAATGCTAGCAAATGTTTATATATTTGGTGTATGCTCTGTTGATGTTATATCATGCCTGTATTGTGGTTATAGAAATAAACGTAGTTATAAAACAAAGTATTGTCACCAGTATAGATGATCATTAACCTAGTTGTGGGTTTCTCCCTTGGAGGTGCAGAAACATAAGGGCAGTCATAAGAAGCTTTGATTTGGGATCATCACATCTGAACAGTATCCGGGAGTGTGCTTGCCCTTTGTGTTTATACTTCTCATTTTATGCTTTACCTTTTTAATTTTTTTATGCTCATTCTTTCTAAATGCCCATGTAGAGGAAATAGGCAGGTGTTGTCATCTCATTAGAAATGTCCAAACTGCCATTATGGAAAAGTGCTTTAAAGGAGTCTGCCTGGAATGAAGAGGAGGCTATCTGGGGATAGCAATTGGGAATTACTCAAATACCTGTCAGTAGAGTTGCCAGTTCTGACATGTAAGTATCCATAGCCAAGTCCCTTAAACATCAATATCTGGAGCTGTGCATGGATTTTCTGTTACTGCATACGGTGTTCCACAGGAGAAAGCTCCAGTGGTTGTGAAATCCCATCCAGACCCTGGTGCCATGTGTGGGAGCAGGATACAGCCTGGAGGGTGGCCAACCCCCTTTGGTGTCCAAAGTTTTTTAGTCTTCTACAGCTATGAGAAGGAAGTGTAGGAGAGTATAAATACGTGGATTTAACTGCAGAATGTGTAGTGCTTAGATTAATGCCACAGACATGGTCACAGGAGAGCCCTCTCTGTACAGGAGTGATATGTATAGCGACCATATAGTAATAACAGAGTCTTTCCCATTCTTGTACATTCATGCAGGGAACAAAGGATGCATTGCTGAAATCTTATCAAACAAAACAGTCTATGAAAGTATCTCCGTGTTTGGAGATGGTGTTTCACGGATGGTGGTCTGAGAAAGACTCTCACTATGCCACTATCTATAATGAAAAGCACAGAGAAATAGTGCAAGATCCCTCTAGTAGGATTGAAGTGGTTTTGCACTTCTTCCAGCTGATGCTTCTTAACCATATAACAGCACAGGACAAAAATGAAGTCAAACAAAAGGCCCCCCC
>VYXH01004807.1:422146-567315 GCA_013397275.1 Burhinus bistriatus
AAAGACCCAAAAAAGCATGACCTGTTTAGGAGGAAATCCTGCCCTTCCACCTTCATGCAGCTGCAGGTGGCAAATTGCCAGCATCTTCTAAATATGACTCTTTGACCTGAGGCTAAGTGACAAGCTTTATGACAACAGGGAAGATTTCTGAGCTGTAATCAAAGAATGCTGCAACTGGGTGGCAAAGATAGCTATTTCATTAGCATTTGAAGCCTCTGACACTGGAGCCAGATGTGTGGTTGGGTTAGTGAACATAGTAGCATCAGGAACGCTTTTGAGAGAGAAATGTGGCTAAGGCTGTTTTATGACCAAGTGTGCTATCTGTTGACCAAATGTTTTTGGGTGTCCAGCACTAGCTCTGAGGCAAACCCAAACTCCATGTGCAGCATCTGCATCTGAACTTCTTGTATCTCATAGTCATTAGATAAGACAAGCAGGATTGCCTTACACCAGACTGTTGTACCAGGAAATTCTGGTACATCTGGAGTTATTGGTGTTCTCTTTCTTCCTTAACCTCCTCCCCCTGCCCCTGCAAACTTGGCAGGATGATTGGAAACCACAGCAAAGCGGGTGCAGGCAGTGTGATTATTCCAAGCAGACCTGCCTGTTTCACCAGGCATGGTCTAGCTTAGCTTTGGATAGATGTTGTGTGGTGCCACTTGCCATGGTTAGCCCCTGCTGCTCCTGTCTGGCTGTTAATGCTGAAGGAACCCAGGGCAAGTGCGATGGTGAACTTCCTGTCCTTTGCATAATTTTCTAGGAGTTTTTTTTTGACTTCTTTTTAGAGTGGTGCTTGCCACTGAGGCTCCAAGAGGAGAGTGATTTGAATATTTGGCCCTGTTGTAGAGTCTCCATACACAGACCTTGAGAGAGACAGGTCTGATGTTCTCTGTAACAGCATATGGAAATCCTAGGGTCTTTCCTTCTCTGCTGCAAACATTTTGCTTTGATGTTGTCTCCACAGAGGGACTCTGCTGGTTCTGAATCCTGCTGTAAGCTGTCAGTAACAGGACATGCTAACACAGCTGGCTCATGTGCCAGCCACCACTGATCACAGCAGACTCCTCTCAACAGGGATGATGTTAGCTGATGGGTCTCTGAACTTCTCTCCTACCAGTCCTCAACCCTGACTTTCTTGCCAAGCACGTTCCTATTGCAATATTCTCCAACTATCATTTAAAAATAAATAAATAAATAAGCAATCTCCCCTCTTCTTTTTTTTTTCTTTTTTTTTTTGAATTGTGATTATCTTAGAGGGTCATGGCAGAAGAAGTCTTGAGTGTTGTATTCCCTGAAAGTTTCTCTCCAGCTTCCAAATCCATTTTAGATATTGTTTGGAGAGATCTGAGAAATACAGCCAGATACTCTGCTCCAATCTGTATTTGCAGCCATTTCAGCTGATGTCAGTGTGACCTGACTAGCAACATCTGTAGACCATCCTCTTGGATGAGGTGTAGGAAGCAGTGGACTGCTGAGATGTCTTCTGAATCAAAAATTGGTGGGCAGTCATTAGACTGTTAATTTTAATAGAAATGCTTCACCTGTATATTATGGAAGCAGCCTTGCTCTTATGGCCTCCGACTTTGTTATGGCTGCATCTGCTTCCAGAGGCCAACTCCTTCTGCCTTTACTGGTGAATCTCTTTTCTGAGATGCCATGGTGTGCATTATTGCAATACCATCAGCATATGCACCTTGATAGCAAATCCACTCGTTTTTGTAAAATGTATGGACTGCTTCACCCATTCCCTGCTCTTCCTTTCAGTGGCTGTTACAGCACTGTGGCTGAACGGCTGCTGCCCGTGCCCATGTGTGAGGGTACGAGCGTGGAAGAGACCATGGGCACTCATAGGGGCTTTTACGAGGTTTGGGTCTTGCAGCTTCCCGGATGCTCACAGATCCATAGTTAGATCCTGCTTGGAGAGGTTTCCAATGCGGTTAAACAGGAGCTCTGCAGCAGGAGCTCTGCTTCCCTCTCCCTGGCATGCTCCAAGGACTGGGGTGGAGGAAAGATGGCCAGTGTGACTGTATGGTCTCTCTTCAGTAAGTACAGGCCAACAATGTTGTCAGGTTTAACAAAGCAACTGTGTTCACAGGTGTTTCTCTTTAGTAAAACGCCAAAACAGTTTACCGAAAAAATAAGTAAATGCCGCAACTTTAATTGTAATAGGGATATGACTTTTTTCAGGAATTAGTCAGGTTAAACTTAAGTTGCATGTTTTAGTACAAATATCTCTGGGCTTTAAAGCCGCATTAGATATCAGCACAGCTACTTGCAGCCAGGGATTAAATGGCTGAAACATTTATTTTTGTAATTGCTCTAAAACGTAAAGCAGTTTAAGGTTTTTTTGTTGCTTAGAAGAGCAGCAAGCAGGGCATTCTCACAGCGGTGCGGTTCTGCTGTCGGAGTTGTTGGAAATGCAGCTGAATGATATAAATGTGTAGATTCAAAGGAATAATTTTCTTGGTTTCACGAGTTTTATTAGCTGGTATATGCTCATCACGTTGCATTTAGCAGACACTGGTTTTGCCTATTTTGGCTCTTAAATCAGCAAGTAGCGATAAGCGTATCCGCAGTTCACGGTCTGTATGCTGAAGTATGGCATGAAGTTGGTTCGCAGACCGGAGCGGAGGTTCTCTGGGCTTTATCTCAAAGGCGGAAACTCAATCCCAGGAAACACCCCCCAAGTGCCAGCAGCCCTGCTGCTGTCCTGACGAGGTTTTGATAAAATTCCAGCGCGGATGCTCTCCGAGCAATCTGGCATGCGTCGCCGCTGTGCAGAAACCCGCCTCAAACCATGGCTGCTTGCTATTCACATCATTCAGGCCGGCTTTTGGGAGGCTTTGCTTCGAAGTCCTGCCGAAAGCCATGGCTGGAGCCGTCTTGCAGCGTGCCGGGGCTGGCGGTGCCGCCGAGCGCCCAGGCCGCTGACAGCCCCGCCGCTCCTCTGCCTGCCAAGATCCACTGCTGAAACTATACTTTTTTATCAGGTCATGTTTGCGTCTGGCAGAGATTTGTAGACACAACATCATTAACAGCAGTGCGTATTTTCACAAGATTTACCTCTTCAACACTTTTTCCAAGTTAGTAAATCATAGCTTCTTTAATGTCCTGCTGGCTGCGTGAAAAACAGGAATTTATGTAACAAGCTCTGGGCCGCAAACCTTTTCCTGTTAGGAAAATTTTTTTTTTTCGTTGCTGGCAGAGTAAGGAGACAGCTCTGTTACTCAAAGAGCGACCTCAGATGTCCTCAGTACAATAATACCAGATTATAACATTTTTGATGACTAAGGAATAGCAGTGATTTCTTAAATATTTAACACTTCTGGTGCAGAGAGGAGGGAACTGAGCCTTAGCACAGTATTTTCTCTGCCTGATGTTTTGTGTGTTTGATATGCCTATTTTGATAGTAAACAGTAAGCCTTGAGCCAACTGGGTATGTTTACAAAATACAATTAAAAAAATGTGAACTGGCGCAGGAGGTTTTCTAATCAACAGCCGCGCAGAACAACTTTCTTGCGACATTTCTAGAGCTGGAGTTGTGTCAGCCGGGGATTCAGCTCTGGCCCTTGAGTGAAAACAAGGGGCTGTGCCGGCCGGCCTCACGAGGCTTCTTGGTCGGCCCTTTGGGCCACGGGCAAGTCCAAAGAGGGATTTTCGGGCTTACCTTCCCGATGTGTTAGCTGCAGCTGGTGAAAATAAAATTTCAAGGCCTTCCCTAGAACCCTGTAGCTAGATGGAGGATGAGATTTCGATTGCAGGGTTACCTGCAGTGAAGAGATACAGTCCTACGTTAATTAGTTAATATGAGAAAGATTGGCTTCCTTTCAAAATTGAATAAGGAAACGCTCAAATTGTCGCTGGTGTTTATTTCAGTGGAATAATTTGTTAAAGATGGTTCTTTGGAGGGGAAGGAGAAGGTTGGAAAGGCTTCTGAGGTTAGGCACACAGTTTGACTCCTTGCTGCGCTGGTTGAACAGCCAGCTACCATGAGGCCACGTTCTGCCATCTTCTGCTGTCAAAGAGCACCTTGTGCCCCTCTTTGGGATGAAGCTGCAGTCCTGTGGGGTTAGTCTCTGGATGCTGCTGCCTGTAAGTTGTTACAGGGCTGCAACACCCTCCTTGCTGCCCTCATCTGTTGAAGGTCTCCTCTTCGACCCCAGAGTAACCATTCCTGTTGAGCTCTGCAGGTGCCAGGTCTGCTTTGGCCGGTTGGGTTTCCGTGGTCCACAACGTGTCGTGAGCCTTGCAGGGAATTTGAGCCTGTTGTCTCTGATTTGAGCCAGGCCCCATGAGATGACTCTTTTCACTTGGCATGCCTCCTTATGGTCTTTGCTCCTTTTCTTCTGTCAGCTGGATGTATAGGCAATGAGGCAAGATGCGTGTATTGACAGCATCTTTGACAAAGCAGATGTACGGGATAGAGTAAGAAGGTGAAGGAAGACATTTCTAGAGATGCTGCTGTCACAGGCAGCACTCTGGGTTGGGAAATACAGCAAAAGCAGCCAGAGACCAGACCAGTGGCTGTGTCCCTCATCCTCTGGTTTGCCTCACAAGGCATGCAAGGCTCCATGAGCTGTGTTGTCCTCTTGGTTTGGTGCTGTAGTGGGTCTTGGGAGTCAGGTCGCTGAGAGGGAAAAGGTAGGAAAACAGGAAAGACTGAACAGGGTTTTTGTAGGTCTGGCAGCCATTTAGTGTTTTGAGATCATCGGCCTGCTGGCCTGCTGGTCAAGATCAGCCTTACTACTGCTTTCTACAAATAGTCTTTCCATTTTGGCTCCCCTCAGTTTTAATTTAGACAACCTGCAAAAAATGGCTATGAATGGAAGGCTGCTACTGCGTTGTTGGTTTCTCTGCCATTGAGGTCTGATTTCTGGTTTACTCATTTAATATGGTGTTTTGTGGTTCCCTCCTACTACTACTTCATGAATTGCAGTCCTCGTGCAGACTGTGGGTCCCCATGTAGGCTGTGCTACTGTCCCACCCTCCTGCCAACATTTATGGCTGCCTATTTCAGCACTCTTTGAACTTGTGGCCTTTTGTTAGCAATTATGTCAAAATGTAGGACAGCTTTTCTGTTGATGCAGTGTTCTTCACATGTGCTTAGCAGAAAATTACATGAGGAAAAAAATGTTTATCTACAGCTTGGTGATGCAAAGGGTAGTCTCCTGTTAACAGGTCAGCCTGGGGGCTTGGGTTTTGGATTTTTGGATTTTTTTTTTTCTTCTTTTTTTGGATTTAAGAACAAAACATGAAACCTTATTTGTGACTGAGGAATAATGAAAAGCTTCAATACCTCTGGTCAGTCTTGGCACAAGATAGTCTTGTGCTCTCTGGTATTAGAAGAGTCAATTTTGCATGTTAAAATGTTGATTTTGAAAGAGAAAGATGGTTTTAAGACTGAGGTTTTAAATGCAATTTTGTCTGTGCTGTTTGCGTTCCTTTCTCTCTTATGATTTCTTAGGCAATTTGCGATGTTTATTTATAAAGACTAGAACGTAATCTTCAACTGGTTTTCTATATGTGTTTTCTCACATAACACAAGTAATATAAACCTCACTAATGTTCAGTGGCAATACTTACAGGCTGGCATGTTTGCAGCGTTTAGGGATGTGCATGATGAGATGCCATGATAAGGACCATAGAACAGGATCTAGCATTCCTGAACTTTGAGTAAAATAATAATAAAAAATTCCTAAAAGTGATCAGGTTCAACTCATTAGAGTGAAGCTGGTAATGAGATCTTCAGTTATCTTTTGTCTTCTGGTATATTTTGTCTCCTTTATGAGGAATTTGTATTTCAGAACAGGTGCTTCGGTATTTAATTTAACTTTTTATAATGGCAAGTGTGATCAGGCCACGTGACAGACAAATTGACATGGCAACTCTCTGTAAGCTTGTTTCAGCCAGTTCTGAGTGGTGAGCTGATAAAAGATGTTTCCAGACTAGCATGTTTTCCCATTTCATGATTACCCCATGTTTTCTAACAAAATGAGAGTATGTTTGCTAAGACATATTAGTAGGCTATAAACCAAGCATGTTTTCTCCATTTCTTACACCTTATTTTGTTTTTCAGAATTCAATCCGTCATAACCTGTCTCTGCACAGCAAGTTCATCAGAGTGCAGAATGAGGGAACAGGGAAGAGTTCCTGGTGGATGCTCAATCCTGAAGGAGGAAAGAGTGGTAAATCTCCTAGGAGGCGAGCGGCATCCATGGATAACAACAGCAAGTTTGCCAAAAGCAGAGGCAGAGCTGCCAAGAAAAAAGCATCCCTTCAGTCTGGTCAAGAGGGAAATGGTGACAGCCCTGGATCGCAGTTCTCGAAGTGGCCTGCAAGCCCCAGCTCTCACAGTAATGATGACTTTGATAACTGGAGTACATTTCGACCTAGAACTAGCTCTAATGCTAGTACGATTAGTGGAAGACTTTCTCCTATTTTGCCAGAGCAAGATGATCTTGGAGATGGGGATGTTCACTCCATGGTATACCCATCATCAGCCACCAAAATGACTTCTACTCTACCCAGCCTTTCAGAGATGAGTAATTCTGAGAACATGGAAAATCTTTTGGATAACCTTAATCTTTTATCACCTAATACGTCAATGACTGTGTCAACCCAGTCTTCATCTGCTACCCTGATGCAGCAAACACCAGGTTACTCGTTCGCGTCCTCGACCACAAGTATAGGTTCACCAAATGCAGACTACAGGAAATTTACCTATGCTCAAGCTAGCATGAACTCTTTGCCCCAGATTCCTATGCAGACTCTTCAAGACAGTAAATCAAGCTATGGATCGATGAGCCAATATAACTGTCCCGCAGGACTTCTGAAGGAGTTACTGACTTCCGATTCTCCGCCGCACAATGATATCTTGGCATCAGTAGACACTGGTGTTTCCCAGGCTGGTGGCAGGGCGCTGGGCCAAAGTGTGCTGATGGTCGCTAACTCAGTGATGCCAACTTATGGCAGTCAACCACCCCACAACAAAATGATGAACCCTAATGCCCGCCCACACCAAGGACATAGCCAGCCAACACCTGCAGTTAATGGTCGTGCCTTGTCACACACAGTGAACACCATGTCACATACTTCAGGTCTAAATCGCTTGTCGACAGTGAAGACTTCGTTACAAGTGCCTATGAGTCACCCGATGCAGATGAATGCTATGAACCCGTACGGCCCTGTTAACAGTTGCAATGGCTACGGAAGGGTGGGAATTGTTTCCCTCCACCAGGAGAAGCTTCCCAGTGACTTAGATGACATGTTAATTGAACGGTTGGACTGTGACATGGAGTCGATTATCCGTAATGACCTTATGGATGGAGAAACATTAGATTTTAACTTTGACAGTGTATTGCCTAACCAAAGTTTTCAGCACAGCGTAAAGACAACCACACACAGTTGGGTGTCAGGCTAGGATGTAGTAGGAGGTAAGCTGTGCTTTTTATAATAAAACTGAAAAACAACTAAAGGGAAAAGAGATCTCAAAATGCTTAAAATCTGGGTGGTCCTCTGTGTTGGCACGTGCAGTGCCTCTATTACACTCAGTCACTTTCCAGTCCTTTATTCATTTGCAAATCAAGTTTGCACCGGTGTATTAGGATTGCCATGTACCAACTTCTGTTACTTCATGTGGAGCACTAATGTTTTTGCCATTGATATTTTAAACAAAAAACTTGCTTGTAACTAGCAAATGATGAATAATTTTTTTTTTCCTATTTAAGTTATCTTGAAGCTAGTTTGAGCATATTTTAATAGATTTAATCTTTTGGTGTGAATGTTAATTTGTTCTTTTTGTTGTTTGTTTGTTTTTTTTTCTTTTTCTTCTTCCTAGGCTACAGTTAAATTCTCCAGACTTGTCTGACAGCAGGAACTGAGAAAAGCAGTACAAAGATGTCCTTCACCTTCCTTTTTAATTTTCTTGACAGAGCTGTGCGCATGCGCTAGCTTTTTTTTGGGTCTTTTTTTCTTTTTTTTCTTCCTTTCGTCAGAGTTGGCAACAGACAGAGTATTTTCCTGTACAGGATGTTTGCCCAAGGTTTGCAGGTTATGTGCTGCTGTAGATAAGAACTGTGCCATTGGAAATTTCATTACTCTGAAGTGCCAAATCCACTACACCATATAATCACAGCAAAGACTCTCACTTACATCATGTTGTGCTTTCGGTTTTGTACAGTATGATCTGTAGAAGAAGAATTGTTTTTTAAGACTATCTGTTTTCGTCCAAGAAAAGTTTATAAACTTTTGTAAGAATACTGTGATGATCTCATGCCCTAAGTAAGTTTGACCTTCTTTGATGTTACCTGTGTTCTGATGAATTGAGATAATTGTGGACTTGCCTTGCAGCAGTTCGAACTGCGTTATTTTACTCAAAATTGCCACACATTTCATATGGGAACAGAATAGCCTGTTGAATATGATCCTACTAAACTTACTGACTATTCAGAGCAAACAGTAGGTTAAATGCCATTTGATAAGTTACCTGTATTCATGTAAATTTATGCAAGAATATATCTGGATTTCATTGTCAGACTAATGACTATTGTTGGACTTAAGATAATTTTTGGAATACTTTCCAAGCTATTTTTCTTATAATTAAAGTCTACTTTTGTTACATAGGCAACTTTGAAAAAGAAAAAAAAAAAACCTGAGACCTGGCAGCATTCATAGCCTCTTCATTTTGTACAGTATTTTAACTGGATTAAGTACATGTTTTTATAAATTTCCCTAGCACTTGAGAGTGCTAATAAAGAAAAAGCTTAATAAGTACCTTGAATACAAAACATTTCTGTCCCTTTTTTTGTTGTGTGATGTATAAATATAGACAACTTTATGTTTAGGAAATATTTAATCAGTTTTATATATGCATTTTTAGAAATGTCATCTGCTTCTCCTATCATTTTAACTCTGACTACCACAAAGTGTTAAGTATTCATTGTTAGACGCTTGTACAATGCTTCACACTTATATTTATTTCACAGAGGTCTCATAATGTTTGTGCAGTCAAGAGCAGGACCTTTGGAGAAAATCCGTAATTTTAGAAAAATTAATGACAAAATTGTCATTTGTCTTAATTAGCACTAGTTTTAGGGTCTGTCAGTGTTTCTGTTGTAATGCAGTATGTTTCAAGAGGCAAAAGTGCTACTTTTCAGTGGGAGGCTAAAACTTTTGTGACCCCCTATTACAGGGCAAAACATTACTTATTTTTTTAAATAAGAAAGGTAAAGTAAGTGGCAAAGTTGTACAAATAAAAGAGCTTTAGGGTAGGGAAAAGCTTTAATGATAGAGGCCTTGTTCCTGTGGAAAAACCTGCTCTTGTTGAAGTAGGCACACTGACAACTACTTGAGCATTTTCAGGACTGGGTCATGGATAAATAATTTCTGGTTTTTTGTAATCGCATGATGCAGTTTTTATGGATTTATGGATAACGGGCCTCATCTGTCTTTTCACTGGTTGCTACACATCGTTGGTGTTATAGAAATCCTTAGAGCTTTTTTATGCACTGACAGAATGAACATTTTTTGTGCCTAGGACTGGCTGTTGTGAAGAAGGGGAGAAATAAATATTTTTCCCCTGATTTTTTTTTTTTGGCTACATAGCCCACAACTGGAAAATGTTCTAATAGAAAGGTATCTTCTCTGTAGTGATGGTGTGTGGTGGAGAAAGAAATGGGATGTGCCAAGAAAATGAAGTTTAGTAACAAGTCATATATATAATGATCCTGTTACGACATTCCTAAGGCTCTGCAATGTATTTATTGATGTGCTAGCATTTAGCTCCCTGTTGGGCTTAAATCACTACTAATTACAGCTGGTCCTACTTTTTTTAGATATCCTATTATGGGTGTCAGCGGTTCCAGAGGCTGATGTTAAGCTATCCTGTGATACAGGGTCTCCTGCAGCGTGAAATTTGTCTTTGAACTTCTGTTGAGCAAAATTAAACGTTCTTAGTGCCGAAGCCTCAATGAAGCCGCCTGCTTTTACAGGCAAATATCTCTAGTAGCATCTTTGCCATCACATAGTCTCTGAAACATGATGGTAGATCCTGGCGGTGGAGCAAGAGGAGGGCTCACCTATATGGGTTTCTGAAGATCCTTCTTTCTGCTGTGCTTGCAAAAATGTTTGCTCCCAAATGGGCACTGATATGCATAGGTCAAATACTCATAAAAGTCACCTCTGTGTGCAAAGAAAGCAGTACTTAATGCTATACTCATGGGGTTGCAGCTGAACATGCTACATTTAACTATATACCTCCTGTTTATTATTTACTGCTACTGTATAACTTCCTGTATACAGATATTTTCTTTATTTCCTTTTATAACTATGAATAACATAAATGTAGCCGTTGCTTAATTACAACAAGACTGTAGGAAGCCCCTTTTAATTATTGTGAGAAAGCAGTTGTAGATAATCAGAGGTTTGGGCTGTGTGGTTAATTTTTTTTTTTATTTTTTTGGTTTTTTTTGTGGTGCCATTGTAATATTTTGCAATTGTAATTCTGGAATACTGTGAAGTCTGGTGAAGGGGCATGTTGTCTGCCTTGAAAACAAACATTATGTGACCTCTAGTAATAAATCCCTTTTTCAGTAAAAGTACTGAGTTTCTGGAGTAACTTAGTTTGTCAGCATTGTTGTAAATGATTGGTTTGTGAATTGTGCAGATGATCTTACCTATGCAGCCTTGTTTTTGACTTCTTCTGGTTTGTACTGTTATTAAAAGTTTGTTGTATTATAGAGCTGTTCAGATATTTTAAATATAAAGATGTATTGTTTCCATAATATAGCTATATGATATATGTTTAGGTAGTAGATGCATTAATTGGAAAGCTCTGCTTTGATAAACTGACAATTTGCCTACACTTATAAGCAAAAGTCATATTGCTTATTATTGGCTTAAGTCAACAGAGCATCCCTAAAAAGAGAAGTTAAAATTGGACCAATTATAAAACAGTATAAAATTTGCACTTGTTAAACCACTGGATGTATGTTAGTACTTTTTTATTTTTTTACTGATTTGAAATTCCTATTTTCATTATGAAATTGCTAGGTTCCTTAATTTATGACTGATTTTAAATAAGGTATTCTCATTATTATTATTTTGGTAATCATAATGTAAGATGCAGCATGGTTTATGCAAGCAAAAAGCAAATTACTCGGCATTAAAACTGGCCTCCTTCTTGAGGGTGTTCCACAAACCAGCAATATCGTGAAAGATTGGCATGTACATACTGCTAGTTCTACTTGCGAGTGGTGTGACAGCTCTTCAACGCTTCACTGCTCTGACTTAGTCACATTGCAGAATTAAAATTCATACGTGGATATTTTCAGAAAAAGTGCCTGATGTACTTCTACAGACACACGAGAACAATCCCTGACAGTTTGTTGTATAAAGCCATAAATGTATATAAATTATGTTTAAAAAGTTTTGTGTCCTTTCTTGTATACGGAGAATGAGATTTGTACCAGGATTCTACTTGTGATTAGTAATCCTTCTACTCAGATGTTGTCGTAATCACTTTCCTTACTGCGTAATCTTTTTAATGATGATGATCCCATTTGGACAATCCTGATGGCATTAGCAGTTTTATACAGAAAAATACCTCATGGTACCAAGTCTTGGCTGGCAAGCTGATACCATATTAATGAGCAAACACTAACTGCGGAATAGTTAACAAATTTTCCATTACTTGGTATAAAGGAATTTCTCTCTCTTGGCATTGTTTCTGGAATTGGAACCGTAGCAGGTACAGGAACCTAATAGGGCTGTGTTACCAGTGTTTTATCACAACATAGTGTGCTAAAAGTAACTTGTTTACAAGTCTTTGAGACTAAACGCAAGAAGAATCCATGCCTGACTCTTAGGGCTCGCGAGAGAACTTTGTGTAGAGATGCTTTGTTACTGGAACCTGCATTAGGCAGCATCAGACCGTGTTGCCAGTGCTTCAGCAAGCCTAGTTCAGAGAAAATTACAAAAAAGTCCTGAAATCCTTTCAGAATGGGTATTTGTAAGTATAAGCTCTTAATAAAATTGCTATGACATGAGATGGTAATTAGTGTATCAGAATGTTATGTAATACATTGTTAAAGAAAAAAAAAAAGGGGACGCTAACATCCATGAAACCACAGGAAAGAATTAGTCTTTTAGTCCAAATTACACGTTAGATCTTAATGCTATTAAATGTGGGAAAGAGCCGGCTCTGGAGAGAGATTTTTCTCTTCCCTCCACTCCCCCTATTAAAGTGAGATGGTTCACAAAGTCTTCTTGGCCCTCTTTTCCCTTGTTTTCGCCTCTTGCCTTCCTCTGCCTCTCCTGCCTTCCTGATGTACAGACCTTTTCTCAAGTTAGAGTTTTTTTCTTCGCTGAACATTTCGGCAATATAGGCCAACCTGCGCGGTGCTGCTCCTTTTGCAGCCGTGCTTTACACTGCGGTGGTAGGAGCACTGATGTGAGTAGAGAGAGCAGGAATGTCTAATTTTTTTTAATTTTATTTTTATTTTTTTTTTTAAATTTAGATTGTGTTTCAAAACAGAGCTGGAAGAAAGGAGGAGAGGCTGCCAAAACAGACAGCCAAAAACACCCACGCCACAGCAGTCTTGTGAGGCCCAGATCCCTGCTTGCCTGCAGGTGGGGAGGGAGAGGGGTGGTAGAGAGCAGGCTTTTAATGAATTGCTGGCAAAAATGCCAGTTTGATCTTAAAGTGAGCAGAGGTAGACCTAATGAGCACGAAGGAACACAAGAGTGTCGTTGTGCATCAACCCAGGAATATTTAAAGCCATTTGAAAAAATAATTTTCCCTTGTACTTTGCCATTCCATCTTTATTTTAGCTCTGCCCTTTTTTCTTCTGTGTACGTTTTGGAAGTGTTTTTGCACATTAGGGGAAGCTGAGGATATTTTCACTGAGGTTTTGAAAAGCCTGACTTCTGGAATGGGAGGGTTGTAAGATTCAAAGATACTCTCTTTGGGTGTTCGCGAAGCTGTTGTTGGAAAGGATGCACATCTAATTGGTACATGGCTAGTTACTGCTGTTGGGAGAGATAGTCAAAGCTTGTCTCTTGGGAAAGGACCGGCTAGCAATTTATGCCAATGTGGCAACAAGGGATTTGAATCTGCTGATCAAGCACAGAAACCTCAAAGCACCCTTGTGCTCTGAGTCAGTTCTGCATCAATGTAATAAACATGTTTTTGTGCAGAAACATCAGCTATTATGTCATGTCACTTGATAATCCAATTCAAAATACAAATGGCATTAGATGTTGCGGCCATTTATTGTGCAGCTGGTGTGCAAAGACGGGTTTTGTGAACACCATGAGAAGGGAAAACTTGCACTGATCAGTGCCTGTGGTCATGCCCGCTATTGCAATTGCATGCAAATCCCTGTTCATTACCTGGTGATGTTTTGCCTGGGGTAATGTTCTGGCATGTGCCAAAATGATAGCTAAAATGAGGAGGCAGGGACAGCGCCCCATCTTATTTTATTCTGTGTTTTTCTACTTACTGTTGGACCCTGGGGCATCCAGAATTTTTGCATGTATTTTTTGCGAGTAAACTTCTTGCATGGGTGTTTATCACTGAGATGATGGGAAAAGGGATGAGGGCTTCATGCAGTACAACTGGAGGAGCACTGCAGGAAGCTTTTGATGGATATAATAGGGCTGTGGAGTGAAGAATCTGACAAGGAGCTTGTTCATAACTCGGAACCTCAACATTTTACATTTTTGCTGTGTGCTCATCTATAGTTGCTCATGCCATCCTTAAATGAATAGGCCTTTCCAAGTGGTTGCATTTCCTTCTCAGTGACCTGGAGTGACACTACCTGAGCAGACAACTGCCCAGAGCTTGCACAAGAGCTTTGCTGGGTTTCCAGGGAACTGTGGAGTTTGGCAGGAATGTCTATATTGTTTCTGAAATACTCAACTTCAATATTGCTGAAGTCAGAGGACTTCATGGAAAAGCCCGTTACAGAAGTGCATGCATATGCACTGGAAAGGGAGGGGGGATGAGAAATTCTGCAGGTATAGTGAGCTGTGTCTGGGATGATGAAGCAGGGCAAGTGGTTGCTTCATAGGGCAAAGGAGGCTGGATTTGTCTGGGGTAAGGGCTCAATGTAGCAAGAAACAAGCTTCCTTTCTGTTGGATTTTGAAGTTGTGTCCAGTAGCAGCCACAGATGGCACAACATCCCAGGCTGATTTGTTGTGTGGAACTTTTTGACCAGGTGAAAACAAGTGATAAGCTGTGAAACCCTGTGAGAGCTGGAGTCTCATTTCAGGAGTCCAAATAAGTTACCACTTCCTGCTCCTCCCTTTCTTCCCCCTTCACCCCCATCTATTAGCAGCACTTGAGAGGACTGTTACTGTTTGGTTGTGCTTTTTTTAATCTTCCCACCCTGCTCAGAGGAGTTGGGCTAGGCAAGGCCTTGTGTCCTTCTTTCAGCCTCAATAGCGATGTCTGTGATACGGAAGTTCTCTGCCTCCTCCTCCCTCAGCCCGTACAACAAACCTCTTAAATTAACACCCAAATGAGCCCTGAAGCCAAAGCTGATTCACTCCATGGGTGACTCCAGGAGCCCCTTGAGGTGGGAAGTCTCATCAGCCTGTGACTTTCCTGCTGGGGGGCTTCTAAACTGAAAATAGCCTGGAGGTGGCAGGGGAAGTCCTGGGGAAGGGGCTTGTTTTGAGGCCATGCAGCTGCTCCACCACTGGCCGCCTGCCACCCTGCCTCGGTGTCCTTGCACTGAGCCTTGTTGGTCTGCAAGGCAAGGCTTTCACAGGAGGGCTTTCTGAGCAGGGTTTCCACAGCCCAGATGTCGTATTCTGCTGCAGGCAAACTCTGCTGGTGTAAGCCCATGTTTCTGGAAGTTTATTTTCAGCATAAAGTAAGAAGTGCAGCCCTCCTGCCTAGAGGCTCCTTGAGCAGCTGGTTGTCTTCGTCTCAGTGGTCCTGGTGTGGTAGGTACAGACAACCAAGTGCCTGCTGGTGACAGCAGCATGCCAGGCAGATGGGGCTAGTATCGACTCGAAAAATAACATTGAATAATATTCAATATAATTATATTGAATATGCCAGACTCCAACATAACTGCTAGGGGACCCGTTGCTTAAATAGGACTTTGTGACAGATCAAAATTAAGTTAGAAAAATGGTGGTGCTGGTCTTTGCAAGATGTCCTAGCATGATCAGAGGAGCTGGGTTTAACTTCCATGATGGGGTAACTTCACGGAATGTGTAACATAGACCGAGTAACAGTGTGTCCCTGCTGGAGGGTGCTGTGTTTCACCAAAGTGGCTAAGCCAGCAAGCGCGGGGACATGAGTGATCAGTGTAACCTGTTTGGATTTTCAGTGGCTTCAGAAATTTTCCTCCCTGAAGTTCCTGAGATAACTGGGGTGTAATGGAGGTCCTCTCATTGCCTACACTGCTTTAAAGGGTTGGCCATCTGAGTGCGAGTAGTACTTGGTTTCTTGGCTTTTCCAAACTAGGGAAGCTGCCGCTGCCTTCCCTCAAGGACCTGTGCTCTTCAATGAGTTTGAACAACGGTCAGCAGAAGTGGTTGATGACCTAAATCGCTGAGTGCATCATTATACAGGATAGTGAAATGTCAGGCTGTGCCAAGAGCTGCGGAAGACTTTCAGGCTATTTTGTGACTAGCTGATAAACCAGCAGATATGATTAAGTGTTGATAAATGTGAAATAATGCACAGGGGAGAAGGGAAAAGTGAGTCTAGTGCATATGGATGCATAATGAACCCCGGATGAGGTGCTACCACCATGACAAAGATCTTGCAGTCGTTGGAAGGATTTCTTGCAAGTCTCAGCTCATAATCAGCTGACAAAAAGACACAGTAGAAATAAGAGTAGGAGAAGGGAATGGAAAACCTCTGTTGTGCTACTGCTTACATGCAAAATGCACTGATATCGTAAATATTGCATACTGTTTGGCTTTCAAAGGGGGTATTGCAGGGTTACAAAGAGCCGGGAGCAGAGACTAAATAGAAGAAGGGATGAGTGAGGGTGGTATAGATGAATGAGGTGATAGAGGTTTGTAAAATTGTGGATGCTGTGGAGAAGGTGAATAGGAAATGTTTAATCAGTATTTCTCGTGACACAATTGGGGGTGCCAAATGAAATGATCAGGCAGCAGGTTTAAAACAAACAAGAGGAAGTACTTTTTCACACAGTACATAATTAAAATTTGGAACTCATTGCGACGGGATGTTGTGGAGGCCAAAAGTATAAATGGATTCAAAAAAGGATTATAAAAATTAATAGAAGATAGGTCCATCAGTGGCTATTAAATACAATGGTCCGGATGCAACCTCTAGCTCAGGAAGTCTTTAAATGGCCAGTTGCTGGAAGCTTGAAACGTGTACCAGGGAAGGGATTACTCAGTCCATGGCCCATTCCTTATACTCTTTTCTCCTACGCATCCGCTGCTGGCCACTATCAGGGACCAGACATTGGTGTAAGTGGACCTTTGATCTGACCTTACAAGGGTGTCTTCAGATTCCTGGTTGTGCTGGGAAAAGGTATGGCCAGAAACAGCTGCCCAACACCCTTCTGTGAGAAGGTTCCAAACATCCATGTGTCCCTTTCCAGGTCTCTGGCAGTGGTCATGGACTGGCTATCTCTGTGTTGGGAGCCTTACTTGATACCTTTCACTGGGAGGCATCAACTGAGATTATGTTCTCACCGTAGTAAACTGCGATGTAACAAATGCAAAATACCTGGCTAGATTTGTAAGCTTTTAGGGCAGAAAAAAGTGCACAGGAAGACAGAGCAGGGAGAAACAAAATTTCTGTTCTTCCCAAGCAGCTCTTCCCTAGCAGCTCTACGGAGGCTGTGCTCAGGGCAGGGCGTTACAAATCCCAGCCTCCCTTCCACACCCATGACTAAAGCACAAGGTTTTTTTTGTTTTTTTGTTGGCAGATAAGGAGTTAAAGTCATTCATGTGGGCATGTGAAAGCTCTTCAAAGACAGTCAACAGGGATACTGGACAGTGAGCCTAGCAGAATCAATCTGGAAGTAATGGTGTCTCAGTGGTAGCAGCTTCTCCAGTGCTGACAGCTGAGGTCAGCCAGAAGAGAAATGTGTATGAAATATGCAGTTTTATCTCTTTCTAAATATTTTAATGATGTAGAATGGAGTTCTAGTGGAGGACAGAACAGCCTTTTCTTGCCGGATCCATAGTTTGAGCTCTTTTCTTTGTATGTTAACAGAATGACACCAGGCTTGTTAACTCACAGTAACGGATTAAGAAATGCTGACCTAAAGATGCAAGGAAAGGTAAGGCTTGTTATCCTGCCTGTACCTGAGACAGCCCATTATAGGCCTTCATGTGAAGAGACACTGAGTAGACATCGCAAACGAGTCTTGAATGCTAGCAGCTATAAATACTGGGTGAGAGTGAATTTATGCTGTACCTCACCAGTCAACATGCAGGAAATCACAGACTTCACTCAAGTGTTGAAAATATAATGCTAATGGACTACCATATGCATTGCAAACGTAGCTTTCTTTCCTTAGATCTGTGTCCAAAGCTGCTTCCTCTGCAAACCTTTGAAATGCGGAGTCTGATCAATGCTGACTTTTCTCAAAACATTCAAAAAGAATTTTTAAGAAAGCTGTCACCTCTGTATGTTCCCCTTCAAGAGCGAGTGGTTATTTTCTCTAAATTTCCACCATTAAAAGAAAATGGAGATATCTAAACCTCCATAAATGCAACCTGTAAGTTGTTTAAATTAACTTAATGTTTGGCACCTCAACTGACTGAAACCTGGACTTTTTAATGTATTTCAAATTGAATAAGAGAACTGTGAGTTTTGTAAAGCGCTGGTTAGGCTTTATTATCAAGCAGACCCATTCCCTCTTCCCTGTCTTTTCTCACCCACCTTCTCCTTGGCTTAGCAGTGGCTTAGTGACACCCAAATCATGGGCGCAATGTCAGAGACTGGGCATACAGAGCTCCTTCCTGTTTATATTGGCATGTTATTATTTAACAGCTTCTCTTTTGCTCGCTTTTATTAGTAAAGGTGTGAAGCACTTTCCAAACAGGATGAAAATATTCCTGTTCTGAAAAAGCTTGCAACTGACAATTTGCAGTAAGCAATGGTTTTGTCTGACTGGTTTTGAAGGCAGCTATGTCTCTCCTCAAAGTTTCCTCGTTTGTCCTGAACCCTGTTTTGGCTGCATTAGCCATTAACAACGTTAAGATGTGTTGAGGTCACTATGAGAGCTTCAGGAAGCTCTCTGCCACCCACTCCAGAAGCTGTGCACATACTCTGAGGCTGTTGCAAATGCAAAGTGAAACATGTGAGCCTACTCCCTCTGAAAACACTTAATATGGAGGTGGTTTGTACCAACTTTTTGGGGTTTTTTTCCTCACGTGCAATGGTCCGATGGTTTTTACACAGTTACTGTGGCTCTGTGGACAAGTGGTAACTTCTATTCAAGCAGAAATTATGACTTCTTGCACCTTTGGCCGTGTAAAGGGAACCCACAACCCAGATGACTGTGACAGCTCCCTTATTTCTGTGCATCCTGAGGAAGGCCTCATAATTCCCTAATTTGAGAGGCAATTGCATACCAACAGTACAGTTAACCTTTCGCGCATTAGTTAACTGAGTGATGATACAAAGCTGTTTCTGGCAGCCGAGGGGATGAAATGCAGCTGGCAGATCTGCCGACGCGGGGTCTCAGTCAGGCAGACCTCCTCGCTCTGCGTTTCTGGTGCTGCCTTGCTAATTGCTGGAATGCGACTCCTACCCACGGCGCGAGGGGAGAGCACGAACCCTGGCAAATGAAGGCTTGCCTAGCCTACTGCCAAAGCCTTGGCCGCCCCCACTTCCGAAGGCTGCTCCGCTTAGGTAAGTCGTTCTTCCAACGCGAATGCTCGGGAGCTGCCCACCAAGAGCCCTGAGCCCGCCCTGCTGATGGCTGCGCTCAGGGAGCAGTCCTTGCAGGGAACACAATGGCATTGATTTTCTCTTTTCTTTTTTCACTCAGTTGGAAAACACTCATCAAAAGGCAGTAGGTAGGATGGTCTCTGATTCCGTGTCTTCAAGTTCTCAGGGACTCTGGTAGTGCTGATATAATAAATCATGCTCAGCAGCTGTGAGAGCATGATTTTACTTGGGGTACTCTTATCTGTTTACTCAGGGTGCTCTCTGTCTGTTGAAAAAACGACCCACTTCTCCAGGCAACTCATTTTTTATGGGAGTGCTGCTTTAAAACTTTGAAAGTGTGATTTTTAAGGTCAAGATGCATGTACCAGGTTTGAAAATTATTTGTTTATTGCTCAGATGAGAATGGATTCTAATATATTGATAGGAACAGGTTTAATGAGAAGGGGGGGAATTTTTGATTTATTTTTCTCAAGACAAGACAAAAACATGTCTCTGATCAGTGAATTTAAATGAGAAAAAAAAAAAAAANTTCTAATATATTGATAGGAACAGGTTTAATGAGAAGGGGGGGAATTTTTGATTTATTTTTCTCAAGACAAGACAAAAACATGTCTCTGATCAGTGAATTTAAATGAGAAAAAAAAAACCTGCCTACTTTTTTGGATTATACATGATTCTGAAACACATTTTAGCTATGTATTTGAATAAAGCACATCTTAGTTATTAGGTTTGTGCGGAGAAATAGTCAACTTGCTTTTAGTATGACACAGACTGAAAAAAATCAGATATGAACATAGTCCTTACAGATGATGGAAATCAAGGGGTGCTAGGCTTCTGGGTACCTGTTTTTTTCCATGTTCCTATGGTCTCCCGCTTTTTGAAGAGATTTATACTGCTACTTTTCAGCATTGTATATGGCAGAATGGGGCCCCACTGGGCTGGGTGATGGAAAAACCTACTCCAGGAAATCATCTCTGATTTGCAGCCTTTATGGTCTATGTTGTGAAAAGCGAAGCAGGGTGGGGAAAAAGGAAAACAAAGAAATGGATTGAGTAGCAGGCTGCTACCCGCTGTTGTGGTCTAACTCTTTCATATTTGAGAAGCAAAGGGCAAGAGAGAAGCTAAGGGGAAAGAAAACCAAAAGGATATGAGTTGCAGAAAGGAACTGAGGTAAATGAGATGGGACTGGAGAGGAGAGGTAAGGGCCAGGTGGAGAAAGAAATGGGAAAGCATGGACTCAGTTGCAGAACAGAGAGAGCTCAGGAGAGTTACCAGGCATTTGAAACAGTGGCTGGGCAAGATGTTCCTCGTCTGAGAGTTACTGCGACGCAGAGAGCCAGCAAAAATTGCTGGGGGAGCATGATCTGAGTCACATGTCCAGGCAAAGCAGCTTCTCAGCCACTATGTCCCATGTGGCGGTGTCTGCTCTTTATGCCAAAGCTGATAAAGTATGCAAAACAATGAGCTTAATGGAGGTATTCATAGCTGAATGAATAACTGTACAGTATTATGGAGTTTATTAACATTCCTGTATAAAACGAATAGTCTAGACTACATATGGAGAGTGTTTGGCCACCAGGCTGATGGGAACCATGGACTCCCAGTTCCTAGAGGAGTCATTAATGGTATTTTTATGGCTGAACAGGTGTGAACCATGAAAGGACACATCGTCAGTCGCTGGAAGAGTCTGACAACAGGTAGAGCCACTCACTTGCAACTTTAATCCCAGGCAGTGCTACAGGCTTGGGGAGGAGTGGCTGGAAAGCTGCCTGGCAGTAAAGGATCTGGGGGTCCTGGTGGACAGTCAGCTGAACATGAGGCAGCAGTGTGCCCAGGTAGCCAAGAAGGCCAACGGCATCTTGGCCTGTATCAAGAAAAGTGTGGCNATGTGAGCGTGGTACCAATGGAATCGAAACGTGGCAGATAGCAATGGAAATGGAGATGATTCAGAACCGAAAGCACTGTTTGAAAGACAAAATGTTGCCTGAATCCCTAGGGATACAAGCAGCGATAAATCTTGGGTTTTGTTTCTAATCTGTTCTCAGATTTTGCAAAATGCATCTTTGCTTGCTGTATCAGCTTCCAATCTATCACCTATTTGCTCACGGGATCAGGGTGAAGCAGATGAATTTGTGGTGTCTAGGGAGACAATCTCAAGAAAATGGTGGGTGCCAGCACCCCTCAAACACCTGTTGTCAAGGCTGTGTGGGGCTGGTTTTCTTCCAGTCTTCATGGAAACTTGAACTGGGGTTCGTGTGGCCAAGTGCTGAGCTTTGGGATGGAGCTATTAGTGGTCTGTGCAAACTGGCACTCACCTGTAGAAGCAAAGAGCTGAGAGACACCTTTCAGCTCCAGCCAAACCCAGCGCCTTCTGTGGCTCCACGGTGTTAGTGACTGCAGAGCATAAGAGACTCTGGGTACTTCTCCTGGCCCTTTTGCTCCCCACACAGGGCAGCTGCTCAGGGAACTGGCTCAGGGAACCGATTCAGCCAAAAAATAACTTGCCAGAAAAGAGGTCCTGAGCATTAAGGAGCTGGAGAAGAGCAGCTGTGGCTAAGAGATGGAGCTATGCTAGGTCAGCACTTCCTCCAAAGCAAGGCACAGGGAAACCCAGGCATTACTATCCAGCCTAAAAGGCAGATGCTGAGACTTAATCAGTGACCGTGCTCGTGAACACAAGTGAGAGAGAGCACTGGCCAAACAAAGAAGCTTTCACTTTTGTGAGAACCCCAAAGGATGATGCTTTAAATATTACTTCGCCCATGCCCACCACATTTTTTCCCTCAGCAAAGCCAGATCCATTTGATTAAGATAACTCCAAACAGTGCTCCTGGTGCAGAAGCTTTGGAATCATTTGTTCTTTTTATCCTTTTACCAATGTATTTGGGTTGAGAGTGAGCTGGCTGGAAGCTAAATAAATGCTGAAGCTGAAACCTTGAAACTGGAACACAGCTGTGAATTCAGTAGCTTAAATTTTCCAATGAATGCAGTCAGCCCTGCCTGACTTGGGGTCTAAACTTACTCCTGGCATGGAAACTGCCCAGTGCTTGTTCTTCCAATACTGGCCTGAGAAGTCTAGCCCTGTTTATAGTGCTAGCCACCACATTCCCATTTGTTTGAGAGAATTCACGACAACTGACATGGCCTCTCCACCCACCTTCTCACCCTCTGGCGGCTCTAGTCCGCATTTTAACCCCCTAGAGAAATTAGAAACCGACAGGTGCATACTTTGCAGTACGGAAGGGTTTCTAGGAGGCTCTTTACTTTTAGACATGGATGGATCTGTGCAAAAGAATACTATCTGTACATAGGCCGATGCTCAAATTTAATCCCAGCTCCTCATAATTCTTTTGGAGAAAAAAGTCTGTTTGGAGGAGAAGACTAAGGCTTTTTCCTCCTCCTGCTCCTTCTCCATCCCATCTTTAGACTGTGCAGTGTTGTTGCTTTGTTGGACCCTGTGATTGGTGTGCAGTGGATTTCGCTTTCAGAGAGTTCAGCTTCTCCTTGCGATGGTCAAGCACTCCACAACCAGGTGTAGCAAGCTGCTGTTTCCAGTCTAACGACCTGTTCAAACATGACTTTGTGATAAGGCATGAGCATGCCCATAACACACGATACTTGAAATAGGTCACCATTGGGATATTTTGCTGTGCTTTTATTAAACTGGCTGATGTCCTCAGTTTGAACTGTCTGGTTCTAACAATAAAACTCAGCAGCTGTGAAGTCTATCGGGTGCTGAGGGACCTTTGAGCATAGGTTAAGCACAATGTCTTTAGGTCTGACATGTTCAGCTTCAGAGACTTCATGCTATAAAACTGCATTTGTTGGAAAATTCAAGCTGCTAAAGCCACAAATGTGTTCCAGTTTTAAGGTCTCAGCTTCAGCATTTGTTTAGCTTCCAGCTAGCTCACTCTCAACTGAAATGGGCTGGTAAAAGGAAAAAAAATTAAAAAAGAACAAATGACTCCAGAGCTTCTACACCATGTCCCCAAAGCCATGGGGGTACCTACCTATTTCACAGGAGATTTTAGGAGCTTAGTTAATGATAGTTTCTGAATGCTTTGAGTTCTTCAGATGAAAGCGCATATATATGTCTATATGTTGTTCCTACGGAGGCCGCTTAGGCTAGAGCTTCCCTCTCACCTTCATGCACACAGTAGAGAGGAGGTCTGTGTGTACAAGCACCTTGTACAGGAGAGCTGAAGGAGCCCTTTGGCTAATCCCTGATATTTCCAAGGAACAAGTGTTCGAGCAGCAGGTGTTCGACCTAACTTCAAGTTTTGGGCTCAGAGCAAACACAGGGAAAAAACCCAGTGCCTGAAAAACTCCTCAGCTTGCAATAAAGTATTTTTTGTCACCTGGCAAAATGCAGAAAACAACCAGATGTACTCTGCTTTGAGCAACTTTTTTTAGTAACATTATTCTCTCTCCCTGTGATGGCTTGACCATTTGTTAGTGGGTTGGATTCTTGTTCGGCAGCTGTTCTGGTTTGGTATAACAGTGACCTGACCAATCTGAGCTGTGCGCTATATTGAAGAACAAATTTCACTTGGTTGTTTGAAAATAGCCATGTCACTTTCTATTTCTTTTCCCATTGCTTTATTATCTTTGTTCCTAGGGCTGCCAGGGCAGTGAGAGTCCCAGACCCAAGCTAGCATGGACAGGTTAAGCTGATCGTTTGCTTCTTGGTCATGGAACTGTAATAGCCTTTGGCTGAGTTTCAGAAAGCAAAGGCGTGCAATTCTGTGGCAGCTCCGCCCCAGCCAGAGACGAGGGAATTATTCTCCCTAATTTACAATAGCGAGAGCAAGTATTCCCTCCCACAAAGTCGCAACACAAGACATGAACTGGCGTAGCTAACTCCTGCTTTTCATTCGGCCTCTGCTTCATGCCAAGGCGGAACCTGAAGAGCAGAAAAACAAGCAACTGGTGTAAATGTTGTTATTAGAGATGCTAGGCTGGCCTTTGTAGGTATCTTCTTTAAAAATCTCAGTTTTTACCAGGAGTATGGACAAACCGAGAAGAAATGCTGGCAAGAACGTTTAGTTACTGAGCCTAAACTGACAGTGCTTGCAAAACAAATTAAATGGTATTTTTGGATACGTTTCTGCTGTTGCTCCTGCCTTGCTGGGTTGAGGGAAATGGTCACTGCTTCACAGGGGATCAATAAACAGTATCAAAAACCTTGCCTTTTTTTCTTATACTCTGTCGGCAGACTGGTCACTCTTCACCACTACAATTGTCTAGGTGGAAACTCCTGCTGTTCTAAAGCAAGGGGCTGCTTGGTGAAGAAAGACACCAACAGCCTAGATCAAGTGCACTGGAGTGAACAGGTATCTCTAGCTTGCTTATTGCTGATCAAGATCTAGGCATAAATGTAAAAACTGTGTGTATGTGTATACAAACACGTGCTATACACATATATTTACATGTGTACACAAGCACACATACAATGTATATTTAAGCCTGCATAGCATAGCCATTGTTACCTGACAATAGGTAGTGAACAAAGACGGATGGTGTAAATAAATGGAATTGCTCATGTGAAGAATTGAAGCTACCTTGCAAGAAATTTAGCCAAGCATAGATTGATGGAAGGCCAGAAGGAAGCACTGCAACAGTGCTGCCTGACCACCTGCGTAATGCAGGCCATGGGACTTGTCACAACACCAGCGCACTTTCTGACCCTGATTTAGATGCCATTGCTGAAGGAAAATCTACTCTGCCTTTTGGTACGTTGTCCCAGTGCTGTCAAAAGTGAATCTGACTCCCTGTTAGGCTAGGTGAGTTCTCTCCCTCCCAACTTCAGACCTCTACAAAAGGGATATCTAGATTCAAGCTTGTTTCCATCCACCCCAGATTTTCTCTCTGGTCAGTGAAGAGATACAGGCACTTTTGCAGTATGATGTATCTCATCCAAAGTTAGACATCTAAAATGGACATAGATGAATTGTATCCTGTAAGACCCTATTTTTGTCTGTTGGCTGTGAAGGGAGACTTGAAGTAACCAACCCTGATAAAGATACCACTCCAGTTGCCTAATCTCTGCCTTCAGCCTTTGAATCTTGTCCTCATATTTTCTGATAGAGTGAATGAATGTCTGCTCCCTGGTAAAGTGCTGCGGTTTTTCTCTCTCAATATTCTTTAAGGAACAAATTGGAGTGATTGGCTGGAATCTTCATGAGGCACATCTTTAAAACCCTTTAGTTATTATTCCAGTTCCTCTCTGATTTCCAATGTTCACCTCGACATCAGAGCTGGGTGAGCTGAACCAGCAGTAGTCATATGATTTCCACTATGGATTTAGTACAGGTCTGTTCTTGCATCCAAAGATTGCATTTGTGTTTTGGCCAAAGTGCAGCACTGCAAGTTTGCTATCAAATCATGACCTGTGATCTGTTAGAGTCGTGGATGCCTGAGGGCATTCTCTGCCTATGGAGCATCCCTTAAGACAGTTGCTTGATGATTATTGCCATTGACATTTTGACAATACCAGTTTTGATTAAACTTATCATGCATTTTATTGATTTCTTCATCTTCTTACTGGTCCAAATGTTAGTGCCCATCAAAATACTTTACATATAGTCAAGCAGTTCTACCACCCCTATTACCGCTATGAAAACTGTGTCGTGTTAGGACATCTATTTAATTTGATAGAATTAATTTTCCATAAATCCATGTTGATTATCATTAATTATATATAATTCTACATCATTCTCATTCCTTTTGTCAATCACTGTTATTTTACTAGGGTCAGTATCAGACTGATAGAATAGGGTTGACCTACTTGTTTACCCTTTAGCCTGGGGTACTAATATGACATTACAATTTGTCCATGCTCTTCCTCTTTTTCCAGTTTTCTTCCACCCTTCAGTGTTGAGGGGTTTTGAAGTCCTGATGCACCTCTATCTTCAGCTTGCCTAGTACCTTGCCTAGTATAGCACTAATATTCTGAGTCACACAGAATTTATAGCATGAAGGAGTCAGAAATATAAGCATTTGGACTGTCTCTGTTATCTTGCTCCACAAACATCATTGTTGCTTAGGAGTGGTAGTGTTAAGGGTTTTCTTCTTCTGGTAACATGAAAATGTTTGGTGGGAAGCTTGGAAACTAGGCTTTAGCATGGAAGCAGCGATTTCAAGAAAAGTTGTTGTTTGTCTGCAGATCCATAAAGGTGAATAGTTCTGGGAAAAATTTAAGCCATGTATGGACTGTCTGTATTATTAAAGCCTAAGTTAGTGGTTCCTAAATTGTAGTTTGTGGATCCTAATGAGGCCATGGTAAGAACCCTTTGTATTTCAGGGCCACATCAGATTTGCCAGCTGAATGTGATGTCTTGTCTTGTATGGGGAAGATGCTATGACACTGATGTGCACGCTGGGAGTAGCCCACCTTCTTCAGTCCCTTTGAACACTAACCCTTCACTCTGTGGCACAATCTCCCATCGTGCAAAGGATCACATCACACCACTTTCTTCTCTGACATACCTCTCAGACCACCAGATACGGTGAGCTGTGCTACTGCACTCCTCATGGCTCTGAAATGGTCCGTGGGAAAAAACACCCTGGGAACTAGATGTGTGGAAGAGGCGCTTGGTGGTTGGCCTAGGACCTGGCAATGAGCTCTTGAGAGGAATGAGTTGAGTGTCCTTAGCTGCTTGCAGCCCAGAGACTTCTGCAAAACAGGCCTAATTATCACAGAACAGTCACTTAGAGGCATTGACAGGCATCACTGTTTGCTGTAAAAGAAGGGCGTGGAACAAGATATACTGCTAGATTTTTGGAGACATAATTAAGAGGTTATCTACAATGTAAACAGTCCCAATAACGCTGGCTGTCACTGCCAGAAGCTAGCTGGTGAAAGCCAACCTAGCTTATGTTAGCCCACTGACTACATTAGTTTATTGTCTTGAAGTTAAATCCTTTGCAAAGGATTTAATGATGTTGTGAATATTGGCTTTTTAGTCGTGCCTTTGGGTTATAAGGGTGTAGCAGGCTAAAAAGATTTTGGAGACAAAGGAGTAAATCCATAGACCTGTCTGACAGGTTGATCTTGGAGACAGCACAACTATCTAAATGAAAAATACCCTTCTAAGGATATTTTATCATTGAAATGGAGTTGTTTAGTAGGAGGAAATGGATATTATCCGGTGGAAGCTATTGCCAAGGTCCTTCCATTATTCACTGAATCAACATATTCCTAGCTCTAGGGAGAGGTACTCCACCAAGCAGGGTTATAATCCAGGAGCTACTTCTCTGGGAACAATAGAAAATTCAGAAATGTCGAAAAACCTGTAGAGGGAATGGAATATTTGCTCTCCAGGATAGTTTTTTGTGAACAGCTCAGGTGCTCTCTGTGGGAGGCTCCAGGTGTGTCTCTGCTGGAAGGATCCAAAGCTCATGTCATTCCACACACCTACACAGCAGGGTGCTCTTGCTAGCTGGGGACTCCAAGTCTGGAGGAAAGCCACTGAAGTTGGACCTGTGTTGTGTGCGTGAATCAGGTGTACCATTCCCACAGTTTGGCAGAAAGGTCGATGGCTAGCAGGGAGAGCCTCCTGGTTTGGGATAAGAATTCACACTTCCTGGATCAGTTCTAGCTCATGATGTACAGTGTTGATTGCCATATCAACATCCCAAAGCAGCAGATTTTAGCTCTAATGGAGAGATGATGGAAAAAGAAACCAGACAATGGAAAGGGTCATTCAGGGCCTCCAAGAACCTGCTTTGAAGAGCGTGTCAGTCTGGATGCTAATATTTTGAAAGCCTACCTTCACCTAAAGAGCAGCGTAAGCCCACTTTGATCCTGATTTTCAAACAGAGTAGCAGCTAATAGTGTGTGTTGGGAGAGGGAAGATGGAAAAAAACCCTAAAACACACAAACCCTTTAGAAACTGAGGGCTTGCTGGTGCACACGCTGCTCTGCTGTGAATTTTATGTCTGCCTGTAGATCAGAACAGGAAGCAAGGTTTTGAGAGCTTTTGTCAGAAAACCTCAAAGCTTTAGATGGTATTATAAATGTCAAGTATATTTTAAAAAGGAGGAAAGTACCAAACTCTGTTCTGTACAAGACAATAGGGACTTTATAACATTACAGGAAGCTGCATGTGAGAATTACAGAGAAGTTAAGATCTGTGGTATTAATGCACTGTAATAACTGAGCTCTCAACACATTCAATTTATCCCTCTTTCAGTATATTCCCAGGCACATGAAGTATCACACTGGTTGAACTGTGGAGTGTAGACTTGTCATTTAAAAAGCACTTAAAGAGAATTTTCCTCCAAGTTTCAGTCCTCCTAAGTGAAAAGGTTAAAATAAAACAATCAAAACCAAGCTCTTATGCTTGATTGTACATCAGATAAGTTGGTCAGTAGAGAGCATTGTCTTTAGCTGCTGGTCTCAAAAAAATGAGAGAAACAGCGGTGTTAGGAGGATGGAGAGAAGGAAGGTAGACTATTTCTGGACCCTACACAAGAGGTGAGCTGGTAATTGTTCATATCTCAAAGATGTTTGAAATAAGCAGGGAAGTAAAAACTTCTACCTCAGACCTGGATATATGCTGAACATAAAAAGCTAAGATTACAATATGCTTGAACACACTGTAGGAAGCTCAGAATAAGAAGTGACCCTGAAAATACTTCAGCAATCTGCCACTCCTTTGCTGCTGGCCTTGTACCAACCATCTATGATTCTGTCTTGGCTGAACTGAAGCAGAACCTATTATAATCCACCCAAGACTAAATTGTCTGTAGATAATTGGACAGTGGAGAAACTGAATTGTAAAGTACAAATGTATCCATGGGAGAATATAAAAAACACATTAAGGAGTCCTGAACAAGTGTTCTATCTACCTTATTCAGCAGCCTTTTAAGAGCATTTTTTTGTTCTTCATTTCTTACCATAGATTGTTATGGGGAAGATTTCTGAGCTGATGATATATATGGCCCAAAAGCACTGTGTTAAGCTTTTCAGATTTTTTTTCTATTTTATACCAGTAGGCCAATGTTGACTGTGTATAAAGGCAGGTTTGTGAAATGTAAAAAAAGTTCCAGTTGCCTTTGTAAGCTGAGAGAGAGAGAATAACAAGTGGTATGGACTACCAGAGCCCACTGCAGGTATTTTTTTTTGTTGCTGTGAAATGTTTATCCAGTCCTAATAAGTAATAGGGGGAGAAGGTATCCTGTAAACTTAAGGAACATCTTGCCATTCTAAAAACATTCATTTATGAGCACAAGAAGAAAACCCCCTTTGTCACCTTTTTCAAGCATTATCCTTTCCCGCTAGCCTTGCTAGAACATGCCAGCTCTCCCAGACCAATAAATATGAGAACAGTAGACACGGTGAGCATAAAATTTCCTGAATTACTGGTGAGCACAAGGCTGAGCTGTTGCTTACAGCTGCCTTATGTTCTCACCACAGGAATAAATGCCAGTCTGCATGGCAGGCTGTAGTGTGGCTCAGGGCTCCCAGTGCTCCTTTTCCTTGTATATAGTTTCTGACTATTGACTTTTTCCTGATCACATCCCTCTTTGGAAAAGAGTCACGGGGGATGTCTCCTTGGTGGACTCGGTTACCTGCTCTGCCCTGCTCCTTGGCCACTTGTCTGTCCCTCTTGCTATTCCCCTAGTGACCGAAGCAGTGGCCAGAAGGGGACTTGCCAGCCTCTTCTGACAGCTCTCTCAAAGCTTCCTTGTCTCTGCTGGCTTTTGTGGTAATTTATAGTAGCAATCTTCCCAGGTCTAACCCAAAGCCTACTGCAGCCAGTAGCAAGCCTGTGAGCCAGTGGGTCTATTTTTCCTGCTAAACTGAAGCGTGGGCATGAGGGATCAGGACCCAGGGACGGGACACGGACATATCATCAGAGGGAGATTCCTGCAGGTCAGTAAGGATGGGACTCTGCAAGAAACGCAGTCAAAGGGGTAGTTTAGATGATTGGTGCGAAATTCACTTCCCATCTGATGCCAGTGGGACTTGACAGTGTGGTCATTGTATATTCATGTGTCAGTGCTTCTCTGAACTGTGTCTTTTGTTGGTAGGGAAAGAAGAGCAGAGAGTAGAAAAAATAGCATAATTTTAAGAAAATATTTTGAAACATTATAAAACTATCCTCCTTGTAAATCCAAGAAGTTAAACTTCACAGAGATATTTTGATGATTTATGGATTGCTTGTGGATTGAGATTTATCATGTCAGCAACTTGCACTTGCTTAGTATTACTTTCCTAACTGTGCTGAATCTCTATATCTTTAGGTTTTATTATTCAGATCAAATTTCTGGTGCCTAGAGTGGGATTTGTGTAGGCAAAGAATGAGGAAGATTGAAGTCTGGGTAATCATTATTATTTCAGCTCTGCTTTCGTGCCTTCAGATGCCATAAAAATCATCCCTTGCTGCAGATATTATTTTTCACACACTAAAAGGAAAGATTAGAGTAGGTTTTCCTTTTTTGTCCTGGACTTAGTGAAAGACTTTCAGGAAGTATATTTCCCTTTCTCAAAACAAAAACATGGGGTGATTGAAATGCAGGGAATCATTTTCATATTGTTCATTTCCCACTGCAGTTCAAAGAGGTCACACTTTAGAGCTCCCCAGATCATAGAGGTTTTGATAATGTTAAAGATATGCTCAAGATCGAGTCACCCTTGAGTTAAAAGGATGCAAAATGTGTCTAGCAAACATGGCATTTCCATATGAGATTTGATTTGGTTTGCTTTTGTAGTGCTCTTGCAAAACAGTCACACAGAACCACCTCACAAGCAAAACAGAGGCATCAAAAAGACAATATACCTTCCTTCCTGAGGCAGATATTTCAGGAGTTGGGGAAACACAGCTTCCTGTGTTCTCACACGGATTTAGATAATGAAATTCTTGACCGATTCAGAAAGAATAGAGCAGCACCCAGTTGCTTGAAAATATTACTATGTTATTGTACAATGTGCTGTAGCATTAAACTGCCAGCTGTAGTGAAATCTTCTGTGTACATGTCCTAGAAAACAATCATAACCCCCAGGCTGTGACTGGTCTTTCCACAACATACTCTGGCTGGGATGGGAGGGGCTGGGGAAGACTGGCAGATGGGGGGAAAAAAAAAAGGTGTAGCGATAATGAACATAAAGAGATTAGAAATGGCTGGTTCATTTCTATTCTTTTAAAGATGTGATTATAGGTGGGGCTGGTAGCTTTGATTATCATCAAAGTCATGTGATACCTGGCAGCTCAGTATTCTGTTTTTAATTATTACTCACGTTCTCAAGGCTCAACTACCTAGGCTGAAATTTTCAATGCGGTGTGCTGCCATAAGGTAAGTATAATAGGCAAATGAGATTAGAATGGTCTTTTTTTCTTTTTTTCTTCCCCAAAAGAGAGTTCAAGATAAAGTAAAAAAAAAATTAGAAATGTTACTATCTTTTTATTAATTTTTTTTCTTTAAATGTTTTCATTTCCATGCTTCCCTCTGCTTTGCAGCAGAGATTTAAAATACAGTAAGAAAACGGTTGCTTTTCTATCAAAGATGGCTCTTTTTCATCCCTGTGAAAATCTCTCCAGGCTGATTAAGTTACAAGCCATGTGAAATCTGCATTTTGCACAAATTTGAGGTAGAAATTTGCAGGTCTTTTTAGAGTTCTGATCTCCTGAAGACATCTTCCTCACTGGCCATCTTCCAGCCCTGGCAACGTCCTCACATGCACACTCCATCCCTGCAGATCATCTGAGTCTATGGTGGGTTGGAAAGCATGTCCTGTGGCTGCGTCTTGAACTTCTATGGGCTGAGCTGGGAGCAGCTGCTGGAAGTGAGAACGAGATGGAGAACAGCTCTCCTGTTCATCATCTTTTCCTGGTGCCCCAGTAGTATGGAGGAGAAAGTTGTCTTACCCAAATAGGGGGGGGGTAAAATATGGACCTCAGCAGGTAAAGGAGACAAGAGGGGCGAGAAACCATGTTGGGAGGTTGAATGGGGGAAATTCAGTTTAGGTGGATGAGGGAACTAGTAAAGAGGGAGGTGGGTGGAAAGGCAGCTGGGGTCAGACACGTGGCTGAAAAAAAGGGGAGACTAGGACTGACTGAACAAGGAGAACTGGAAACAGTGAAGGGAGGAAGATGGTCTGGAATACAGACTAACAGCAGTGGGACGCAGAGACATGAACTGGGTAGATGAGCATGATGTAGCTTGAGCAAGGGATAAGAAAGATAGATGGGAACAGAAGCATTTTGGAGGGGTTTGGAGGAAATTGGCCAATATATTCACACTCCCCTTCAAATCTAGTATTCCTGATTTTTATCAGCTCTCTTACTACTGGCAGGTCATTTCTGTGCTATCCAGTCTGCATCATTTCCACTCTGTAAGTGTTCTTTTAAACCAGGCTTACATTGTTCAAAAGAAAGAAAAGTTCTACAAATTTTCAGACTTCCTATATCTGGAATTCTAAATGATAATGATGTTATCTGAAAGCTCATGGTGTGTAATTCTCTACCCAGTGTATACTATACTGTACAGATAGATGGGTCTGTCTCCAAATTTTTTTCAGTCCAAAACCAAGATAAAGTGAGAGGCTAATGCAAGAAAAAGGATCAGGAAAGTACACAGCAGCAGTGGCTACACACGTGGTGTTGGCAGATGTTGAACAGGCCGAGTCTATTTTCTACCCTTGAAGAGACAAGCAAATACTGTTTTTTCTCCCTCCTGCGTTTCTGCAAACCTGTTTATCCCACTGAAGCAGAGCTGGAAGCAGCAAAGAGCACTTACAGGATGGCCATGAGTCTTCAAGTCAGAGCAGAACTTAAAACTTGATGTTTGAGGTCCATTTGTCCTAGGTGCAATAGAAATGGTCAGTGTTCAAGGTTGGATGCATTCTTCCCTATGTGAATGAGGAGAAGGGCGAGAACCTTTTCTCTTCAGACACGAGCTTGACCCCGGAAATGTTGACTCCTTCTCAGCGTCCTGATGGAAATCCAGTAAGCAGGCATGCTGTGCTGCTTCTACTTCAAAATAGCCACCTTTTTTTTCCCAAATGTGCGAGAACATGGAGAACCACAACCACTTGTGCTAATGTGGATTTGGCATTATGATCGCTGAACACCTGAGGGTTTCTCAGTGCAAGATGACAATATTGCAGTACTTTGGGAAAACAGCAGAAAAGGCAGGCTCTGAATGGAAGTGAATTCCTAGACCTCTTGAAATATTTTCTTTAGTGCTGATACATCTATGTAAGAGAAATGGGAAATTTTGTCTTTCACTTGATTCATGTCAGAGCCTTGCTGGAAAGCAGAACACAACACAGTTGTTATCAAGAGTTGGTATTAACTTGAAACACTAACATGGCAGTGAGCAGTGCTGAGCAGCATTGCACCAGTGGGGCTGCTTGTGGGGCTTGCTCACTGCCTCTCAGCATCAGGCCTGAGACAGCTTTTGGATAAACGATTTGTCCTGTCTTTGAGGGCATTACCATGTCATGTTTCTACCTGAAAAGAAACAAGATCTTGCTGAAAAACAGCTGTTATACTTGGGTTAATGGCAAAATCATGGAACTTCAAAACAATTATAATAAAAAGATTGCTCCTGAACAAGCCTGCCAAGGTACGGTAAGGCTGCACCAGTGATTTGCTGGTGGGAACGTGAGTCTATGGAGGATGGGGTACCTCTAATTTTAATGGGGGTTTCTGCTAGCTAATTCTGCTGTAGAATGAAGGTCCCGGTTTAAATTTTCTTCTCCCATTTCCTTTTTCTCAGTTCAACAGAATTAGAACCGATGTGTAAAGTGCTTATATTACTAGGAACAACAGTAGGAAACCCTTTGTTAACCTTAATTTCCCATCTAATATTTCTCTGCAGCGTCAGCCAGTCTCCAAGGAGATAGGGATGTTGACAATAACTCCAAATTGCTATGTAACTGTCAGTGTGCAGCTTCTAAAGAGCAATTCGTTAATTTTGCTCCTGCTCATTTGTTGGTCGTTGGTGGTTTTTCCTTTTCCCCAGAGATGGTGCAATACCCAGAACTTCTCACATCTCTGGAATGTTAACTAAATGATGGATCTGAGTTTCCTGCCTAAGAAACAGTGTATTTCTATCAAGGGCTAAATCCAGCAGGTTGCTGAGATCCTACTGTAAAGCACGGAGAATCCCGCACTTTTTAGGAAGCCAGGAGAACGTGAGAGCACTCAGTACCATAGGAGTTACACAGTTAGTTGCAGGATCTAGACTTTGTCTTCTAAGATGAAATCCTCAGATATGCAGAAACCCTACTTGCCAGCACAAAAACCTGAAGGTGTTCAGCATGATACACAGTCCCAGTTCTGGATGGCACAGAGGTGGGTTTGAGAGTCCATGTCACTCTACAGAATGTACCCAGAAGAAACGCAGGTATTCTGTGTCTGTGAAACTCTCTCGGTAATTACAACAGCCCAAAGTGTTTGTTCAGTTTTGCTTTTTTACACAATCTCGACAGTTCGTGAAGGAAATGTTAGACTCAGTGAAACATTGACTTTTCTGAATGTATTTGATTCAACAATTGTAATCTTCTAACAGCACCTGTGTAATTTTCCTCACCACCTTCCTCTCCTACCTGTGGTGCCTGCTGTTCATGTGACTTTCATTCTCCTGGCAGGAGGAAGTGTCAAGACTTTGAAACTATCAGTCATACTTATTTTTCATTCAGGAATGGTAAGAAGGTGGTCTGCTCAAGATATTTCACCCATTGCTGAGGTATGAAAGCAAAGTAGAGGCCCAAAATAAGAACAGGTCTTATCTCTGTGGCAGAAGAGCTTTTCCATCCCCTGGAAAGGTGGCAGGTGAAAGAGGAATAAAGCATGGGTCTGCATTGTCATTCATGCTTCATCCAACTCTGTGAAAAGAATGTAACTTCCCAGGAGCTACATTTTATGTGAATGAAAACAGTTTGGTTTAGCATTTTGGTATTTTAGCTGCTCTTAGCCATTAAATAGATTTATGAAGGGTGGGGAATTCAAACATAGGTTTTGGAACATCAACATACTCTTGACAAGGAGAAATAAAATATATAAGAGCATGAAAACAAAAAGATCCATGGTAAGGAACAAAACAAGGTTGAAATATTCCTTTGCTTCACTCCTGAAGGAAAAAAAGTGAGGCAATTCATAGAAACAGTGACTCAGAGCAGTAATGATTAGTGAAAGAAATAATTAGTTTATGATTAGCCTTTTTCCTGTGTGTTCTCATGTTTGGGTAAAGCATATTGTTCTTACAAATGTTGAACGGACATTTATCACATCCTCTGTCATAATTATTAGTGACAAATCAAGTCTGAATGAAAATAAATGGAAGAAGTAAGTGTTTATCTCACTGTGAACTCTTTCTGATAATGTCTTGTGAAATTCTTTCCATCTTGTTCTTGCGGGAACTGAAGGAGCATTTTGACCCTGGGATATACTGGGTGTATTACTATCATTAGTTAAAAAGAGTATTCCCTTTAACTCCTCTAACAGTAGAAGAAAGAAACCAGTTTCATTCCTGGGAACTTTGCACTTCTGTTGTTTTTACATATTTTTAAAAGTTGAATTGTACTTAGTTGAATTGTACAAGGCACCCATTTAGTCTCTCTGACCTGCTCATAAAATATGCAGTGTTTCCGAGTTTTCTTCTGGCAGAGTTAAGCCTGGATGAGTTTCCTTCCAGTATGAACTGGTTTTTCAGAAAAGGAAAACTAAGAGAAGAGCTAGGATTGCCTCTGATGGTTACTCAGCCTGGGAGGTGTGGGACCAGCATTTTGAGGAGTACCCCATTCTCCCGAAAGGTAAGAAGAGGTGAAGCCTCTGGCACTACTACTCGTTCACAGCCTTTCCTACTAGTGGTACACTGGTGTTGGGAGTTGTACGGGGTATCAGCGGAGGAAGGAAACAAACCTGTCCAACAGAGAATGGGATTAACGCTGTTACCATGTGTTTGCTCCCAGAGACTAAGGCAAAGAGGGCTTAAAGGGGGAGACCTTCAGAAGAGCCTCGTAACCATCACTCCTTTTGACCCTTGAGGTAAAATGCCTGTGGATTTCAGTGATAGCTTTATCCTAAGGATCCTGAACTGGTCCTTCATTTCTGAAACCAGCTGGCTCTGGGGCAACCGAGGTCTCACAGAAAAGGGCTCCAAATTTGCCTGAAAGAGAACTGTCTGTTTTTCTTAATGTTTGGATAAAGTGTTTGAGGATCTTATTTATTTATTTATTTATTTTACCCTCTAAGGAGTTTTTACATTAGGTAGAGGCTGAATCAACATTTCCCATGAGTTTAAGAAATGCAGTACATGAGCATTACGTAGCGTGTCTGATAATGAGAGATAGTCTTGGTTGCTCTTCATACTGTTGTGTGAGAACACAGAACAACTGGAGACCACTATATGGAGCACTGGGACACTGTAGGTGTTTGCAGGGAGGTTAGGTGAGTTCAAGTTGATCATGTGAATCCTCTTGGGCTTTCATTACCTCTTTGTTGCAGGGCTGCTCTCCAGAACATGCCTGTTGGACTGAGAGAATACAGAGACTGGGGGAGAGGAAGTGATTTCAGGGGAACAGCTCAGGGTTTGGGCAAAGCACCCCAGCAACCGGCTGTTAAAGGCAGTCTGCTTTGAAGGGGGAAGGACACTTTCATAAGCAGGCCCAAGAAAGCTGCTTTTCATCTACAAAATGTACCAAAACCGAGAGTTATCTTTATCTGCTTTGAAACCTACTAATCAACATGAAACAGATCACCAAATCAACGGATTTCTGTGGTGATTGCTGTAAAGCAAAGTGCCTTAAACTCTCTGCAGTTTTAAAAGTCTTAGAAGCTTGGTTTGGGGTCCTAAATGTTGAGCGCACCAATAGTAAAGAAAGGTCTCTTCTCTCCTTAACATGTTAAGAAACATCCTTGATGTCCTTTTAGACTCCAGCAATGCTGACTTCCAGATGCCTTGTTATGGGGTGGGGTTGTTGAGATGTGGGGATGGGAGAGTCGGGAGCCTGAGAATGTTTGAAACTTCAGGGAAATCAAGCCTACACTGCTCTGTAGCAGCAGGATTGGGTAGGTCAGATAGTCTGCAGATGATTATAGTTGGACCCCATAACACGTCTGTGGTTAAAGGAACCACCTCTGGGACTTGGTTGTTTGTCTTGTAGCCTTGGGACCTCTGTATAACCCTACCCATACCATTGTTCTTTGGTTTTGAGGGGACACTGGTTCGCAGAGATTTGGTGTCTGTAGTATGCAAAGGCAGTGGGAACGTTATTGGAGCTGGTTCCAATATCTTTTCTTGCATGTTTTTTATTTTTGGCACCACTTCTTCTGACTGTGCTCGAGAGCAGCTCAGAGATTCCTCTCCCTGCATTCATTTGCTCCCACAGTCAGAGTCCTGAAGGTGTGTTTATGTGACTGGTTGTGCAGCTTTGGCTAGTGAAGGCCAGGACCCGTCTCTGGCCCATACAGAAGCTCAGGGAGAAGCTTATGGATGCATCCTTGGATGCTGGTAGGGGAAGGGGCCCTCAAGGCTGGCTGCCAGCAGTTAGAGAGATGTGCCAACCAAACTCCCAAGCAGTCCTGTGTACATGGGGATGAACAGAGGTTGAGCACAAACCACGTGTCTTCAAAAGCCAGCTGCTATTTAGTTTGCTTGCTTTTGGAGAGGTTTCCTCAGCAGATGAATTGAATTGGGAAAAGAAAGCAAAATCTTCTGGTTTTAGGTCACAGCCACTCTGGAAAAAACAAGGGAGAGAGAACTATTTGATGGTGAAATATTTGAGATTGAAATCAAAGGAATTTGGGGAGCAACAAATTTGGCCATACCAGCAAGTGGTCCTTGGTGAGTCTGTGGCATCGCATCAGTTTGAGAGGGACAGATCCTTATTTCAGAGAATATATTACATAATGGTCCTTAACCAGACAATTTTCCTGAGGTGAATGAACTGAGATTGCTTTCAGGTCACACTGCTATCTTTTCAATTTTACAGTCCTTGCTGAGCTGAAAATACAGTAAGAAATATTTTTTTCACGCAGTGTTTCAGTGTTTCCCTCCTGGTCTGAGCATAGGAAGCAGAGAAGAATGGGAAAATAAATAAAATCAAGTAAGTTTTTCTGGAGGATCAAAGGAGTTTAATTTGAGTTTTTGGGCAGAAGTTTGAATTGCTTTTTATTTTCTATGAGTTTATTTTCCTTCCACCCTGGCTCTGAACACTGTGTACTTTCAAGATAACATTGTTCAAAATCTTATGAAATTTACACATAAACTGTCTTAAATGAAAGGGAATATTTAAGTTTGGAGATAGTTGTAGAGTGTCATGATCTAATTACAATAGCATTTTTGAAGGATAACAAGCGTCAAAAGAAATATACTGGATGTTATGGAAAATCAAAGTAGGGCCAAGAATCTAAGGCTAGCCAGAGAAATTAAACATTGAGGCTTTTCCTTTGGAAGGTTTTAAATCAATTTAGTGTTGGTGAAAAGTGCCAGATTCATAGCAGAGGAAAATGATGCCTTTTGTTTATTTACAGGCGAGGCTGGCTTGTGCCAGTGACAGCATCTCTTCTTTAGACTATCGCTGTACTTTGACACTCAGCTGAACTGACCACCAGGAAAAGAAGTTGAAAAGTCCTTCTGTCTGTCTTCCCTTCTGTCCTCTGAGCTTGCCAGCAGCCTGACTACACTTTACTTTTGAAAGCGGTTTTGAGCATGTGGATCTATCCATCAAGAGCTACACCGAGACAAATGACTCCTCGCATTCAAGTCCAGGAACAGCTGTCAGACGGTTAAAAAAAAAATCACAACTTTTTTTCTATTTTTCATTTGCACGCAAATTTGAATGCCTGTGGATCAAGAGATGGACTGGGGACAGAGTTTCTTTATTGGGAGCACACAGTTCATGCCTAGGTTTATTCATGATGTATTTCCACCATGTTTTGGGAATAGCCGGCAAGGAAACCCTCCACAGATTTTAGTTGTCCTCCAATGCAGCAACATGGTGAGGGGGCTAGTGAAAGAAAGTGGTGGTTTTCAAACTGTTTGTGAAGAGTACAGATTTTTTGATGGCAATTAATGCGTCTTTTCTTAGTTCTTCAGAGAAGCTTTGTTTCAGGGCTCGGACTTCAAAATTGGCTGATGCAGTAGTATCTGCAAACTTTGTACGATCCCTGTGGGACTCCCTGTGGGAGTCCTCGGGTGGTAAGTTAAGTTGGAAGATCAGGAACTGTTCCATAAAATAAAATGTTTTTCATGAGGTTTTGCCTCCTACTGAATGTAGAACTGGGGCTGAATGAGGGAATTCATTTTTTGTTGGATGTTCAGTGAGTAGCTGAAAAGAGAGTCCTTTCACAGGGCCCCGGGTTTGGTGGTGGGGGCTTGATCACGGGGTGAGGAACGCCTGGTTACCTGGCAGCCTCTTTAAAGCCCATCTCCTCTTTGAAACATATAGTTCAAAGCATCCTATGGCTCATGAAGAAGGTATTAAGGTATGAAACGTGCCTCATTTTGGTGGGAATTCCTAAGCCTTTTGGGCTCAAACTCCATGTTACTGGCTGCTAAGAAATCAGGCCAGAGATGCTTAATACCTTCACGCCATTCAGAGAGTTGCGCACAGCAGAGGGGAAAAAGTCAGTGCCCGTCTGCAGCTGTGGATGACACAGCTTTGAATCACTAGGGCTAATGGGATTCACTGACTAATTGGGTGTTTCCAGTAAGCAGCCACTTACGAAGGAGGTGAGGGAAGGGAAGGTGTCTGCTGCGAGCTTCTCTCTCTCTCTCTCTGTCTGGCACACGGTACCACAGATGGTGTGATATTTGGCCTGGGATAAGGCAGGGCAATTGCATGGTGACTGTCTTGTGTCTGGGAGTCCGGAGGCCGGGTATTAAAACAAAGAATGGAAAGGAAATGGTGATCTGGTTTGAAAATGAAACATGATAAGGCATTGCAAGGAAAGACTGGAGGGGAAACTAGTGCTCAGAGGGTTGTCCTTAAACATCTGAAATCCAGTTCCTAGGAAAGGGACAAAAATAAAAAACAGGATGAGAGAGCTCCAGGAGCTGTTGTGGCCCCGGTGTGGTCAAGGGAAGGGAGGCTGGGGTGAGGTTTTGTGCTGCCCACTGCAGCTGCCAGAGGTGGGGGGATCCCCGCTCCCTGTGTGAGCATCCCCCTCAGGTCGCAGCCCCTTCCCAGGTAGTTTCTGTGGTCCAGCAACCCTGGCAAACTCCCTGTGACTCGCAGCTTCGTGGAATTGCTTTGTTCTCTTGAGCAGAGAGGAAGATTCGCTGCGGGCAGCCCCTGATTCCTGTGGGCACCATTGCTAACTTGGGATGCTCTCCCGGGGTGACTGGCCATTAAGGGCTGGTGCCGGCAGTGGGAAGGGCTGATGGCCGTCAGCCTCCCATGGGGGAAGAGCTTTCATGCAGAAATGTCGCCACTGGGTCTTTCAGGAGAGAGAGATGGCTCCCTGCAGAATTCAAGAGGAAAACATGGAAGTATTCCCCCCATCTCTGATAATAAACTTGAAATAGCCAAAGGAAGAAGTACTTAGTGCTCGCAAAAATGTTTGGCTTGTTGAAAAACCCCGGAGACAACAGCACTTCACTGGTTTGTATAGAAGCTCTGCACTAGTAAAGGACTTGCTAGCTTTTATGCACTGCCCCACCAATCTAAATTAATTTGAGATCTTTGGGACTGACTCCAAAGGTGATAAAGTCGGTCAGCTTTCATTTCCTCTCATTCTTTGATCTCTCTCCTGAGGCTGCCTTCAATGGAATATAATGAATTGATTTTATTGTTATTCTTGATGATGAGATGACATGGTCCCAGTGGAAATAGAAAAGAAATCATGAGGGTTTTTTTGTTCTTTTTTTTTTTTTTTTCCAAACAAGATTTCAAGAATTTTAATTTACTGGGACTGCGTTTTCGGGAGGCTGCATTGCTCTCTGCTGATCTCTCTCCATTCACTTGGAAGATGGGCCTTCTTTGTGAGGTGCCTATAGCTGGGTGGTGCGAAGCTGGACCTCTGAAACTCTACAGCAGCTGTTGTGATCCATCCCTCCTCTACTCTTGAAAGAAAAATACAGAAAGTGGTTATCAAACCCACGTTTGTGTGTTTCTGTGACAGGCAAAATATATTTTTATTGAGAAAAGAATGTATTTTTTTGCTGCCCATATGCACCAAGTAATCAAATAAATAATTTTAAACAATCTTTACATACATTTTTTTTCCATGCACCTTACTTTTTCGTATTTCTTATTTTCCTGTTTTAAGGCTATTTAACGAGATCTACCTGTAGTCAGCTCTAAACCTTTGCCCCTCTGGACACTGGATTTTGGCTGAATGACTTTGGCACTAAAGCACAGTATTATAACCAATGTCACTAGACTGAATCTTCTGAGATTATCAGTGACATTAAAGAGTGTTTCACAGTCAAGGTAAAGAGAGATTTACAGGATTGGTCTCACTCTTTTGAATCAGAGTTGGCATCTCTACTGGCAATTTAGTAAGGAAGAGTTTTGCAGTTCCTGTCTGTGAGACAGGATCTCTTTGAGCATACGGAAATGTCTCCTCCCAGTTTTCTGACCTCCCAAGAGAAAAGAAATGCCTTAAAGTCACCTTACACTTTTCTGAAGTGTGCCTGCATTATGCCAGCGTATTCAATAATACCTTTGATTAATTAACTCTCCAACAAGTATCCTCTAGTGTTTTGGTCATACACCGAGTGATAAGGAAAACAGTGAGCCTGAAGACTTGTAGAGGTTTTGTGTTTTTCTTCCTTTTTAATGTGGTGGTAGTCTGAGGTTTTATAAATGCTGAGGTTAGTGAAAAAAAAAACACCCTACCAAAAAGCCCTTTATCCCAAACCAAAACGGTTTCTTTGTTCATCCAGTGCCTAGTTCCACACTTCTGTTATCTGACCTACTATAAGCTCGGGTATTTGCAGTAATGGTTACGCTGAGATTGTCTACACAAGGAGCAATAAATGAGGAGATTAGTCAATCCATAAATAATTGCTTAAATGATTTAAGTATTTAATAAGTATTGAATTACTTAAATAGTTAGGGATTATGTAACCTGCTCCTCCCACCGCTTTGCTCTGTGGTAGAAGGATTAATGTAGGTTTCTTACTCTTCCCCAAGCTAATTTTTCATCTGGTAATCGCTTGTAACACTAACCAGCAGCAAGCTTTACAGCCTGTCTTGCTTCCTCTGCCTTCACTTCTTTGTGGATGCTTTCAGTAGGTCTCTGGATGTCTATGTGCAAAGGAACGTACTCCATCCTAAAAGGAAAGCAAGCAACATCACCCTTGGGAAGGCCTAAATGGAGCCGCAGAAGGAACTGGTGTGAAGCACCTCATATGTTATTAAATGCATACCTAGGTGGGGCCTTCCTGTGTTACAAATCTCCCAGTACTGCAGGCAACTGTGCTTTCACAAACTGACCGTGCCCCATCTTGGAACTAATTTAATTTTTTACCCCCTTTCTGTTGAGAAGCTGTTCCAGAGTCTCGCAGTCTCTGGCTTTCTTCTAATCACCAGTCTGAATATATCCAAGCCTGATTTACACCCAAACCCAATTTACATCTTTGTCCTAACAGTGCCTTTCATCCTCAAAAACTCTGCTCCTTGCCTGGTGCTTTCAGTGATATATACAGAGAGGAATCAACTTTTCTTGTAAACTCGACTCATATGATGGACTCTTCATGTCTCTCATTATCTTAGCCTGATTTTGTACTCCAGTACCTCTTCTAATGTTTCTTGGGCGTGGATGGCCGAATTAGACACGCAAACATCAGTTTTATAGTCTCCAGAAAGCAAAAAAATCCCCATCCACATCAAATGCAGGAAGTATTAGGAGCAGAATGGAGAACACAACATCTCTATGCCACTGTTTAAACCTGTGACTTGACCATGCCTTGAATGCTCAGTGCGGTCCCACTCTCCTTAGCTTCGAAAGGGTGTATTGAAGGGCAGCAGGGATGATCAGGGATATGGACAGACTGAATATGTGGGGCCTGTTCAGCTTGGAAGAGAAGCCACTTGGGAAGATATGATAAAAGTTTACAAAATTTGGGAAAATATTGATGTGGATTGACTGTTCCTTGTTTCATCCCACACAAGAATGAGGGGCCACACGATGAAATTATTGGGAACTAGGTTCAAAACAAAAAACGGGGGCGATTCTTCATGTGATAAGCAGTGAATGTGAGGAATTCCTTGCTGAAGGGCACAGTGGCTTCAAGGGATTTACACTGGCTCAAAGTGTAGATTGAGAATCATTTGGAAGAAAAATCCATTGTGGGTTGCTTAATAGTCAAACCACAACTAGCAAAGGAAATCCCCTGAGCTGAAAAAGTTTCGAGGCTGTGAGAGTATCAGAGGGAAGTCTTACATGTACTTGCCCTATTCTTATTCTTCCTGTTCTTACTCTGGCCACCGTTGAAGAAAGGGTAATGGGCTAGGAGGACCCTGGTCTGAGATAGTACGGCCATTTGTATGTTATTACCATTCCATGTTGCACCACTGCTTTATGCCATGACAACATTTACCTGTCTCCTCTGGAAATACCTTGACTGACATATCCTAGGATCACATTTGCTTTTTCTCGTAGTTGCGTCACTTGGTAGCTCAGTAGAGTCATCCTATAATTAACTAATGCTCCCTGCTTCTTCTTCTCAGTCATCTCCAGTTAATGAGCCCTCATCTTATGGTAGGAGTTCTCACTATTACTCCATGAATACATGATCTTGTGTTAAGCAGCTTTGAATTTCATCCCATTTTGGCGTCTCCAGTTGCTTTGCTCCTCCAGTTCTTGGCTTTGCAAACTTCCCCTAGAAAAATGGGACCTGTCTGCTTTATGCTATGAGCAAATATCAGCAGCACACTCGCTTTGTATATCAAGGTCACTTGCAAAAACTTTAAACAAGATGGGGCCAAGGCTCCCTGAGTAATTCTATTAGTAGCTTCTCTACAGACTGATACTTCTCCTTTCGTCAAAGCTCACTGCTCTCTCTTCTTCACCTACTTCCTTCCTACTTCAAAGTTCTGCTATTTGGGCCCTGATTTTGCACAACCTGTGCATGTGAGGACCTTCTGGGCTGGGTCTTCAAAGGCAGGTAGCACTGGCTTAACCCTGCTCTACTGAAATCAGCTGCAGTCTCCTCATGCCTTTGTCTTCAGTGCTGGTTGTGATGGGCCAGCATTAATACTGCAAAAAAATGCCACTCAGGTCTTTTTTGAAAGAGCAGATCTACTTTCATAGCCAAATACTTGGTTTCTTTCATGAAAAACACGGAAAACTACATTAGATTCAAATTATGGTGTTTGCTTCTCTCCCGTTTAGAAAAATGACACAGTGGCACTTAAAACCTTTGGTTAAAACCTCGTTTGCTTCTGAACTACGTTTGCCTATGCAGCATTAATTGGCGGGCTGCGGTTAAAGCCAGAAGGCTTTGCTATCTCATTGCTAAGGTTGCATGTAATGTGAGACAAATTACAGTGACGCTGCTGTATCCCTGCAAGTTAAGAGACATTTTTAAGGAGAACACATGACCCTTAAAAAAGGGTGAGTAGAACTTGATTATTTTGCAGATGAAGATGAGGGCAGCACTTGTGAAGATGTCACCCCCAGGGGCTGAAGTTCATTTTGGATCAGAGTTGCAGAAGTACCTAGCATCTGAAGGTGCACTTGGGTGTTGGAGATGATAGTTCCAGGGACCTGATTTCACTGAGAAGGGAATCCTTCCTGTGCTTGGATACCCATTTCCTTCTTTCCAGCCTTTTGAGTACTTTTCTGTGTTGTGAGAGACATTTGAAATTGTCTAATAGGTCTGTGTGTAAGTCCTTATACAGTTATTTAGTGCTACTCGGGCACCGGCACTGTAGGGGTTTGTGTCAGAGGAACGTGGCAGTGTAGGCCCTTCCAGATGCTAATCCAGGTTTTTCCGGATGCTCATTTCCATGTGCCTCTCCTGTGGGGTTGCTCCTAGCTAAATTGCAACCCATCTTTAATCTACAAAACAGGACCGAGAAGTAGTTTCAATGTAAAGAAGTTGGTCAACGTCGCTCTTTGTCTCAGCAGAATGTTCCCTATTTCTTGAAAGGTAGTGCTTTAAAAGAAGAAAGTTTGGCAGACCTGTGGTCTGCAGCCAGGTGTTCACTCACCCTTATTTACAGGAACCGGCCAAAGAAAAACTGACTTTCTATGGAGTTGCCAAGAGAAGTAACGCGGTGCAGGACAAGTGCTGTAGTCAGAGAGCAAATAGAATTTCATCATGTGTCAGCTGCTTTTTTGGCAGGAACGTGTAACATAATTATAGCTTTAAAAAGTGAGCTCAGTGGAAGAGTGGTTAAGGAGGTGAATGTTCCAGAAACGCTGTTTGCATGCATGAGCAGAGCTGCAGGATGGCTGCCCTCCCAGCCAGCCCCTCGCTGTCTTGCCTTCGCTGCTCACTGTATGAACCCAACAACGTGGCTCCAGGGAAAACTAAATTACTTGGAACTTATCAAAAGGTTGCTCGGTTACTTAATCATTATAATGGTTCACTTGTGATTTCCTCCAACCTGTGGTATGTGTCTTTGCGTTTTACAGAGACTCAAACAATGATATTCATATTGATTATAATTGGATAGACTTTCCATTAGCATAAATGGACAGAACACCACAGGTCTCAGGACGCGCATCTTCAAGTAGCAGTGCAGGGTCTATAGTTTAAACCATCTGCCTGCAGTGAAAGGCAATTTTTCTACTGTGTACATTCAGTAATTAATTGGCCTGTGGCTGTTCATTGATTGAATACAAACCCATCCCTTTGCGAACACTTGCATTTAATTTGCAGGAGTGTGATAGAAGCTGTTTAGTTACATTATCTGTCATTGCTGATGTGTGTGGCGAAGACTGTAATTTTTCTGTCCCCAGTTTAAAAACAACTGTGCGGAGCATTTAGCGCTTGTGACACTGATTTTTAAACAACTTTGGAAACAGTGTTTCTTCCTCTTATGTCATCTGGTCAAGGGGAATTTACAATTATGTTTTCAGTGAGTGAATGAGAAGGAATTATGTTTTCCTCCTCTACTCATGGCGATGTCTTTTCCTTATTGCAAAAGGAAGTTCCAGCATGGTGGCAATGTCTCTTTGAAGTGTTACAATCCCTCAGCTAATACTTAGCACTTTTCTGGTGCTTTTGTGTTTGTAGATTTCCAAAGAGGGTAAATATTTTCACCTCTGTAAATGAGGCCGACTGAGACCTAGTCAAGTGAAGTGATTTGTGCTGGAAAGAAAACACACTCTTCCTGACGTTTATGCACTTGCCATCACCTCCAGCTTATGAATCACAGCTCAACTCCTTCTAAGTGAATTGAAGTGGATGGAGCCCAGCACCTTACTTTCTGAAGTCCTTTATTCTTAACTATGGTGAAGCAACGTCTAATGGAAACAAGCTTTGCAAACAGGTGCAAAACTAAATCTTACATGTAAAGTAATATATAAGGTTTACACATCAAGACAGCTAGGAAATAAATGGGGAACTTTAGGAACAGATGCAGTCTGTCAACATACTTGAGCTGTAAGCAGAGAAATGATGGCCACATGTGCACTGTCCTCGTTAAGATGTTCCCAAAGGCTGCCCCAGTGCCTCTTCTCTCCTCTCCCTCCTGGAGTGGATAGCTCTAAGGGAGACCTTTTGAGTCCCCGTGGCAATCCCTCTAGTGATGTCTGGTGAGCTGTCAGAGGGCCTGCGTGGATATGGGATCATGCTGCTTGTGAGAGATAATTCCTCCTATTCGTTGCCTGATGCAGCTGAGGGGCTGAGATCCTGCTTGTTAGTGGTGGTCTGCTATGTGGATTTTGCCCTGTAATAAATGTCCTTCAGCATTTCCTTTTATCTAGCACTGTACCCTCTTCCCTCTGTACCCCACTGTGACACATGGGTAATCTCTCTGCAACACCACGGTGGCTGTAAAGTGCCTTCCCAAAACTGTGATCCTATGTATACCTCTTCCAGCTGAAGAAGAGAGTATGGCATTTCTTGCAGGGCTATGTGACTCCCATAGGTGATGGGCTGCCTTGGCAAGGTCTGACAGATCCCTAAGGGTCTGACACCAGAGTTGTGTGTCATGAGAAACACTCTAAAAGGGTCTGCAGGGGTAACACCAAAGGAAGACAAGCAATTCTCCCCAGCAGGCTCAGAGTGGGCACCTAAGGATGAGGATACGAAAGGCAAGCGCACGCTTTCATGGGAAAGTTTTCCCAACTTCCACAGTTATCTGCCTAGGCACATCCTCAGCTGGGAGGGAGGGGAGTCACCTTGCACTTAACAACTGTCAATAGATTATTTCTTTTTCTCAAGCTCTCAATTTTTTCACAACTTTTGTGAACTTGTTCGGCTGCTTTTTAAACTGTTTAGCATCCACAGTAACTGGTTGTGAGAAGCACAGTTGAACTCTGTGTGTGTATGTGTGAAGTATTTCTTTTGTTTGTTTTGAATCTGCCATCTGCTAGTTGCGTAAAATGCTCCTGAGCGTTTTGCATATGAGGGGGAAAATTGAAGAAAAGTTCCCTGCTTTCTCCATAGCACTCAGGATTTGATACATATCATTATATATGATGTCATATTCCCGCTCAGTCCTTGTTTTTCTGAATTGAAATGTTCTTGTCTCCTTGGCTATTGCTTATACAGAAGTTGCTTCAGTTTTTTTCCTTTATATCAGTCCTTCTCTCTACCATTTCCAATTCTGTTATATACTTTTTCAGATGGAAGGGCCAAAATATGCCACAGTATTCAAGATGTAGCTGCACCATGATCATGTCTTGCCTGTGCTAAAGATATTTTGAACAGGCCTGAAGACATGGGGATGCTGGGCTACAAGATGTTCATGCAACTGTGTGCACTGTGCTGCACAGCTTTGTGTGATCTGTGTCGGCTCTAGCTCTCTGTTGGTGATGCCTGCACAAGGCTAGATGTGACCAGAGAGCACAAATAAAAGAACTGTTCTTGCCAACTTTCCACTTGGTGTAGCAAGGGACGTGCTCACTTGGTAGGCTGAGGCGTCTCCATTGGCTGGGTAAGTAGCTGGTGGCTGGGGAACAAGGTGTGGAGGGTTCTGCTGGGGGCATCATAACAGGAAAGTGCAGCACAGCCGGGGATACTTTCTTGCTCTGAGCAATCGCGTTTGATATCATCAGCAGTCTGTAAATCACTGCAGGTGCTGCTCCTTTGCTTCCATTTAATCTGTTGGCTAAGACAGATGAAAACTGTGCTTAGAAGTAGATGAAAAGATTTAATACTCTCCACTGATCAAGATGTAATGAAGCCGAATTCTTTGCGGTCCCCGAGTGAAATATAGTGCCCATTGATGTGTCCCTCTATAGAACAACTTCCTTATTCTTTCAGCTAGTTAGAAGACCCTGCTGGGTTTGCTTTTCTTTTGAAAAAGACAGGATAAGAGGAAGAAAACATCTCATGCCCCTACACAATGCTGCCAGCTCATCTTGCTAGCTTAGATTTTGCTTAGTAAAACAGACATTACTGTGCTCTGCAGCCCTGGCCTTGGAGATGGAGACCTGACCCACTGTGCCTTGATCTCATTAAAACATCATTTTCACAAATACTTGTAGTAATAACACAAATTAAGCACACCATCTTTTCTGCAAAGCACAGTATTGACTGGGGAAAAAAAAAGATTAGTGAATGAAAGGAAAGAATGAGCTCTGTGATGAATCAGCTGAAACTATTCAAGGGCATTGTAAGAATTATTGTTCCAGATTAGGTCTATGGCAAATAGTTGTCAGCACTAGGATCGTTAACGCCTATTGGACCTATGCAGCAAGAGGCCTGTGTATGCAGAAGAGAGCATGCCCTTCACATTTCCTAGTTATGCAAAGGAATTATTTTATGGAAAGCTTCATTTAATCAAGATTTTATTTGATTGAATATTTCAGATCGCTTAGCAGAGCCCATTTGGTGGAAAATCTGCTTAGTTTCAGGTTCTGAAAAACGTATGTTTGTACACATTCACTAGAGAATAGCTCCTGGCTGACACTAAAATTGATTCTGCTTGATTCCCTTAATCAGAAAGTCTTGGATCACAGGAGTGAGCATGAGCTCTTGCCCAATTCAGATTGGTGCTAGGCCTGACTCCAGGTCAGGTGGGTCACAGCCCTTTTCTGTTTCTTTGTTTCTCAATCTGTAAAATGGGACAAGTAAAATTCTGTGCAGGAGAGAGTTAGTGCTGTTGCTCATATCAGCAGGAAACAACTTTTTTCTTGACAGTTAAATCTACCCAGCTGAGGCCGTTCTTGGGGGATTCTTACAGAGCTGCTTCGGTGAGCACCTGGCTGAGGTGGAAGGCTTCCCTCAACCCCAGGATCTCTGCTTTCCGCTCACTTGGGACATGCAAAGGTTGGTCATGCAAAGGCCCTGCAGACACACCTTCAAGGGTTTTTTCCAGCAATGTTGGGAACAGGCCCATCCATTCCTCTGTCACTGCAAGGAGTGGGATTTTGTGTGTGTGTAGCTTCAGTTGCACTCTGCCTGCCCAAAATATGATACTTCTTTTTCTTACTATCAGTGTGTTCTCAAGACATATATATTTCCTTACAAACACAATGTGGCTATAGGGCTTCTTCTCACACAAACCTTGAAAGTCAAAGCGGTCACTAGGAATAAGTCACTGGGAGCTGCGCTTTATTTTTCACCCCAGATGACACCTGCAGACCATGCCCTTCCTGGGTGAGAGGCAGGAAGTCTTCATAACCCAGCACACCAGCTACATGCTCATCAGTTCTGCACACTATTAGTGTGAATTTCCTAAAAACACATTGTACGGTTGTTTTGTATGGAGATGGTGGGGAGGGTCTGCCTCTAGGCTGCAAACAGCAGCCATAAGATGGGTTTGTCCACAACGCTGAGGTTTGTGCCGGTGAGGTTAGCAGTCTCTTGCAACCTCACCTCTAAGTTACGAAAGGTTTTGTACAGTAACTTGTCATATGAGTTTGCCTCGGAGCTGATATTCACACAGATAGCGTACCACACGTAGAAGCAGGTCCTTCACCAGACATCTTTTGTAACAGCCTCCTCATCTCTCCTGCTTTTCCCAAGCATGGGATTGGCATCTCAAAGCAGCTTTGTTTCAGCATCATGCCTTTGTCTTACTAGATCTTTTAATTTGGCAGGATCGAGCGGCTGAGGCCTTACGGGGGCCATTTTCTAGTTTTCTCTTATTTCTGCATCTCTTTTTGCTTCTGACAGCAGCAAAGGTGCTTCCCTCCTGTGTTTCCCCTGATAAAAGTCTCTTATTTCTATGCTCAGGAGATACAGACCCTCAACAACTCATGGAAATACATCTTTTAAGTGCCCCATGTGATGGTTTTCACAACGCCCTGTGCAGGAATTTCTGTTTCTACCAGATGACCAGGAGAGCAAAATTTGCTACCGCAGGCTGCTGTCATGCACCCATTGCCTAAAACCCTGAGTCAGCCATTGGAATTTTGATGGGCTGGATCACAGAACTGGGAACTGGGGTTTGCACTAGGCTTCCCCTCTTTTGTTATTTCACAGCCGTATAAAGCAGGAATAATTTCTCAGGGGGGTTATCCCGGTGCTGTCAGAGCTGCAAGACCACAGACCACTCTGGCAAAAGCTTTTTGGCCAGTGCAATGTCTCTCAGGAGTCTCTTGTGTCAGGCACAGATGCTGGACCACTCTGTTGTGAAGAGGTTGCTCCCACAGCCCCTCCCAGCCCCGCGGTTTGTGGTTTCTCAGGTCTGCTGGCAGCGAGGGAAGGAAATGTACTTGCTGCTCAGCCTGCCTCCCCGGAGCTTGCAGACCTGGTCCTCAGATGTGAAAAAGTGTGCGTGCTCCAGACTGCACGTTAGGGGCTGGGTCCTCCAAAACTGGCCAAAGAACCTCCCCAGGCCCTTGGTGGCTGCTCCTGCTCACGCACGGGCTGTTTTTCAGCTCCTTTTAGCTCTCTATTAACAGCATAGCTGTTTTACAGAGACATGTCAATGGGAGTTCATGGTGATAGAAGGAGAGTTTGTCTTTCCAGTAGCTGCCCTTTGTGAGATGAGGCTGGTTTTGTCATGCAGGGAGGGCTGGAAAGTGTGGCACAGACCATCCCGGCAACTAGCAGCATTTGCTCCTAAAGTCCTAGGATGCAATGTCAGGAGAAGCAATGGCGCAATCCTAACATCAAGATAGTCACCCACTCCACTGCCCAGGTGCTGGAGAATCTGTGTTTACGATGCATTTGTCCTCTCCCTTTCCAGCTCCTTGAAGTTACTTGGAAAGCTTTCTGCAGCTGGGGAGCAACCTGTGGGGTTGCTCTGGGTTGAGGAGCAGCAGTAGCCAAGGGGTCCTGGACATCCTGAGGGATATAGGGTTGTGTGTTGAGTACTGTTGGGACACAGGGCTGCTCAGAGGGAGAGCTTTTCTTCATGTGACCATGGCCTTCCACAGGTCCACAAGCACCGTGTTTGGGCTCAGGCCTCTAGTTTTACAAGGGGATAGGAGATCTCTTTTACCTGACCCTAGCAACAAGCCCTTCCATGAGAAAAATCTATGACGTGCAGGGTAAATTTCAGAATATGGGGCACGGTGCAGGTGCAGTTTCACCCACAGTCGATGGGTACCAAAAGGATGTGTTCATCTACTTTTTAACTTTTATGTGACATTGGTGTCCAGCATCAGACTTCAAAGATCAAGAAAGGGAAGGAAAAGTAGTGGACAGAACTGGAGGCTGGACAGACGTTGTGGACAGACGTTGCCTGTCCCCATCATACTGAGGAAATCTCACCCTTTGGTAACACGTGGTACCTTTAATCTGCCCTAGAAGAAGAATCTGATCATTAATTTTTATCTCCTCCACACAGAAACAATATGAGTGGTGTAGGGTCTCAGACAAAATGGGTCTTGAGACTGGCCTGCCTCATGGCAGCGAAGAAAGAGTCACAAATCAGAGGCAATAAAGGATGCTTTCCTAAAAACTGTTGATGTGAGGGATGGACTGAGATCTTCTCTCTGAGCTGTGAACAAACACCTGCAGCCGATCGGATGGAAAAAAGGGAGGAGGTAGGTCATTTGACTAACACGGTATTTTGTACTGAGCAGATTGCTTCCACGGGGGTACTATTTGCCATGATCACTAGGCTTTACCATAGTCTTGCTGTAGGAATGAATGGGTATGTTTATGCTAAGATGCTTAGCATATTCTAGCAGCTCTTTATAAAGATCATTATCTATAATTAGGTAAGTGTGCGTAACTGTTATTGCTCTTGTGCTAAAAATTGCTGCAAATGGAGCTGAGGAGGGAGAGGATTATAATTTAGACATCAGATAATTGGACTTAATTTGCTTAAGAGAACTACTAGTTGTGGCCACTTGAAACAGTAGGTCTTAAGCTCAGGAATAAAATGCTTTTCTAAAAGTATTTAGTCTTGCTGTTCATTTCTGTGTCAATATTTCCACTAGAGATAAGTGGTTTTGTGACTGAAACTTAGCATATGAAAATGTCAGGCAGTGCACTGTTGAACATAATGGTCCTGCTTTTGCCTTTTTTCACAGATGTCTGAAATTAGAAACAGGCTGCCGTTTCCTAAACTTTAGTCCGTCCTGCTGAACTATGGTGAAGTTCATTGGTCCCTTTTACACTGATCAGATTTCCAGGCCAGGTTTAGAGGTGCATTTGATGCTGCCGTGGTCACAAGTGTGGTAGCAGTGGATTCAGATGTGGCTAATAAAGGTACCTATGAAGTTAGTGCCTATTTCCTAAAGGCTGAACTTCACTTTTAGCCTGTCCCTAGGTCTAGATTTCACCAACTGTTTCACCAGTGATCCCCAGGAATGCTGGCCTGCTGCAGGCTGAATCCTCTGCAAGCCTTGTGGCAAGGGCAGGCTCCTAACACCAGAATGAGTGAGAAAGCATGTGAACATGAACCCAGAGTTTTCATGGGTGATTATTGAAAGGAAGGGTCCTATATAGACTAAAGCTCTGTCACTGGATAAGTAGGCAAGGCATGGCATGAAAGACATGGAGATAGGAGAATAATACTTGCCATGGTGTCTTTCCCACCATTACCGCAGTTATGCACGAGGCCTTGAATCTAAAGGTATTTCAACAAAGTTCTCTTGGTGTCTTGAAATCACGGCTACTGAACCCAGAAAATGGAATCCTAAGCATGCACACAGGATGGGTGCTGAGCTGGCTTCAGTCATGGGGCAGATAGTCTCCGGTCAAACCTTAAGTGTGTGCTCAGAGTGTGTCTTGGTGAAGGCTACTTGTCCAGCAGGCAGGAAGAATGGAACCCTGGCAGTCAAAACCATTGTCCCTCAGGTTTAAATCCTTCTCTTCGATCTAAATAACAAGGTGAACTGTTGTCTGTGGAGAATTATGGGATGAGGCTTTCTTAATCTTAGAATCATAGAATCACAGAATCATAGAATCATAGAATGGTTTAGGTTGGAAGGGACATTAAAGATCATCTAGTTCCAACCCCCTTGCCATGGGCAAGGACACCTCCTACTAGACCAGATTGCTCAAAGCCTCATCCAACCTGGCCTTGAACACTTCCAAGGATGGGGCCTCCACAGCTTCCCTGGGCAACCTGTTCCAGTGCCTCACCACCCTCATAGCGAAAAATTTCTTCCTGAGATCTAATCTAAATCTACCCTCTTCCAGCTTGAAGTCACTACCCCTCATCCTATCACTACATGCCCTTGTAAAAAATCCCTCTCCAGCTTTCTTGTAAGCCCCTTTCAGATACTGGAAGGCTGCTATAAGGTCTCCCCGGAGCCTTCTCTTCTCCAGGCTGAACAAACCCAACTCTCTCAGCCTTTCCTCATAGCAGACGTGGCTCTAACCCTCTGATCATCTTTGTGGCCCTCCTTTGGACCTTCTCCAANTTGCCAACAAAAATGTTAAATAGTACCATTCCCAGTACCGACCCCTGAGGAACACCAGTTGTCACTGCTCATCACTTGGACATTGAGCCATTGACCTCAACTCTTTGAGTGTAACTGTCCAGCCAGTTCCTTACCCACCAAGTGGTCCATTGGTCAAATCCATGTGTCTTAAATTTAGAGACCAGGATGTCATGCAGGACAGTGTCAAATGCCTTGCACAAGTCCAGGTAGATGACATCTGTTGGTCTCCCCTTAACCACCAATGCTGTAACCTCGTTGTAGAAGGCCACCAAATTTCTTGGGCACGATTTGCCCTTAGTGAAGCCATGTTGGCTGCCACCAATCACCTCCTTATTTTCGATGCGCCTTAGCAGAGTTTCCAGGAGGATCTGCTCCATGATCTTGCCTGTTGAATCCTGTACAAATGGGTTATGAGGAGGATCTGATCCTCAATCTGTTGTATCTCAGATTAAAGCCCTGTTGAGCAGATTACAGAGCCAGTCATGAACTGACACGGAATAAGGGAAGAAGTAGTGAAATAACTCTAGCTAGAAGCCCACACCAAAATGCCTGAAAGCTTAAGAGGATATGTGTTCAGTCTGCTCCAGCTCAGGTAGAAGAATCTTCTACAGTTCACCAGGTAAGTAACCAAGGAGATTTATGTGCAAAGATAATTTTGAAATACTATCTTCTGGGAAAATTATATAAAAGTCTTCTGAGAATATATTTACGTATTCTGTGTGTATGTTCTTGCTAGCTCCGCCCCCCCTGCCTCACACCAGCCCCCAATAAGTTTTAAATCCATTCTCTGATTTCAATCAAATTCAGCAAATGGAAAGAAGTCTCAAAGATACCAGATTTCTTCAATGGGCCTTTACACTGTATAGCCTGGAGACCATGTGTAGCTCCTAGAGTCATTTGTTTGCTCCACAAGAACAAGCTGGTAGGCTTAGGTGGAAGTCACGAGAGAGCAACTGGACAGCTAGTGAGTGTGTGAATGGTTACTGACCAGCAGACACACACTGCTGATCCATTTAGCCTCTTAGGCTATGTCTGTCCTTCTATCACTGTGTTTCTGTTTTATCTTGTTGACTTCTACAAAAACCGTCCTGGATGTGAAGTAATATATATGCAGTATGGGTGGCAAGGGGACCAAGATGCAGGAGTAAGCATGGCGACTAAGCTATTAGATAATGGAAACAACCCTTGTATACCTTAAGCACCATCTCTTTCCTTTGTGTCTTTGCTAACTTAAGTGAATCCCAACTTGGCTGGTTTCCAGGACCTCTTTCCTTAGACATTCCACAATCCTTGGGCATCACATGTGCTTGGGGATGAGGTTTCCACCAGAGAGTGGGGTGCTGTGGGGTCAAACATTATAAAAATAAGCATTGAGTACCTTTGAGGACACAGTCTGAGGTGAATGGTGGGATGAAGGATGTGAACACAAACATTTAATCTAGAAAAGATGCTGCATACTCTTTTTTTTTTTTTTAATTTATTTTCAGCAATGATTTTGCAATGAGTCTTAACACCCTGATTAGGTGTGGCTGTGGCAGTGAATGCTTCATCAGTCAGCCTGAGCTATTGCAGCTTAGCAGAGAAAAGACTGAAAATATAAGATAACTGTCTACTCCAGAATGAGTATGTGTTACCATCACCGAGGGAGAAGGGAGATACAACTGAGTATCCATCTGCAATAGTCATTGTTGGCTTATTGGCTTGATTATTCTCCTTGGATATGTATTCACTCAACAGATAACAGCAACCCCAAAGAGATTAATTATGTGTATTTTTAAATTCCCTAAGTGCACATTTGCATAACTAGCATTTTTAAATATTCATAAATACATATTTGCTTGATAGATTGTAGTGGCATCATTTGCAGCTTCAAAAGGGATCTTTACTTAATCAAACCAGAAATGTTAATCGTTTCTTGAGGCTCAGACATATGATCAGCATATTGTGGCACAATAAATACATTGAGCATCAGCTGGGGCATGGTAATTGAGTGCATGCTCTTACCCTATGGCACATGGGAGGAAATCTGACCCATCTTAACCCCCTATCACTGTGATTTAGCCAAGCTCTCTTTGCATTTACTACAGACAGAAAGCAGACTCATACATAACTGCCATGGGTCAGCTCATTTGGGTTAAGTGGATCCTACATCTTTGCTAGCTCCTCTTTCCCAGTGATAAAGCCTTGCAGGCATGCCACTGTGGACATTCCCAGAGAGGGTTTGTGTCTGCATAGCACTCTGCACCCTCAGCCTCGTAGGGTATATCATAGAATCATAGAATGGCTTAGGTTGGAAGGGACCTTAAAGATCATCTAGTTCCAAACCCCTTGCCATGGGCAAGGAGATCTCCTACTAGACCAGATTGCTCAAAGCCTCATCCAGCCTGACCCTGAACACTTCCAGGGATGGGGCCTCCACAGCTTCTCTGGGCAACCTGTTCCCGTGCCTTACCACCCTCATAGTGAAAAATTCCTTCCTGAGATCTCATCTAAATCTACTGTCTTCCAGTTTGAAGCCATGTCCACAGTGTTAAATAGAAAAGGCCAGGAAAGCAGCCTGAGCGCTGGAAGCTATGATTGACTCTACTGCTTAACTCATTCCCTGGCTCTCTTCTGAACTTCTTCAATGATCTGTCTCCAAGACACAACCTCGGTAGAGTCCTGGGAACTGTTCATAGTGCCCACCGGGAGAGCACCAAGTGTGTGTGCCTTCACCCTACATAGTCATGCAGTGCTGCCTCAGAGGGCTTTATATCCTCAAGCATGCCCACATACCTTCTTGCCACCCCAGGTGTATGCAACATGGACTCTCGGTGCCATAAAACTATGCCCCTGTGGTGGAGCCAAGTCCTCACTGCTTCAGGTATTTTGAGTTAAGAAAAGCATGAAAAATTATAATACCCTTATAGGGGACCATGGTGACAGAGATCCAGGGTCATGTGCTGTGTAGTACAGACGTAGCCTGTCTGCCATCGAGGGGCTAGTCCCAAAGCACCGTGAGTGTGGGCTGGTCTGTGCGCCCCTCCACTGCAGCAGTATAGACGGAGCTGCTGAAGCTGGTAGCAGCTGAGGGGCTTTGTATCCCAGACACTGACTGATGTGCCATTCCCTGTTCCCCACTCAGCCTGGCTGTATGCTTATTTAATTCTGGTTGCAGGGAAGTAGTCCTGATTGTGTTCAGCTCGACAGAAAGGGGAGTGTAATTTTTATTCAAGCAAGCAGATAGTGACCAGGTGTTACAACCAGAAAGGTCCCCGTCCCCCCCCCCTCCTTTTTCTTTGCGTTTCTATATGAAGAGTCTTTGCAGTATCAAAGCAGGAAACCTCAAAGCAGGGTGACAAGGAAGTTAACTCCTTCTGGGCCTGCCTGCGAGGTGGTGAGTCAGACGTGAAGGGTGGTCCCTTGGCAAGCAACTGAAAAGAAAATAGGAAGACGACAGCTGTCCCCACCAGCTGAGTTTTGAGCTCAAGTTCAGGAAGAGAGGGGCATGAATTCATGACACGTAAGAAATGCCAAAGTTTGCACTCATATGTAACAGCTCATGGCTGGGAGGTGTGAGAAATGGGGCCCTGAGAAAGGATTAAGAAGTGCTACTCGTGATGTGGGTCTGGTGGGAGCGGGTTACAGGGGAAGGCAGAGGGACAGTGGTTTTGAGGGAGGGAAGGAATAACCCAGAAAGAGGGAAGGAGGATTATTCACATGCGTCAACATCCCTGAGCTCACAAAGAGGGTCTCCGGTTGGTGTCTGGGCTGTTGGTCCCATACCCATGGTTGCATTTTGGGGCAGTAGCGGCTAGGTGCCCGCTATCTCCTGTGGTGGCACTCTGAGGAGCTACCACTCGTGGGGTGTTTGCCTGGGAGGAGGAAGGCCACAAAGGGGGAACCAGTGACCTGAGCTTGTGCGTGATCCCTCCTCACCAGACCACATCCCTGTAACCCTGTTCTGCTGAGTCAGTGTGGGACACGTGCATTTTAGTTTTCTGCTGGGTGATATTGCATAAACTGTGACATCTACACCAAATCAGATCATCCCCGCCTTGGCGAGTGGGAAGTGAGGCTTTGAAAGCAAAGCCTGCTTGGCAGATTGCTCCAAAGCCAACCTTATGTCCCAGTGCTTGTATTTTGAAACAGTTCATAGCATCACATGTTAGCAGAAGTGATCTCCTGACTTTAACTCCTCACAGCAAGTTCATTTGGGGTCCAAGTATTTTTGGGGTTCTGTAGTTAATCGTTGAATTTTCTGTTGAGAAATTATTGTGGTTTGGTCCATTGCAAATAAAAGCCAAAATGAAATTACAGCTATATAATTTTATTTAAAAATGTGTACTCCTTTGTGACTGGGTACTAGCGCCCTGCCCATTAGAGCATCCCCTATAGCCAGTCATTTATTATAGAAACATGCAAATTCCAGCCAATCATAACAACAGTTTGATTGCTGAGAAATAAAGAAACTTTTTATAGTAGCTGAAAGCCAATCTTAGTGGGTATTTGTGTTTGAATACATTTTTATCAGGGACATACTGGCCTTTTGAAACTCACAGCAGAGAATGATGGAAAAAGCTGAGGCATCAAAGTTTCTGTCATTTGTATTTCATTGCCGACAGTTCCTTTTTAGAAGGATAAAGCCACCTCTATTTTTAATTGGAGCTGTAAAGAAAACCTACCCCTGCAGTTTTGGATGAGTCAAGATTGTGATGGCAATGAATGATTAATAGTAATTCCTCCTTCAGTGGTACTGAAATAAGCACCTTACATCAAATGGGGAAAGCAGCCTCACATGGACCAAGCTTATCTGACCTGCCTTCAGAGAGGAGCAGAAAGGAATACTGAAGTGGATTTTTGCTCTGTACAGGTTTGGTATCTGCAGGAGAGGAATCTGGAGGCTGAGAGTTACCAGACCCATTAATTAATCTTTGAGTTCCTCCTGGCTGGCTTCCCTTTGGATGTGCCTTTTATAATTTGCATGTGGTTGAACTCATAGGGAACCAAAGAGCTCTGACCCACCTCAAAGTGTCAGACCTATAGCTGGGCTGGTTTTCACCAAGGATTTAGGAAAATAATTTAATGTCGGTTGTTCAGCATACTCTTTCAGGAAATTGTAACTTTTTTGGCCACTCTAAACCCTCCTAAGTTCATGCCTGAACAGATTTATTTTTTTCATTAGCAAGTAATCATGGCGCAAGATGAAAGTGTGCATACTTATTCTTTCTAAAATGAGTTATTAACTAGCCCTTATTAGGATAAGGACCTGGCTCTGGGTGACTTCATGGTGGGAAGGAAAAAGAGAGACTACTTTAGTTGTTTCTTTTTCTTTTTTTTCCCAGCTATTAGTGCCAGGGCAATTTTTGCTGTTCAATACATGGAAGACAGACCAATTGACAGCTCTAGGCTTATAATCTTTAGTTACATTTTAAATCAATAAAATTTAATATCCCTGTCTAACTCTAATTTCTAAGTCTGTTTATCATCAACAAATAGGATCTCATGACAACGTATGGATTGGTAATAAAAAGCTTTTCTTAATTACTAGTCATGCCCAAACTAAGATTAAATAATAATTCTTCCTAGTTTTTTTCTTTCTTACGGACTCAATGGTTTGGGCAAAATACCATCTGTGGAGAGGTGAGGACCCTCTGCTTTCCCTGTGTTCACATCTAGTTGCTATTCCTTTTTGCGTTTAAATGCAGTGCCTGGGATGGGCTGAAGAATGGAGATGGTGGGTAAGATGCTCCAGACCTACAGGGCTGGGGCTGCCCTGGTGCCTGCAGGGGAAAGCCCTTCGGTTCAGCCGGCTGCTCGCTCCCCAGCCGGGCAGGAGCTGCTTCAAGGCCAGGTTGCTCAGCTGTGGCAGAAGAGCCAGTTTACCCAGAGAGGGGCTCTCCTGCACCCGAGGGCTGTGCTTCCTCCTGGGCCACACTGCCCTGGGCACACCAGCAGCAGCTCTCTTTGCAGCCCTCTGCGAGGCATAACACCAGAGCCGCTGCAGCCTGAAATATCAGCCTTGGGCTGGGGACAACAAAAAAGAGGTAGTCCAACACGCAACTGAAAAACCACAGGCTGAACCATACTGATCCTGTGATTACTTGTCCTCAGTAGCCCGGAAAGGTTGAGTTTAAAGGATTAGGGGATGCTGCCACAGCCTCTCCAGGACACAGTCTCAGCGCTGCAAAATGAAGGAGTCTAACAAGGAGTCTTGGCTGCAGCCAACCATAAGCCTATTTTAATGATCATGTCTGCAATGCGTGAACATTACCAAAATGCTGACTAAGTTCCTACTGCCAGAAAATAAGAGGCTTGATCTAAAACCTGGGATGCATTATTTGGGGACAGCCTTGACTTCAGTCTTTTAGGTCCTTGGTGAAGAATCCACAGGGAAAGTCACATGCAGACATGCATATGTGCGCAAACACACACAGAGCCAGAAAGTAGACCCTTAGCTAGGTATTAGTTCAGTTTTGCTCTGGGACCTACGCTATTGACATGTTCTGATCACAGCTCCCAAAATTAACTGATTTTCCAGGCTGCCAAGCTGGTGACTATATGGCCAAAACCAGACAGAGCTCCTCTGAATGCCCCAGGCCTTTGTGGTTACAGTTGTCTTGTAGGAGAAGTGGTCTGAAAATTCCCTCAGGCAGGAGGAGGGCTTACCCAGGGCTTCTCATGTCCAGAGGGAGTCCTCTGGTCAAGGGGCTCTTGCAGCACTTTTCTCCAGTTGAGTCTTGACGAGTCAGATTTGCCATGTTGTCCAAGTCCTGAAGAATCTCAAAGGGGTGAAAAGACCTTTCTGTACTCTAGACACAATCTCTAAACTTTCCTAGTGGTTAAATCACCACTAAACCATGTCCCTCAGCACCATGTGTACCTGTCTTATAAATGCCTTCAGGGATGGTGATTCCACCACTTCCCTGGGCAGCCTGTTCCCATGTTTAATAACCCTTTTGGTGAAGAAATTTTTCCTAATATCCAATCTAAACCTCCCCTGGTGCAACTTGAGGCCATTTCGTCTTGTCCTATGGCTTGTTACTTGGGAGGAGAGATCAGTCCCCACCTCTCTACGGCCTCCTTTCAGGTAGTTGTAGAGAGTGATAAGGTCTCCCCTGAGCCTCCTTTTCTCCAGGCTAAACAACCCCAGTTCCCTCAGCCGCTCCTCATAAGACTTGTTCTCTAGACCCCTCACCAGCTTTGTTGCCCTTCTCTGTACATGCTCCAGCACCTCACAGTAGATGTGGTGCTGAGGGACATGGTTTAGTGGTGGTTTTGGCAGTGTTAGGTTTATGGTTGGACTCAATGATCTTAAAGGTCTCTTCCAACCTAGGTGATTCTATGAGTTTATGATTCTATGATCTTATTTCTTAGAACAGCTTACAGGCCTCCCCACTCTTTCATAGGTTTCTGTGTCCCCCCAGTTGCCATCATACATTGCCCAAGGTGTTCATGTGCCTAACTAAGATACCCTGTTTGCATCCCACCATGTAATAAGCCCTGATTGCAGCCTATCTAATTTTGGACACTTAAAGACAACAGTGGTGGAAGAGTGAGACCTCTGAAGGCAATGTAGGTCCTGGGTGGGCTGGAAATAGCTGTCTCCCTCCACTGACTAATAAGGTCACCAAGAGTGAAGAGGCACTTCAGTTATGTGCCTGAGTCAGAGGGGGTGAATCCAGGCACCAGTGCCCTGGAAGTCCATTGTGGGACAACGGAAAACCACTGCAGTATTCAGCTGCTCTCACATCTGGCTTGCTTCATGTGCCATTCAGGTCTTTCTTGGGGTTGTAGAACTTTCTCGTGCATCATACCCTTCCTTCATGTGCTTAAGCCTTTGCACAAGCACAGAGCTTGCTGATTTTCTTGCCAGATAACGGAAGCAAAAAAAGTAGGTGGCTCAGCAGGATCTCTCAGCCGTCATTTGCATGAGGATCAAGTGAGTGCTAGGATCTGAATAGAATAAAATTTTAATGGAGGGCTTGTGATTGAGACTTGGAGTTTCTGTTTGTTTTTTTGTGGGTTTTTTTTTTTTTTTTTTTGTTTTTTTTTTTTTTTTTCCATTTTTCTTTTTTAGCTCTCATTATCTAGTTTCCATGGAAAGCTTTTTCAATAGAGGAGGAGAACAGCTTCAATATTTTTCTTACAAAAGTTAATGAAGAAATAAGATGCATCTCTGTCTCTTTCTTTTTCAAGTCAGGAATCTCAGGCATGGAAAATTGAATTAGACAAAATGGATTGAGTGATCATTTTCCCCTGGCCTCCATTTTCCTTCATGAAATGTGCACACCAAATAAGAACTACTGGTCAGAACACCATTGGAAATGCCTTTTGTCTTGAGCCATTAAACTACTACTCTATTTTTTCGTGTTGGAACAGCCATGCACGAAGTAAGCATGCACTCACGAGGCTGCCTGTCACTAAAATGATTTAATTGTGTTGCAGGGAGTGCCAGTTTAAATTACAAACTCAGTAGGCCTTCTTGGAAACTTCTTCTTTTTGCTCATTGGCAAAAGAACTTGGAATATATATTTGGCCTAATCCAGTCTAATCTGATCTGTTTCATAATGCCATCTGGATCTCATCAGGGGCTGGATGCTTTCAGTATTTGATCCAGGCACTTCCCTCACCCTCGCCCCGCCCCTCCCCCCCTTTTCTAAAGGGCTATTCTTTAAGAATTAAGCATTTTGGAGCAGTGTTGGTCCCAGTTCATCCTTATTCGTTGTGTGGAAGATATCCAGGAGCAGCCACTAAGATGTTTATTGCCTCTAAGGAGCCAATACCTAGTTGAATCTGAATTGGTTGCTATCAGTTGTTGTCTTGGGAGTGGCTCAAAAACATTTCTCTATCTTTTAAGGATGGCATATTCCTGACCAAATGTTAGGCCTAAGTAAGCACCTGGTGGATTTGGATGACAGCATAGCATTATCTCGAAGCATTTCTCAGTGACTGGTACGTCTTCCAGTAGATGATCCCACATACTGGGAAGAAAAACTTTCTAATGATAAGGATAGTTACGGTCTTGCACAGGTTGCCTAGGGAGATGATGAAATCTCCATCACTGGAGGTTTTTAAGAACAGGTTAGACAAGCAGCTGCCAAGAATGGTTGATGCATAGTCAATTCTGCCTTTGGGCACCACTAGATGACCTCCTGAAAGCCCTTTGAATATTTTGATCACTGAGCTTAGAGCTGAATAATGAACCAATAAATAAGAATTCACAACCAGGGAATTGGAACAAATTTTTTGTTTGTGTAAGAGTTAAAAGTACAAATAAAATAAAAAGCACACTTTGTATATGACATTTCATTAAAAAAACTCTGAATCATCAGAGAAAGAGGTATCTGCAAATATACATACAAGGGAAGTTAGGTGTAAACGTGGAGAACCCTCATTCCACAAAAACAAATTGGGGAAAGCCTAATTACTGTCTAGAGATTTCATTTACACAGCATAAGGGAGAGATATGCAGTCACAGAATGTGTTTTGAGACAGTCTGGTAAAGTATATTTAAGTTACACAAGGATACCTGCACCTCAACTTTCAGATATAGAGGGCTAAAAGTTCCGGAGTCTTAGACCCATCATTTAAGACAGAGCATGATGGAGACAGAAATTCATGTCACAGCTTCCTATATAGGGGCCCCTCATTCAACACATGTGAAAGAAATAAAATTATATATTGCATCCCAAGAGGCTCTGACAACTTAAGGGCACCAAAGTGTGATATTGAAATATAGAATTCAGACTCTTTATGTGGCAGTTGAGGTAAAATTCACCTTGTGCCAACAACGAGGGGCCTCTTGTGTTAGAATATGTTCCTCTCATGGCTCACCATGCATCTGTTCCATGTGCATGCCTAGGGTATTTGGCAGTCGGCTTAAAGTCTTATTCAGGAATATGTTGGACATATTTCCAGGATGCTATATTCACAAAGTGGTTTTAGTAATAAACATCGACCACTGGGCTAGTCCTACAGCCAGAATTTATATTAATTGTTTAATTAGTGTAGATCTTCATAGCTTACTGCATTTATACTATAAACAACGAATTTGCCTTGCTTTGCAACCTACAAATCAATTTAAATTAATCAAGCCATATGTCATGACAATCATCACAAAACATATTCATGACAATCTTTTGAGTGAATTAGATTTCTTTTCTTATCTGAAGAGTAGGCCTCCAAATCAGCGTAAGCCTTGCACCTCAGTTTCCCCAACAAGTCCTCCTCTCTCCTTGTCCTCCTCTGTCTTGACCTGGCTCCAGCATTGCTGCAAGGTATTTGGGAACAACAGCTAGACCCAACTTTCCCTTCCNAGTAAGAGTCTCTGTCTTTATCTTGACCCACAAACTTTTTCATCTCATTTTCTCCCCCCGATCCTGTTGAGGAAGGGGAGTGAGAGAGTGGCTAGATGGGCATCTGGCAGCTGGACATGGTCATCCCACCACATCCCAGTGGGACACCCAAGCAGAGGGCAGTGGAGTGCTTAGGGCATTTGGTCCTATGCATGGCCACTTGCCTGTGAGATCCCTCCTTTTAACCAGTGCCAGATGGAAATTGCAGCACCTGAGTGGAAGGGGGCCCCGAGCGACCCAAGAAGTGACTCAGCACAGAGGAGAGCCACGTGGACTTCTGCTGGTGGGACAGGGCTGATGTGGGTGCTCAGGCATGAGCGTACGGCTGTCCTGAGTCGGATAAGGTAAAAGTGAATGCCTGTCTCTGTCACTTTCCCTCCTACAGAGCAGGTTGCACCTCCACGATGAACTGAGGCAGTTTGGAGGTGCAGACCTCTTCCTCCATCAGGGGCAAGCAAAAAGCATTCCCTGGCTTAGGGATTTTATTCCTTTGCTTCATTCCACTATCTGCACAATTTTTTTTTTGTAACCTCTAAATAAAGAGTTTCAAAACTTAAATCTCCTGTTAAAAATGGTTATATTTCTTGCCAGACTAAAATTATTAGCTATGACCAGAATGGTTTTGTCCTGCTTCTTCTTACCCATCTCTCCTTGCTCCTGACTGTCCTCAGCAGGACTTCTGTCCCATGCAAAGCACAAATACACACATTATCAGGACGCAAGAACTAGGTCCCACACTCTCAGGACAGCTTTCCCGTTCCCAAGCCAGAGCTCATTAGTGTCATTAGGGGTCCTCACTTGTGTGTGTCTTCCCAGGCTGACCCAGCAGCAGAGTTGGCACATATCGGTTGTAAATGATGCAAAGGGAAGGCAAAGTGAGGGACAGTTTTGTCCTAAACTCCACAACAGTCATGCGTTAAACACCACAATTGAAGAGCTGTGTGTGTAATATGTAAGTCTTAATAATTCAGGAGATTTTGTTAATTTTTTATTTTAGGTAGCTGCTGTTGCTTGTTTTGTGTGAGGGTCACAGAAATTGTATGTTGAAAAGAGGACTGGCTGGCAGGGTGGCTGCACCCCAGCAAACCAGAATAGGGATGAAATTCAGTGTTTATGGCTGGGCAAGTAAGATGGCAAAACTTCATGGGTAAGGTAAAACCTAACTGCTTTCAAACACCTTCATGTGCTCACTGAGGGGTTCTGTGAGGTTAATGAAAGGTGCCCCATGCTACCTGTATATTTCTGTTCAGTTACTAAATAAGTTGTGACATGCAAAAAGGTATCTGTCTCATTCTGAATGGATGGCATATTTGTGCTTGGTACGGTGCTCACTTGCAGGCACAGCCTGAGTTAAGACGTTTCTTAGGAGTCTGATGGAAGTCCAGATGAGCCATTGTTTGTTTTGGAAAGCAGATTTTGGCCCATGAGACTTCTCTGCCTCTTTCATCCCTACCATTTGAACAAAATATCCTGATTCTAGTGCAGATAGGAATATGATCTGTTTTGCTACTCATTAGCATGGGCAAAAAGCTCTCTGTTAACATTTCTGAGATAGTAGTGTCTCACAGCACAGATTTGTCATTCTTTTTCATATCACTATTTTCTTTTTTGGTACAAATTCCAGAAGATTTTAAGTCTAAAAAGCCCATTTTGAGGGGCCAGATTCATGACCAAACAAAATGTATAAACCTTTGTTTATGATTTAAAAGTGAAATAAGAAGTCAATAGCGAAAAGAAGTTATGATTTTTGTTACTGGTTGGATCTGCGCCCAGAGCCCTAGCTGGGGTGTGTGAGCAGAACACCTATTTCACTTAACGGATGCATCCCTTTCTCTTGCATGAGGTGATGGTCCTATCCCTTTTGTTTTCGCTCAGCAGGTGTAATGGTTTTAATCTGTAAAGCTGAACAGTAATTCTCATTCAGGTTTTCCTTTTTCCTCTCCTCAACATAGATTCCAATAATTTTTAAAATTCATCAATTATTGAAATATTTTCAATTCATTAATAATTCAATTGGACAATAATTCCATTTCAATATTTTTTCCTCCTTCCTCTTACGCCCTCTCCAGTCCTCATCTTCCCAGATACATAACCTCTACTCTGCCTTGCTAACCTCCCCTCCAAACTTTCTACCTTTCCCTGAGCGTAGCAGTCAGTAGTATCTACTCACACTGCCTTCTCTCCCTGCAGTGATTCTGGAATTCCTGTTCTGGCAAATCGCTATGTGGGCTTGACTCCAGATCCCACAGGAAGGTGGGAGATGGGACTGGTCCATGGGCTGGCTGCAACACTCACACCGTGCTTGCCTCCGGCTCCCCATGGCTCAGCTAATCCTTATGATCCTCAGGGGGCTGTCAGGGAGAGCAAAATAGAGGTGAGGGCTGATGTCTGGATAGTTTGCTCTTCTTTCCCCTCCTTCTCCATTACGAGGACCACTGAACTAGAGAATTCTTCACTGTGGTTGTTGTTTTGATTTGACATCTAAGATCCTTGGCTTTCTGTACAGAATGCATAATCTCTTTTTATTTGTTACTTCTGTTTAAGTTGGAGGCACTTAAAATATTTCTCACAGCATGTAGGTGACCCTCTTTTTATTTTATTGGAAAAACATTTCTATAGCCTGACAAGGTCATCTGTGTTGTGTTGATTTATCAGGTTCTTTCCTCAGCTCTTACCCAGTCTTTGTTCAGGTCTCCCATTGACTCACTGAAATCGATGTGAGGTAACACTCTGGTTTTTCTGTCTTATCCTTTTATGTACTTTTATACCTTTGAGGACTGACCGTACAATGAAACGGCTCTGATTAGGCCAGGCCTAGACAAATCTCAGAACTGTGCAACAGCAGGTCCGATGGGAATTTAGCTAATTACTGACTAAAAAGATGTCAGGGTTTAGCATGAAGTGGATAACCCATCTTAATAAATGGAAGTGAAGTGTAATGCAGAAGAATCGCTGCAACACTGAAAAAATATTTTAGGTGCTTCCCTTTCATTTGAGGAGTGTCAAGAGGTAAGACAAAGGGTAATATCACACGTACTCAGTGGTTCATGAGCAAGCTGCTCTGATCCTGGCTTCATAGTAGACCAGTGGCCACTAATTATAGACTGTACTTTGTCTCATGAATCTTTATAATCAATTCATTTGTGTACCAGCATTTTGACATCATTCGTCTGGTACCGATACAATTCTTAATACTGTAAGATTTAGACCAGAAGTATCTTGGGTATTAAAGAGGAAACTGATCTTCTTTTCATATGATGGAAATTTGAAGTTTGGCATTATCAAAGATACGGATGTGTTTGCACTCAGTTTTGTATCCTGCACAACTTGTCGTAATCAATGTGATAACGGTGGTAAGAGGTGATAGATCTGTTTTAAAATCTATTGCTCTTGTAAACAAATGAACCAGTAGTGCAATTTGCAAAGGCCATTAAAATGAAATCAAATGCTTTTATAGGTTATGCGTAATTATTGCTTTTAATTAGCAAGCAAAGCTGGGGCGTATTTAAGGCTTAGATCAATTGGATTACTTCCTCCGGCTCATCTTCCATATTAAATCCCAGGCCCTAAGTTGTATCTTAAACCCATCCCTGTAGTTCGAAATAAATCTGCCAGTGTCTGTTAGGTTTCTTGCTGCCTTTCATACCTTTTAAATGTAAGGCTTTCCTGGGGTGTGCAAAGCTTTGACACAAAGAAAATCTACTGAACCCTGCTAAGGGGATGTTTTGGGGTACCAATAAAGACCTATGGGAGTGAGGACTGTAGTAAAAGATCAAGAAGGAAATAAGAACATCAAGAAGTGGAGGGGTAATGAAACTGAAGATGTAGATGGGAGGTAAGCAAAGCAAGCTGTTTGCAAGGACAGAAAAGGAAAAAAACCCACATTGTGCAAGGGTTGTGTGTGAATCAATGGATAGAGACAGAAAAGATGGTTTTGTAGGCTGGGTCTGTGCCCTGCCACACCATTCTTAGAGTGGATTAGGTCAGGTACTTAATATTTCTGTCCCTCAATTTTCTATCTATGAAACATGGATGATAAACCCCTTGCTAACTCACCAGGATATTTCGTGACTCATTTGTGTTACTTAGAAACAGGGTGTGGAAGAAGGGGCACCAGTGTGGCAGGAAGACGGGAAGAAACAACCAAGACTAAACACAGAGAAAAAAGAGAGGATGGAGCTTCTGGAAGACTGAATTAAGACAGACCAGAGGAAGTCTGGCTGGCTTGGCATCCTCATTATTACTTTTTCCTCCAAAGATATTCCACATACTCAATGTGGCTGCCTTGCAGCGACAGCTGCTTTGCTGGGAAAGTCAGGGCACTGGGCAGTTCAGCTTTTGCTTTACAATACGCCCAAGTCTTGTTGAAAGGAAGGATACTTAAGAGAGTCTCAAGACTGTGGCTCTCCCTCAAGGATTTTATGGATTTAACTATTTGCAGCACTAAACCCTTGTTTCTTTTCACCACCAACAACCAATGCAAGTTACCATTGTTGCTCCCCTCTTTCAACCCCTCTGGCTTCCCTTTCAGCTGACACTGAAGATTAGCTTCAAGCTCTAAGCTTGTAAAGTCTTTGAGGAAAAGCCTTAATGAGGATCTGATCCTTTTAAACTCTGATCTAATTACTGTTAGAGCAATGTTTCTATTTTGGATGCCGCAAACAGATCAAGTTTGCATGTTTGAAGGCGGCACTATTCAGTGGACAAGAAGCAAACCCCACCCTGTAGGTTAAATAAATTTTCCTACATAAATAAAAACATGGATAGTACCTATGTAAAACAGCTGGCATTATTTCAGAGGAAGTTTGGGAGCTGAGCCTGGGGAACTACAGGAATATAGAAAGATTATTTTTCCCGCCTTGTTGTATGTTTACTGGTCGAATGGTAACAGAGGAGATTTGAGGACAGAGTGATTTAATCTATTGAGTGTATCAGTAGGGAAGAAGGGCAAAGAGGACTGAAAACTACAGACCCAGCCGTGAAGAGTGCTCTGGAGTGAACAGAAGTATTACCCAGAGCATGATCGAAACCTCATAGGCTCTAACTGAGTGATAGCAAAGAAAGGCAAGACTGAGACCTACAAGCCAACACTTTCACTTGATCTATTGCCGCAGCTTCAGTGTTTTGTGTGCTTTTATCAGGTGTTTTTACCACCTCAGAGTCAGCCACTGTTGGGATTTCACTCTATGTGCTGAGCTCCAGACAGTGTATGAAGACTGGCTCCCCGCTGCTCTTGTCACATGCACTGGGCAGCTTTTCCCATTGTGGAGCACATGTGTGCATGTACCTGTACGAGGAGTGCTGGCAGAGAAGACCTATCTGAGCTGCAGATATGGACATCATCGATTCAGTCTTTGCCTGAATCCCCCCGTGCTTTCTTCGAGAGATGGAAGAACGTTGCCTGCTTTTCTGTCTGTAAAACTGTCAGTCATTGCATGGATCCCTGTGCTGCTGTTTGGCTTGGCTGGCAGCCTTCGGAGTGCGAAATGCCACCACTGGCAAGCCAGGTGTGAAGTGAATTTACCATGTTCTGCTTAATGGGGTGTTACTGTAACTTCAAACCCTTGCAGTGACCACTTCTAGGTTAACACACTCAGTAACTAACCAAAACACAAACATTAAGCAGGAGAAATGTTAAAATGCTATTTTGAGCCATGGTTTTGTCCGATTAGCAGACTCTGCCTTAGGCTTGACTCAAGGGGCTTGTCTATATAAGGATGTATTAGTCATTTTCTTTTTTTTTTTCTTTTTTGACCATAAAAACAACAGATGTGATGTTCTGTGGTCAGCATAGACAAGAATGATTCATGGCTAGGCATATTTAAACCTCCACTAGAAAACTATCCATCTGAGACCCTCTCCACCTCTTCCCGCTTGTTCCAGACAACCAGAGCCAAAAGCACCTGTCACATGATACATCTCAAAATTCGTCAGTGATTCTCTCCATATGTCTTAGTTTTGAGGTGGCCAGGAGATATCAGCTGCTCCTGCCTACTCTCTTGGGACTGCATGGACTTTAACAGCACTAGGATAGTGATAGAGAAGAAATTCTTGTGCAGCGATCATGCAGGTAAGCAAAGGAGCTGTTATGGTTGAGCAAGCATCAACTCAAACATGGTAAATTGGTCTTGTGTAAGGTGGCAGTTTTGGCTGAAATATCTGTTCTGTAGTCATCTCTGGAGCACTTTGGGGAGGAATTCAGCTAATGCTGGAGTCAATGCTTTAAGCTGAGGATGTGGGTGAGAGATGGGCTTGGAAAGTAAGGAAAAGGGGCTGTGGATATGGAGTATGGAAGAAGTCGGCAGCCGGTGCTCCTTCTGTGATGTAATTGTAGGAGGAGCTGAGAAGCAGGAATTGACAGACTGGAGCTGTGTGTGGAGCAGTGAGGGTCTGGGAAATGAGAGAATCAGAAATCCTATTATCCATGGCCTGGGGGTTCTGGTTTGGGGAGCTGGCATTTGAAGGGGTGTAAGAAGAGGGCTTCCACACGAATAGGCAGGAGAGAGGAAAAGGCTGTTATCCCATGAGCATTTTGGTGGCAATATTGAGGCTGCTTGGCTGCCCCTAATCCATAGCTAGATCTGTGTGGAATTGCCTGCAGCCCCAGGGAAAGTGCTCGGGCCAGGCTGGGATGTGTCTGCACACCCCTGGGTGCTGTACAAGGAGGTTGTTCTTGCTTGTGAAGCAGGACTGGACAGCTGGGGCTGTATGTACTGTTGCCCTCTTCTTAGTACTGCTGGCAGATCTGTTCTCCTGCCGCTTCAGTAGTACCTGGCTATCTGGTGGTCTCCAAGTCCTGCATTCCCAAGGAGTGGCTTGCTAAGGACTCCGCTGAATGGTGGCTTGTGGCTGAAGGTGACATCTTCAGTGGAAACTAAACTGATGATCTAAGCCCCACTGAGAAAAGAAAAACAGTAAGTGAGAGATACATCAGTGTTTGAAATATGTGGAAAACATAGCACAATGAAATTCAATGTAGGTAAAAATAAACCAGTCTTCTAGAGGTGATGTAAGGTCTCCTCCCACAGAAAGGAGAAACTGGTGGAGCAGTAAGCTTGAAAAACTAGGATGGGGGACAGGTAATGGAGATGAGACAGCCCTGACGAACCTTGTCTAACAACTGATCGGACATGAGATTAGGTACTGTAATATGGAGCACAAAAAAGACAGGCCAATGAACTTTTCCAGCTGAAGAGTCAGAAGTGGTAAATCACAAAGGAGGAAAGCCCTCGTTTCGCACTCTTGGCTTCTGGCATAGAATAGACTGAACCCACCCTGTGTTATAAAGTACAAACATATATGCATGCAAAGCACGTTACAAGAACTCCGAGGCTGCAAAATTCAGCTCTTCCAAGTTAGACCAAGAGTGAAGGCTCCTTCTGGATTTTTAACTTAATTTTAATTTCCTATGTCTATCTCCTGGCACAGTTTTTGACTTCTAGGTGGCAGGCTCAGAAGTACTGCTTACTTCAGTGGACAGGATCAACACATCCTTCTGCCTTGTCCTGTGCCAAACCTGTCTGCTTGTTGCAATCCTTTTCTCCATGTCCAGCCAGCTTCATTCTCTCATCTTCAGATCTCCTATCTCAAGTTCCAGTTTCCCCCTTCAGCAGGTCCTCCAATAACTTCCCACTGCAAATTCCCCGGTTGGTTTTGACTGAAACCAGTTATTCCCACTTGACACTGTAGCACTTTCATTTTGCTCCCAGTTTCTCTTTGCTGCTGAGTTCTTCCCTTTCATCATTCTCAATTTTCACCTATGCTCCTGGTCATGTCTCCAGATAGCTCCACAGGTTGGTCTCCTTCTGGGGCTGCTTGTCTAATGTCAGTTTTTTGCCCATTGTGAATCTGCCCAATTAGGTCCAGTTCTTATGTGCAACATGGCTTCTTGTCAAGTTGTCCATTGCCTTTCCCTCAGCCATCCATTTCACAGTCAGTTGTGTGAAACGAGTGGCTCTCCCCACCTCTTTCTCCAGTCTCAGGCTTTTTTGTCATTCTCTGGCTTCCAGTTGTCCTTCCTATTTTTCTACACACAATTTCTGTCTCTCGATCTTTCTCATTCCAGTCATCAAGACATGGGAACATTTGATAAAGCCTTGCAAAGGAAAGGGCAGGAGTTTTTAAAGTGGAGAAAGCAATAGGTGAAGGAAAAAATCCATCCTCCCCTTTGCTCAAGGTGGGTGGGTTTCTCACCATGCACGGGTTCCAATGCTACTCAGATTCCCTGGATTGCTTGTGATCTGTATCCATGTGGGTAAGCTGTAAACAAAGGCCTAGGATCCTGGTATAGTGCGGAATTCTTGCAGAACGGCTACCTGACATGAGCTCAGCCAAAGTGATGCACATCTGCGTGTTTCATTCTTGCAGAAACCACCCATGTTGGAGGCAGGGGCTATACGGCCAATGAACATCACGTAGCATTAGACTTACTACTTTTGAAATGAAAAAGCCCAATCAATTACAATGCTATTCCTCCTGCCCCACTACCCAGAGCCCCCCTCTGCGGGGAGCAGGCAGGAGCCATCTGTCTCCACTTGGCCCACAACCCTGCCTGCTCTATTTCTGCCTACCCTGCTGCCCTCCTGCTTTGGGACTGGCACAACTGGTTGTCTGCTCATCACCTGGAAATGTCAGCTTTCTTCTCTGTCTCCCTCTTTCCGTGTTTAGGTTGGGGTCACGTTGTGCCTTGTAGCGATTTTGAGGGAAGAACTGGGACAACTGATGATCCCCGGATAAAGCCTATGGCATTGCATCTATTTTGGTAGGTGGAGATCCAGTCCCAAGTGAGACCCAGCACTGAAGATATTCCCTATTTTTACATGTGTTCTTTCCAGTTGTTACTAAAGTAATTTGGGTATAAACCAATCTTCTTTTAAGATTGATAATTCAGTTGCTGTTCTTGTTTTTAGTATTTCCAAAAAGAAAATTCATTAAATTATGCTGGAAGGGTGAAGAACCACCATTTTGTCTTTGTTGATTGCAAAAGATGAAAACTGGGATCAGAGGCATGTTTCATTTATTTTTAGATCTACAGGATATAGTTTAATTGGTCAGAAATGGTCATGATCATGTGAGAACTGTTTACCTTCTGAATCTATGCCAATAGTGTAGCAAGATGGCACTCAGCACCTTGAGTAAGCTCTCTAAATTGCTCTGAAAAGGTTTTGTAAGTGCCTGTCAGTCTTTATTGATTCTAGATACAAACTTAGCTAAAATCCCACTTTATCTGAATGTGGCCCTTCAAGAAGTACCCTGCCTGCCTTTTAAAGAGCCTCACACAAGCTTAGCTTAAATGCCAATTACAAACAGTAAGTTCAAGGAGCTGAGAGTTGAACAAGCTGGTTGCTATCCAGGGCTGCAGAGCTGGCTTTTTATCCAGGCAACGGAGATGTAAGGGCTGTGTTTTCTAACTGGTACTTACAAAGTGCCTAATGTGGACACTGTGACTATTTATCTCCAAAGGCTCTTGGGAAGCCAACCCAAACTGCTCCTGCTCCCCTGAGCTTTGGCTCTGAAGCTGGACTGCTAGGTGCTATTTTAAGTAGTCTGAATATAGCCCTAAGGAAGCATTTATTGTATTAGCAGGTAGCAAACAGTTGGAATTAATAATGGTACTAAGCATGAGCTGCAGTTTTTATAAGCTTTCAGAAGTCCACTATTAGCCTAGCGCTGTTGGAATTTAAAAACATACTTTACAATGTGCAAATATGGCCATACTTTTCAATCAGGTCTTTTGAGAGAGTGGGCAAAGAATGAAGACAAGGACGGGGGTGCTTGAGTTAGTGTAGCCTGAGAGATAAACAACAAGGCAGATGTATCAGATATTACCTGCTTGACAACCAGAATGTTTGCCAGGTATCAAGAATGATGAATATACAACAACCAGTTAGGCTAATCATTTTTATTTATCAGGAAGAAAGCTTACTATGCTGTTCCATGTCAATAGGCTACTGATGTAACATAAAGTGAGTTTTGTTTTCACACACGGGTGGCGACATCTCCCGTGCTCCTCCAAAGAAGCAGCAATGACAACAACAGGAGACAGCTGGAGGCTGAAGTGAGCATCGGTGCTGCAAATGGTGGGAAGGTCTGAGCAGATCTTCACATCATGGAGCTCATTTCTGCAGCGGCAAAGAGGGAGGGGGACACACAGGTGCCTGCCATGCGAGGCTACCCCCAGGAGCAGCACTCTTCTCTCCTACATGGGGACCTCCACAACACAGACCTCTTAGGCCAGTCCTGGGGGCTGGTGGCCATGAGCTGAAAGCATGCCAGGAACCATCCTTGTGGTGTAGGTTCTTGAGTTTCTATGCCTGGGAAAGTTCCATATTTTACAGGTACAATCTACACATCACCGTTTGCAGGGCTGTGAAAGTCCTCAGGACAAAGGAAGCTCAGAGAGCACCTCTCTCTTATGTGGAACATCTATATGAACCAGATTTATTCAGGTCTGAGGTTTTACTTTGGGCCTTTCTATGTGTTGACTTTTTCTTGTGTTTGGACTGTCTAGGTCAATCCTAGATTTTTAAACCCTTGAGAGCACCTATTTTTAGTTACCGAAGGAGACAGTTTTGATTTATTTTTAGGAAAAAAGGTAATATATGGGTAGGTTTAAAGCTGTCTATCCAGATCCTTTGGCACTATTACAAATATATTAATGCTCTGTGTGCTGACTTTTGTCAGCCTTTCTGATGACCTGTTAGTAAACGAACTGCTACTTCACAGGCTAACATTAATTTGTTCAGCAAATAGAGATGATGGGACTGTTTCATGATTTCACCTCAAAATGCAAGAGGTTTCACGAATCTCCATTTTAAAAAGTCAGTTTTAGTTCCATTAGGCTTATTATTACTTTCCCCTTATAATTATTGGTGTTAAAAATCAGTAAGAGTATTGATATAATAGCAGTATAATTAGTAACACTAGTAACTTTATTGAAACATATTAATATTAATAATATTATAATATAGAATTATATTATATTATTATATTAATTATCCTATTTTATTTTCAGAGCATCTGGAGGCCCCAGCTAGGTTGGGATCCCACTGCATGGGGCATTATTTAGATAAACAGCAAATTCCGATTTCTGCTACAAAAATCTTGTGATCTTTGCTTAGGCTTTGTTTGGCAAAATCTATAAGCTTGTAACAAACTCTGATTATGATGTTTTTTTAATTGGGGCAAAGTATTTATCTTGAAAAACGTCTTACTGCATTGGACTCAGGATAAGTGCCAAACGGAGGACAAACCTCCAAGCTATTCCTTTGCAAAATACTTCTGACAAGGATGGGAAATGGTTTCACACAGCCGTTAGATGTGGTAGCACTGATGGAGCCTTGACAGATGTGTCTGTCATCTCTGGGGACTGCTGGCCCAGCGTCACCGACCTTTGCAGCTGGAGCTGCAGCAAAGCAGGGGGACCACAAGCTCTCGTCTTTGCTGTCACGTGAAGCAGCAGCAGCAGGAGGACACTGCTATGGTGCCTTCACCTCTCTGAGATCCCTGGGAGCAGGAGAGGAGCCTGATTCTGTTCTCTGAAGTCATATTCAACTCCGTCTGTTTCCAAAAGCTGCAGGTTAGGATTGGACATTCTCTCTCCCTTCCCCTCCCCGTTTTTTTCCTGGCCAATAATTTAACAATTGAGAAATGCAGTTTTGAGCTGACTCCAGTATTCTGTGAATTTTACTTAAGTTAGTGGAACAGATGTGATGGAAAACTTTCCCTTGAGAGATACACAAAATGATGGGGGGAATATGTGCCACTCTTCCTCTGGTAGCTGTGGTTTTTGCTCCCTCTACTTTCTTATGGGACCTGAATGTTCCTCCAGTCACCTGGTCGTTGAGCATTTCGGGATGCTTTCTTTCCAATTTCTCATGTTCATGCTGTTCCACTTTGCACGGAGTGATTAACTGGAACAGTGAAGGCTGCCTGTATCCCTCCCTCCCTGCTTAAATTCTCTGATACTCAGTCTGTAGGGTCCATCCCTGGGCCTTGTTTCACTTGTAAGTGCTCAGTCTGGATTGTTGCCTGGTCTCTCCTCCATTTGCTTTGCCATGTGCCATGTAGTAGCTACACTCAAGAGACAGTTGATCTAATAAAAGCATTGTCTGTCTCTGCTTAAGTGGAGATTAAACAGAGGTATATCTATCCCTTACTTAAGTAGAGTTTATCCCGCATTTATTGGAATAATACCAGATTCCCCCTTGAACAAAGGAATTTGAGGTGTGTCTGAGTGTTTTTGTTGACAGTCTGACAGTCACTATGTGATCCCTCCTTCAGTCCCATTGCAGTAACCTCTACGGTGTCCTGGCAGCCCAAGTGCCCTTACTGATGTCCTTTCTGAACTGCTTGCATTGCTGTTTGGCACATTTATCAGTACAATGACTTGATTTCTTTAATTTCAGTTTTATGGACTAGATTCATGCTGCTATTCCTAAAAGTGCATTTTCCTGAGATAAATTGTGGAAAATGATAGCAACGAAATGTCAAATTTAGAAGAAAGTGGGTGGAAACCTGAATTTTGTCACTTCAGCTTACTGCTTCAGCTGGCACTAAACGGGAGTTCTCAGCTCCCCGCTCCCTCCCTCACCTCCTTCATGTCAGGAGAGTGTGACTGTGCCTAAATATGATGCCGTGACAAGGTCACGGTGAACTCCTCTTCCTGCGGTCCAGGTGGAACACAGTGTACGGAAGCGCTGTTGCACAAACATAAGCGCTTAGCGCTTGCAAACGTTACACCCAGCTACGGTTACAGGGGAAGGGTTTCCATGATGCATTCCTGGTCTTCTGACATAGTTGCAACGATTTATATGCATGCTGAGGTTGAGGCGGGGGAGTTTGGGTGAGCAGCAGGTGTTTTGGGAAAAGCTGCTTCCGCTCAGCGTACCTCGCTCACCCCTGCTCGCAGGGGATGCTGCGGCGTGGGGCTGCCCTTCGCTGAGCAGTGGGAGTCCGGTCCTGTAACCTCAGTGCCTGCTCCGGTTCCTCATTGCTTGAGAAGAGTGTTTTGCTCTAAGGCAAAGGTTTTGTGTGCGGTTCGGAGAGAATGTGAAAGCCAATTTGGGAGCATTATATAAGCAGAAGCAGAGATATGCCAGGCCTTGTGGTTTGAGAAGAGGATGATGTGAGGAAAGGCTCGAAGCCTGCTGAAAACTGGTAACCATAGCCATGCCAAGTACGCGGACGCCCTGAAAGAACCACTTGGCAAGCTGCCCTTCTACAGTTTGTGGTCTGGATGCAGGAGCCTGACTGGTGCCATCGAGTGGGGATTTCCAGCTCCCAGGGGAGGTCTGGCCGGTACGCTCTCTGCAAGGCACTCATTCTACATGCCATGAACCAAAAACTAATGTCCTCCAACTATTTAATCACAAGTCACACCTTGGGGCCTCTTAGCCAGCTCCTTCCAACACTGGTCCCCAGGGCGCACTCTGCCCACCCTTCTTCATTCCCTCCTGAATGGCATATCTTGTTTCTCTCACCACCTGGGCAGACCAAGCTAAGTGCCACAGTCAGTATTATAACTCCGTTTCTGCCATACGGCCTTGACAGAGCTGTAAGGGTCATGGTAACAACCCAGACCTCATGGCAAGGCACAACCTACGAACTAGACATGATGCCACTCTGTGATGTGCATGGAGAAGTCTGGCCTGACATGGTCCATCAGTTGTCCATACTGCCCACTGCTAGTGGATCCTCAGTTATGATATATATCTGGTTTTGGAGACTGGGCTTCAAGACAAATGTAGACCTGTGGAAGGGAATTCAGAAGAGAGCCATGCCAGTGGTCAACGGTCTAGAAATCCTGTGCTGTGAAGAAAATCTGAATGTCAGGCATGATTTAATGGAAAGTAAAGAGTATTGGGGAGTGAAGGGGATGATAACAACCTTCAGATATCTGTAAGACTGATGCATAATGAAAGGAAGCCATCTGTTTTCTGTGTCCATGGTGGGAAAGATAGATTGGGTTTAAACACCAGCAAGGAATGTTGAGGTTAGATCAGCAGTGGGGATAGTGAAATACTGCAGGAGGTTGTGTGGGCAAACTGTGGATCCCCAACTTTTGGTATAGGTTGGGCACTCAGAAGTATGCAGACAGGGGTGACCTTGCTTTGGAGAAACTTAATGACTGACCCTGTGATGGTGTGTGAGAAAAACGGCCGATATGACACTGAGTGTAGGGTTTCATAAGTGTGGGAAGTGAACAGAAACTGGACCAGGGTGGAGCGTCAAAATACAGGGAGCGGGTTCACATGCTCACATACAAGAAGTGCTCCTTAAAAGTATATGAGGATATCTCCCTAGCTTTTCAAAGTCTTTTCCTTCATGTCGTTCTTGCACTCTCAACAAGTTTTAGGAACATTACTGTGGCTTCTGTGAAAAAGACATGTTGCAAGCCACCGTGTGTGGGTACTGAGCTGAACTTCCCCAAAATGTGGGTTGTGTGGACTCAGTGTTTCAGCTTACTCACGTCTACTGAATCAGGGCCAGGAATAAATCAGATGAAGACCCAATGTGGGCAATTTTTTTACCTTGTTTATGTAAGATTTGGCGTAGTTGGTTGTACAGTTCATCTCATTGTGAGAGCAGAATTTGTCTATTGGGAAGCAGGAGTAGAAAGTTTTAGAAGCAGTCATCTGAGCTTTGGAGTTCAACGAAGTTTGTGAGTAAATGACGCTATGCTGTGTTTTATTAGTTGTGAACAGCTCCACTATTACAGAAGTTTCTGGAGACAGTTCGCATAACCATATCAGAATTTCCGCACCTGCCTCGTGTTTTACATTGATGTGGAGGGATGTGAGGAAAGAAAAAGTACCCGGCCAGACTCATCTATTTCCAAGAGGAGCATTGGGGAAATTAATATTATTTCATCAATATTAAAAAGCTCTGTTAGCCTTTTTTCTGGGAAGTTTTGCCTCCCCAACACCGTGACATGGATTCAAAATTTGGCAGCATGGTGGTCTTGCATTAGGAATGTACCTTTGTATCTGCGTGGAAATCTGCTGGTGATTGCAAAACTCTCATCCCTTTATAAATAGCAGGCTCAGCGAGGCTTTGTGACTTACATCCATAAAGGCTTTGCTTCTTTCTGCATGGTCATGCTGAGGGGAGTGACTGAGTGAACAGGGGTTCCCCCACAGCCTGACTGCTGCCTCCCCTCCACGTCCCTGTCCAAGCACAGACACTGGGAGCAGAGATTGCACTTCTTTTGTAGTCTCGGTGCTCTTGCAATGAGGGAGCAGGGGCAAGCTTTGGGAGAGCTGAGTGAGGGGGCTGGTTGGGGAAACTTGGGCTTGGTGGGCTGGATAGCCAGTGGGAAGGGATTGAAAAGGAAAGGGGAGATTTAGGAGGAAACACTACATGCCTGAAAGGACTTAAATTATGGTGGTTAAGGTTGGAAAACGAGGTTTGGGAGCTAGAAGGGAAGGCAAATATGAGCTGTGGGTCTCATTGCTTGAGGAGAGTGCGCTTTCTCTCTCTCTCTTCCTCTGATCCATGAAAATAAATTAGATATAAATAAATACGTTCCCTGAATATGTACACAGGAAATTAAGGAGCTAAAATAAATGCGGCTAAAACAAACACCCCCTTCCACCACCACCATGAAGTGGGAGAGACTTTTACTATTTTCTTAAAGGACAATCATATTAATAACCAAAACTTGGTATTTATTTAGCATTCTACTTGGAGATGTATCAGAGCAGGGTAGGTATCATTATTGCTGGCCTGAAGATGAAACTGAAGTGGAGAAGCGCCAAAGGTCACCAGGGATGGAGTTAATCTCATATAACCATATCCCTTCACCTGAACTAGACACCTACGCTCCCTTAATAGGCAATGGAAAGCAACTGGTACTTGCTGAGATTGACACACGACCTATTTTAGGCACCTCTTTTAAGGTGAGGTAAATCTCACCCTAAAAAGGCTTGTTTCTCTGCAGTGCATACCAAGGGCAGCCCTCAAGTGACTATTTCGGCTGGAAACGTCTCCTCTGTAAAGGTTTACGCTTAGGTGAAACAAGTCCCATGCCTCAGTCAGAACTGGTGCCAAAGACATGGCAAAATGTTGTCCTGAGCCTGGGAAACATGCCGGCTGGGACAAAACGTGGCAGCCCCAACAGACCAGCTTTGCAGAAGGTGGCAGGTGCCCGTCTCCATGCCTGGCTGGAGGATGCCATTCAGGACCAGGGAGGAACATGCTCCTTATCAGGCTTTTCCCCAAGAGCACCTGAGGTCCAGGCGTACCTCTCCTGGCTCCCTTCTCCAGCATTGTCTGTCTCGAGCTGCTGCTTGTCCAGCATGAGACAGCCAAAACCCCAGAACAACCCCATACTTCTTCCCACAGCCACCTCTGGGTACAAGAAGACTGCCAGGCTGGCTTCCTTTCTCTTTCACTCCAGGTTCTAGCTGGTATGGCATGCAAACTGAGAGTGTAGCAAACCCTGGCATCAGCAATTCAGGATGGGTTCCTTCCCTCCAGGAGGGCCCGAGCCTTTTATTTGTCAGTAAGATCCTTACCTTTCTAAGCAATCACTGCTTGGCAAGGGGATTGCCTACACTGCTAAGTTCAATTCAGTGTAAGGGTTCAGAGCAGGGCGCAAATACATTCGCATTGATCTCACGCCTAATTCAGTAGAATGACTACACCAAGTCAAGACTCTTCAGAGAAGTAAAATTTAGCTATCTTGGTTCAAATGGCTTACAAATAATTTTCCAATCTACCAAATCCAGAAATACCATGACTGGGGAACGGTGCTTGCTTTCCCTCTCTGTCTCTGTATGCATAAGGGGGGAAAGGGAAGTGGAGGCCAGTGTGCAGTCTTGCACTCCTTGTTATTCTTACATTTGTTTGATATTTTCCATTAATTCCTGTGTTTAGTGTTTCAGAGCCTTTGTTTTCTTTTCCTCTCTTTCAGGGAGGCTGATGGTGAGGACTATGTTATTATTAGGTTTGGCATTACTTGATTACTTTTTTTCTTCTCTGCCTCTGTGTGATTGGGATTTGGTTTTTTCCTGCTTCTGCATTGTAATGTTGTATTTGTTTTTACAGTCAGCACCTTGCTGTGCAGTTGCTTGAAGGAGAAGGAGAGCAGGCACGTTCCTTGGCTCTTGTTTTGCGAGATTTTTTAGTTCCTTTCCATGTGTTAGTAACCTGGCCTGCCTGTGCCTCCTGGCCTTTTCCTCCTTCTCCATCCGCTTTGGATGTACATGAACTAGTCCCTTTCTAGGACTGTGTTGGTTTTAGGGTTTTCAGGTCAGATTGGACTGACTAAGAATAGGGAAATGTTTGTCTGAGAAATGCCAACAACTGCCACCACCACCGCCACCCCACAGCAGTTTTTAAGTACAGGAGACAGCTTTGATGTTGGGGAGGCAAAAACCCTGTGACATTTTGTCATTATTCACTACAGCTACGACGGTTTATGAGCAACCGCAGCCAGCTAGAAGCTGCATTTTAGGGGTTAAACAAACGAATTTGCCCAGCTCAGTTCTCCATGTTGCAGCTTTGGTCTTGCAGGGCTTGAGGGGAGCACTGCTCTCTGCATCTCCCACAGCCACTGGGAAGCAGGACCACCCCAGCTCCACTTGAAACCAACTTTTTCGGCTCTGCATTCATTTCACACTACAGAACAACATGTTCCCTCCACCAGCCCAGCCCTTGGGTCTTTGTTCAGCCAGACTTCCACTGACGGCGGTACGAGTCTCTTTGCATAGAGAGTGGGTGATAGAGCCTCCCACTTGCAAAGCTCTCCATGGATCGATGCCAGCCTCCTTCATAAATCACGGCTCTCCTCCTCCCCGCCCCTGAAAAAGCAGCCTCCCTTCAGACTGCCTGAGTGCTGCTGGGGGCTGAGCCTGCCCTGAGCATCCGAACAGGTTGCATCAGCGCTGGTACAGCCCTGCTTGTCATTAGCAGCAAGGGGACTGCCAAGGTCAGCTACCTCTAGGCGCTCCGAGTACTGTGCTGTCTAGACCAGCTCTGAATGGAGGCAGGATGGAGGGGGAAGAAATTATTGTCACTGGAACAAAACTTCCTGGATTTGCAAATCCATCTACCTACTCGGATGACCCTAATCACCATAACATCTGTATAATTAAATCCTATTTCCAACTTATCTTTTTCTCAACCCACCTTAAACTCCTTGCCCTGCTTGATTTCTCTTCTTTGCCTATCAGTTATCATTTGGCTGTATAAAGTATCTGGGAATCCAGTTTTTAGGAGGTGAAGTGTATATTGTCCCCTGAAGGGAGGGAGCTCTGGGAGGCAGGACGGCAGCCAGCTCTTTCCTGGCAGTCATGGGAATGCCGACGTGGAGCTGCCAGTCTGTGGGTGGGCGTAGCGCAGCTGCCTCCTTAGGCTGGGTCCAGCCCATTCGCAAATCCGGGTGAGGGGAGGAAGCTGAGGGTGACCGATTCTCCCTTCATGCCACCGTCAAGCCCCATCTCTCCCTCCAGCTCCCTTCTGGTAACACTCTGGCATCTGCGCTTTGGTGTATCAGAGAGATATAAAGCCAAAGCAAACAACTATTTTCAGAAAATGTTCTTTGCACGATGAGCGTGAGTGGCACAGATTTCTCTCCCATTTGTCCCAAGCTGTATGTGTCAGATGTGGTTTCCATATGGCATCTATATCTCTCAGTACACCCACACTGGATCTATGCATTGGTATACCAGTGGCTGTGCTGAGCCACAGAGAAATGTTTAGCATTCCTTAGTCAACTGGAAACTCTGTGTGTGTATGGGGTGTGCGTGGGGGTGAAGCCCAAAGAATATAAAAACAGGCATATGGCATTTTTTAACTCAGTGCACAAATAACAAGGAGAAATAAATATAAGGCAACACTCTAAAATAGCATCAACATCTTTGAAGTAAACCCACTAGTGAGAGAAACCAAAGCGGAGGCTGCTGCATCAGCCTACAGCTCCAAGCCTGACACCTTGCCCCTGTATTTTCTGGTGTTCCATGTATGCCAAGATTTCAGGCTGTGCTCCCTCAAATGGAGGCTTTTGGACCTGCAACTGTTCCTGCCACACTGGCATGACCATGGCTTGGACACCCCAAAATGCACTTTATTGTCCTTCCAAAGCATCCAGATGTCTCTGGTTTGGTTTACTGAACTGAGGTTGTACTGAGTTGAGCACGAGGCCAGCACTGTTGTCCTGGGCAAGATGCCTGCTGCGTACATGCTGTAGACCTAATTCAGTTGCCTAAACTGAAACATCTAGTGTTACCCAAGGCACCCTTGGGTGCCTGGCATGGTCTTTGGCTACCTCTCCAGTAGGGTATGGTTGTCACTGTGCAGATGCCTCGGATGCTGTAGGCAGCTGGAAATAGCACTGTCCACCTGTGCTTGGGCAAATGAATCTAGATCTCAGCCTTGAAATAGTAGCTTGTGCTAGTGGAGAGGCTGAAGCTCATTAGACAAACACTCCAGTGAAGTGATGGTGCACAAGTGTTTTATACTGAAGGCCTTCAGTGCAAACAAGAAGGCAGAAGAGGCAGGATTGATCCCTTATATGACAGTGTGAGTTTTTCCATATCACACATGAAAGTCTGGATAGATGTGCTGGTAGTCACAGCATTGCAGAGATACCTCCTCTGCCTGGAGATACCTTCTTTCCCCCCGCACTTGGAAATACCTTAATCACATGTCATAGTAAGATGCCTCATGGTGTGGTCTTGGATTGAGCAGATTGAAATGTGGGGAAATCCCTTTCTCCTCCAGCATGAAAGGAACTGGGAGACACTTCTTGCAGATAATGAAGTGAAAGTAGCCTGAGCAAGGGCGGGGAAATTCCAGGGCGAGAGCAACCCCGTAGGGTTCGTGGGACTTCTGATTTGCCATGGCAGTGGCCCTGGCTGTGGATGCCTTGGCAGTGCTTGCACAGCACTGGGGAACTCGCAGGCAGTGCCACCACCAGCAAACAACAGGAGGGTCAGGTCTCCTTGCTGGGTGGTCATGCGATGAATGGCAGGCTCTGGGAGATGCTCTTCTGTCCAATGCAATAGCAACACTTGCTAGAACAGCCCAGCATGAGACACAGCTGCTGCTGTGCAGAGCAATCCTGACGACCAGCTATGTATTTTTGGGAAGTGAACCTTGGTCTGTGGGAGACTCCTGCTTTTTTGAAAGGAGGATCTTCAGCCTGTGTCTTCCCCTTGAAGGGAAAACAATGGCCTTTTCTGAGCTCTTTCTGCTCCTGGTTGCCCAAAGACCTTTATCTAGGGAGTACTTGGGCCAGCTCAGATTTTACTGACTCAGGGCTGGCAGGGGGGAGAACCCTTTGAACAATGGCCTTTTATCCTAGGAAATATTAAATTCATTTTATTCCTTTGGGACAGCTGAAGCTGTTGGTGTTTGTTCAATGGATTTGAAATAGCAAAGGGAAACCTCTTCTGCTTTTGCCCTGGAGTTGTTTTTCTAGGCAGAGAGTTTGAGGTTCAGATATGGGATGCCTATGTGAGGAAACAGGCAACCCGTGTAATAAAGCAGTGACCTGTCTTATGGTAAATGCAAAATGATTAAGAGGCGAGAGGAAATAGACTATGGCACCTGTCTTTATTTATTTTGAAATGCCTTGGGAAAAATTAAAAAGACAATAAGAGACAAGTGATTTGGCTGTCTTGGGGGAAATGGAGGTTTATTACTCACTGAGGGTCTGTTGCTGGGCAAGGTGCCAAAACCTGCATGCTTTCCAGCATCTGAGTAGGGTAGCAAGCTTCCAGAAGCTTACTGCCCAGGGCATGTTTGTTCCTCATGTGTGTTTGAAATTGGAGGGGGAAAAAACAGAACACGAGAGAGGTGAAGGATGCATGGGTGAGCTCGGGCCCTGATGTCAGTGAATGCCCCTGGGGCCAGGGCACATTGACCGTGGCTGGCCATGAGGGCTAGTGTTGGGCAGGGCTAGCCAGATGGGAGCTGCTCATGTTGTCGATGTATGCGTTTCACTCCCCAGCTGGTCCCCGTGCTGTTGAGACTGCCAGCACACCTACTTCGGCTGGCCCAGAGCTGTGGCCTGAGAGGAGGAAACTTTTAAATGGCAGTGTGGTCACGTAACCAGCAGCAGATGAGTGCGTGTGGGTGTGATTACACAGCACTGCAAAAGTAGACTGAAAATGGAAACATGCCCACCTCTTAATTCAATGTGTGGTGCAAAGGCTGCAGTGAGGTACAGGGCTTGGGGTTCATGTTCGCTTGTTGGGAGCCGTGCAACACATGAGGTTGGAGACAACCCTACCATGATTTGGGTGACGGCAGGACTGCAGCATGTTGCATGTTGCTTGGAGCAGTTCTGATACAATAGGGTGGCACCCTCTGGTCAGGGATTGGGAAGGACTCCCAGTGAATCTACAACCAAAATATGCAATTATTAACCAAAACAGTTTTCTTTGGTTAATGCAATCAACAATAATGCATTAAAACTTCAAATGCAAAGTACTGAAACCTTAATTAATTGTTGTTACTCTGTAAAACAGCATGACTTCAAACGCATTGATGAGTTGATAGGTCCATATGGACCTCTTTATTGGTGAAATGTCTAAATGCTTTTTCTCTTTTCGTGGAGTGTGATTTGGTCCATTGCAAGCAGCTGAACCATTTGAAAACCTTGAAGAAAACTTGAGGCTCAGATGCAATACCACTCAACAGTGCCATAACAAGTTACTGCAAGTCATTGAAGGTACCTGTCCATGAGTGCACTTTCATCCTTTGACAAATATATGGTATTTTGAGTATCTGACCTTAGCTCACAACGAAATAGAATTCAATCAGATGACTTTGCATGTGCCATTGATGAAAGGTACCAGTTTAACTGGTAACACACTGTCCTGGTCCATGACACACACTCGTGGTGGCTTGATCTTGGGCCTGAGCCCACAGCTTTCACTCTCTAATTTTATGTGAAAAATTAGATGTTTCCTTTATTTTTATGCAAATCTGCCCATCACCCCAGGTTTATTCAGTAAGTGTGAAAACATTGGTGAAATCATGGGGAAACTTTCTTCTGAGTTTTGAGTTAGTAAGGATGGGCCAAGCAATGTTCCCTCATGAAGGTTACAGAATGTAATCTTAACTTCAATGTATCCTGAAATGTTTTCTGAAGGGTCTGATCTTGCAAAAAATATGCTACTGAGAGCTTGGTACTGAACTCGAACCCATTCATTACAAAAAATCAAACAGACCAACAGTCGATATAGTCATTCTCCAAAGACCGGTATTCCTGGTGGGAATTTTTCTCACACACTGGCAATTCTGTATTTTGCTGGAGCAGCTCCAGGACAGACGAGTTAATGCCCTGTGTAGTCTGTTTTCATATTGAGCAAACGCTGCTGAGATGCTGGAAAATAGTGATTTAAACTGATAAGCTTGCAAAAGACAGCCGACTCATCTAGTGCCATGAAACAAGGATTCCCACACTGTGATACACCTGAAAGCATTGAACTTGTACAAGCTCAGTCCCCCACCCTTCTCCTGGAGGTGTTGGGGAATCACCAGATGCTTCTGCTTGGCCAGAGTAGAGCTGCTACCTTTATATCACAATACAAGTCCTTCCTTTTAGTGGTTGTGCCCCAGCAGATGAAGATAGCCCAAAACACATTGTTGGTGCTGTGTTTGCAGGGTGAGATGGGACAAGATAGTCCAGCAAGCTCCATACCTAATTTGGATGAGAGCAGGATCATGGTAAGTGACATTATTTAATTTTAGATTTTATCAAGGCTTAGAGTAGCATTTGGGGGGGTCTACCACGCAGAAGGACTTAATTCAGGATATGTCCCCCTGAGGATACTAATTGCTGCTTTGAAACTAGACCCAGAAAATAGAATCATAGGATGGTTTAGGTTGGAAGAGACCTTAAAGATTATCTAGTTCCAACCCCCCTACCATGTGTAGAGACAGCTGCCACTAGACCAGGTTGCTCAAAGCCCCATCCAACCTGGCCTTGAACTCTTCCAGGGATGGGGCATCCACAACTGCTCTGGGCAACCTGTTCCAGTGCCTCACCATCCTCATAGTGAAAAATTTCTTCCCAATATCTAATCTAAATCTACCCTCTTCCAGCTTGAAACCGTTACCCCTCCTCCTATCACTACGTGCCCTTGCAAAAAGTCCCTCTCCAGATTTCTGGTAGGCCCCTGTCAGGTACTGGAAGGCTGCAATAAGGTCTCCCTGGAGCCTTCTCTTCTCCAGGCTGAACAACCCCAACTCTCTCAACCTGTCTTCATAGCAGAGGTGCTCCAGCTCTCTGATCATCTTCATGGCCCTCCTCTGGACTCCCTCCAACAGGTCCACGTCCTTCTTGTGCTGAGGACTCCAAAGCTGGATGCAATAGTGCTCTCATCTTGCTCTCCACCAGGAAAAGAGCAAAATGTAAAATTGTTGGTTTGGACCTTGTCTGAAGCACAGTCTGAAGATCAGCTAGAAGGCGCTCTCTCTACCTGCCAATGCTTCTGCCTTTTTCTTGACCTGACTGGAGCAAACTGACTACTCCCATGACAGAGGACAGATGGACAATGTCTGGGGTCATGATCAAGGCTGGGCTTTGGTTTGCAAATGACCAAAATGGTCACTGATGGTATCTTGCTTCAGTATGTGGAGCTTGATGGACATGACCAGGCCCAGCAACTTTCACGTCCCTGTGCTCTGGCTTCTCCTCAGAAGGGGAGTACACACTGGTCAGGCTTTGCAGCACGTGTAGTAAGGCTGTGGTTTCCTCACCAGGAGCTGGCTTGCTGTAACTTGGTCTTGCCCCTTTCTCTGAAAGTGTTGCTAAAGTGGGAGGCCAGTGAAGTCTCTTTGTCCTGCATGAATGTGACAGTGTCTTCTTCGCTTCTGTGGTGGGAGCTCATCTGGAGTCTTGGCACATGGAAAGGAAGAAAATCAAGGCTGTATGTTGGGACATGTCATAAAAAGGGTTTCCAGAGAGGGCTACCTTTTGGCAGAAAGTATGTGAAGAAGGTTTGGACGCTTCCTTTTAGGCCAAAGAGCAGCTTCTTCTGACAAGCCCTTTGAAAGTTTTCCCTGTGAAATTATGGGTACAGGTAAATCACGATCTTGGGCAGAATACACCTCTGAAAAATCTGGAGATTTTCTGCTAGAGATGTTGCTGGATGTTTTCCTAATTACATGTGCATTTAAGTGCTTTCCCCTCATGGCTTCACAATCTAGAGTGAAGTTAGCAGCAGTTAGTGCTGGAGGAGGCCAAAAGTCAAATCTCTGTGAGAGAAAGAGCTACAAAATTGACGGAAGAAGGAATTTTTACTTGGAAAATACTCTGTGATTCAAAATTTTTGCTTGCGGATTTTTGCATTGAACTGTATACAGCCTGTTTTATGGAGAGAAAAAAATCATACAGTTTTATGCTTGAATATAATTTTCCTCTGCTTGGCGAGAACAGCACCTGCCTAATAAAGACCTGATGGGTGATTGCCAGGCTCCCTGCATCTTCCCTGACAGCACCTGGTTATTACCAGTTAGCTGCCCTTGTGCATCTGCTGGCTGGCTGGCAGGCTGCTGCAGAGCAGACCCTGCACAGAGGGTTGCCCTGCCTACCACACACGTCTCACTTGTGAGATCAATGGGAAGAGAAAAGGGGAAATTAACCCCCCAAAAGCAAAGCCTGAAGTCGGACAGAACTGATACAAGTCGTTTGAAGATGTGGTGAGGGTTTCTACAAGAAACAGAGGCCGGGGACTTAACTATCCATAGGCACACGCACAGGGCAGCCCAGAGTGAAGGAGGCTGCTCTGACTCCAGACCTGTGCTACTCCCACAAAACACCCCCAGCTTGGTTAGTCCCCAACCAGAGTAATCCACCTATGAAAAATCAAGACTGGCTTGTCACTATAATGACCTGTTGAAAGGGAGAAAAAAGGCTCTGTTTTGTAAGGTATCTGAGTCATCTGCACATCAAGGTATAAGAATATTGACTCTATTTGGACCCAAATTCTCCTGCTTGTGATGTAAGAGGCAAAATGCTTTTCCTTTACTTTGTTGTATGCTCTTACCACTAACAACTCCCCAGCACTTCCTGCATAAGAGGATTAGTTTATTTTCTAAGTACTTTGCAGGAAATGCAGGACACTCTGTCATGTTATCCAAGGGAAAACTCAAAATCATATACTCTGCCATCATCTCTGGTCTTGTTTTACTCGTTAAGTCCAAAAAGCAAGGTGTTCCCACAGTTCATACACATGGCAGAATCCTCTGACAACTTCTGGCTTGGATTATGTTTATGCAAGGAAGGGGAGCAATGTTGCTAGTGTCTGAGTGGCCTGGGAGACCGCTCGGGGTTGTCTTCTCTGGGGAGGACGGGAACAACGCTGCTGCCAAACTGTGATCCAGTAAATTCACCTCCTAGATGACAGACATTAATTAAGAGCCAAACCCAGTCTAAAGCTATTTGGGACAACGTCTAAACTTTTGCAGAACACCTGAAAGTGGGTGAACAAAGCCAGCCACCTACATCCTGAGCTTTGACGCTGCCATGGCATGCCTGGCACACTGTGTGGTGTGGTGCAGAAGACCCCTCACGGCCCAGAATTGGGCTGTGACCCTCCAACAAAGGCCTTTGGGCTGCAGGCCCTGATGGGACTCATCCTTTGGCTGTAGCTGGCTGGCAGAGGCTCCACCAGCTGCACCTGCCTGATTTAGGAGTTACGGAGCAGGATGGAGGCCCCAGCGCTTTGCTGCAAGGAGTAAAAGATGTGCCTTGCCTTGGGGTACATCGGCATTAGTGTGGTAAATGACGGTAGGTGCTGTACAAAGGATTCATGCAACTACCTCTGCCTCCACGACAAGCAGTAGCTGCTAGATGGAAAACATTTTGTCTCTAATCTGTTATGAGTATATTATAATATACACATACTTGAGGCTTATAGTTCAGTTTTCTTCAGGATATTGGAACACCTGTTTAAAAAATGTGCAAGAAGGGGGGAATATCTGTTTCAATGTTAATACTGAATATACTGGGAGAAAAAGTGCACAGAATTGAACTAGAAGATCAGGATGCAAGGAAGGTTCTGAGAGGTTTAAATATCACTGTTTGGGTTCACTTGCTGATCTACTACCAAATGCACTGAAGAAAACTAGAATAGGATAAAATGGGAACTTGACCAATTGCCTGTGCTTGTAGACAGAACTACAGACCCCTGTGCTTCAAGAAATAGATGTCCGTCTTTGAGGAACTGCCCATTTTAAAAGAATACAATAGAGCATTGTTTCATGGTGATGGGGTGCAGAAGTAGGTACCGATTATGGATAAGGAGGCCACATCAATAAACAAACAGCTGATTGCATGTTCTTTCTTTCAGTTTCTTGTTGGTGTCCCTAGTCGAGCTAAGCAATGGGGTTTATGTGTCACTGTGTGCACAGAACGCTAGTGTTCAGCTAAAGGCTCAAAATATTGTTGAGGAAACCCAAGCACCATAGGGGATCAAACAGTCTCCTGACCGGTTCCTGAAAGACTGCTGTCTTCTGACTTTTCACCAATGAACATCATTCAAGTCATTGGCCTGCAGAAACTCAAAAGCTCTCAGATGGAGGAAGGTCCTCTCCCCTGGAAGGATTTCCTTTTGGTGATGCTTCTGTGTAGGAAAAGCCCTCCCACAATTAACAGTACTTGATAGAAGATTTTGATTTTGAGATGCCTGTGGATCGTAATCCAGCCTTAGCTGCTGTTCCTGGAGGTTTGTTCTCACTTTCTGTACCACCGGTTCCTCCAGAGAGGACTAACCATTAATTCCCTACTCTTCCTTCGTGTTCTCCACATTATAGCTTGTGCTTCAATCCACTCTGAGGGTGGGAAAGGCAATATTTTGGAAGTGCAGCATGTAGTTTGAAGCAGCTGATGACGACAGGATTCTGGAGTTGTTTCCTTACTTGGTTAGGACTCTGACTTTGAAGGTGGGTGTTTTTTGTGTCTTTTTCTGCCCTGAGTCATTTTTATGTCACAGCGCACTCACTCTAGGATATGTCTTCACCAGATAAACCAGTCACAATGCTGAAAACAGCACAGTGGTTTTTGTGATGAGGACGAAGAGTGGGGTCTCACAGGCACCTACCCCTTATCTCTGCAGTTAGCATGGAGGGGGAGCAACCTTAACATCTGGAGTCGCAGAAGTGTGATATAAATATGTATCCACATGTTTCTTCCTGCTTCCATCTTCAAAGGCTGATGAAGCCATGTGCTGTTTTGTTCTCATAAAAATACCATAGAAGTGTGCAGCATAGGTGGGAAGAGAAGACAAACACTGGAGCCCAAAACGTGGATCTTGGTGTTCCTGCTCAGGCAGTGTGCATGTGTTTCAGCCTGTGTTCAAAGAGCACGAGAGGCTTCCACAGACTGAGGGCTGCCAGAGAGGGACAGTGACCAGTGGCATAGGGGTGCTTCCGGCTGCACTGGAGCTGGTGGGTCATCTTCTCCCTGTCGCCCTTCAGGGAAGGAGGCTGAACAAGGACAACCCCGCAGCTACCCAGCAATACTCATGTTGTGTGTTACGGGATGTGAGGGTAGTTTAGGAAAGAGATCCCAACCTGTGTAGTGCTGGATGTCTGATATCTGCACTTCATGCCATGCCACCTTACAGCCTGGTGGGGCTGAAGAGACTGATTCCTGGCAGTGGGCAGGTCCTCAGGAACCTACAGGTCAGGTGCAAGGAAGGCCTACAGCTTAAAAACAGAAAAGGTGGTAGCAACAGCTGGTGTGCTCCATTGAATTCCTGCTCATGAGTCCTCTTTCTGGATGCTCTGGGTTTTCTGCTGAATTTAACTCATTTGAATTGACCGTCCATTATAGCCACTTAAATCATTAACGTTTGCTCTAGCAATAAAGGAAAACTTAACAGTAAAATCCTCCCCCCTTTTTTTTAACAGAGGTAATTTGCTTTTCTGGGAAATCTTAGTGATCTGTATTGGAAAAAAACCCAAGAGCAAATTGTGCAAGACATCCCAAAGGAAGACCAATCCAAGCTTTCTGATGCACCATGTGCTCAGTGGCTGCAACATATTTTACACAAAACCTATTAGAAAAATGCTCAGAGTCTTTTTAAAAATAGCATTTTCCCATTATTTTTTTCATGTGCCTTACTTCCTAAGAGCCAAATATTTTTCCCCTCAGGCTAACTATGCCAGTCTGGTAGGGAATAATAGTTTATGGCCAGTAAAAAATGTTAGTTCAAAATACCTATCAAAGCTTTATATATATATAAAAAGATTATGGTTTTAAGGTCTACTAGATTTGCCACCTGAAAAAGTGTCTTCCATTCTGAAAAGCGTTACTGCTTTGTGAGAGACTCCTTTTGATTAAAACAGACTAATAATTCATTTAAAGAATGTCCATTGTATTTTGGGAATTTCTAGGGGGAAAATGAGTTGTAAACCAAATAATTTGCATCTTTCCCTCATGTCTAATCTCAGCTCTGAGTAAGATCTCAGGATTCATCCTAGTGCTGGTTAGCAACTTGTGTATCGTGGATTACTGGATATTCAGTACTGCCTGATTTCTGTGGCATTGCGAGACACTGAAATGGAACAAAGGAAATCTTGGCAGGTGGACATTTTGCTCTATATTTGTATAAAATATCAGTGATGTGAAGCTGTCCAGACTGAATTTTAGTACAAATGCTGTGTAAGTGAATTACTGTGGAAAGAGCAGGTGAGGCAGTCAAAATCAAGTGGCTTGCCATGTGTTGCATTACTATGCGCTGTCTGCCTTTTGCCTCCATAACCACAAAGCGTATACCTAGAAACCAATTAATCTGCACAAATATTTCTGTTGATTTTATATATGCATATATCAACACGTAAACACATATTTTTCTATAATTAGAAGTGTATGTATATGTGTTTACTTAGAAATGTACACAACACATATCTATAGTATGAATTAAATATATGAACTTCATAACTGGTAATATGTTTACCTATGCCATCACTTTTGCTTCAGCCCAGCATACTTGCTTTTTCAAGTAGCAATGCATACTTTTTAATAAACTTACCTTTCTCTGCCATTTCTACTTTAAAAACCTTCAAAAAACATGTTTGGGAAGTTCTGTTGAAGCACAGCCCATTGCATAAGAGAAAAGCACAACTCCTGGCTGAAACCAAGTTTCTGGTGTGTGTTGTTGAACTGGGAATTGTATCACAGTGAGTGGTGACCAAAACTTCGCATTCCAGGCATAGCAAACCTTCCCATTGGTGGCAAAGAGGCTGAGGAAAAAACCAAGAGGGATTCGGGGGAAATAGCTTCAAACTAGAACAAATTGCTGGATGACTCTGTTGTCAAAAGGTCACATTCTTTCTTTAGGCCAGCCTGCGCAGCTCTGCCGAGGTCAGAAGAAGGAGTATGAGGAAGAGGAAGGCATACCGAGGAAATAATCCTTCCTGTATGACCTCTGGGCTCTGCTGCTTGACCTGAGTGAAGCAGACAAGAAGGAAAGAACTGGAAGACAGCATGCACAGCACTCTCAAGTGGAGAATTTTCTGAGACAATTTCAGCCTCTCATAGAAATGTTGTTTGGAAGGGACCTCTCAAGCTCATCCAGTCCAGCTGCCCAGTACCTGCTTTATCACTGGTACTAGATTAGGTTGGTTTTGCCTGTCTCCAGCCAAGCCTTGAAGGCTGCCTAAGATGGAGACCCCAAAACTTGTCTCGATAGCCTATTCCAGTGCTGCATGCCTTTCCTAGTTGATAAAGCCTTTCTAATGTCCTACTTGAACTCCCAAGCTGTGATTTTTACTTGTGGCTCCTTGCTATACAATCTGCCACTAGTAAATATAGTTTTGCTCCGTTATATATCTTGGTAGCTATCCTACAAGTAGGCTGCTATTAGATGGTCCCTTAGCCCTCTCTTGAAAATGGCTATTGTAGGTGACTGCAGAAGGCAGTCGTGGGACCACTCTTAGCTGTCAGCTGTGTGGTAATGATTCCTCCCAGCAGGTGGTTGCTGCAGCTGAACCTTTCTGAGATGGTGCTCATAAGTCAAAGCTGAATCACTGGAAGGTTTCAAACATAAAGAGAAAAGTAATAAAATGGAAGATGATGGAAAACAAATCTGTTTTATGAGCACTGAGAAAAGCTTTGCTGCTCTATATCAAAATACCTGTGCTACAAGTCTGGAAATACCAGTTTCAGCATGGAATATTATGTCTAACTTAACAGGTTGTGGTTTGCTAGTGTAATTTGGGGTACATCTGTATCTAATCTTCTCAGGACTATTCTCTTGCATTTAGCTAAGCTGGCATACAGTAACCTATGTCCATGCTGTTAAGCTTTCTTACCCTCCAGTTAGAGATCGCATCCAAATTACCTGTTGGGAATGGATCCTGGCTCATCCTAACTCCCACAATCAGACGGTGGAGAAAGTTATTTTGCAGGGGCATGAGCCATGCCAGGGACTGTTTTAGCGGCAAAGACGAATATGTTCTGATGCTTGTGAACTCCCTGACAGTGTTTAGACACGTATGTCTAGGCACAGCCTCATCATCTAGTTTAGTTCACAGAAAAGTTCTTTGTCTTTGGTGCTGTCTTAACATAGGAATTTTTTCCATAAAAGCTTAAAGTCTCCTTCTTGGCCCAATTAAAAGCCAAGGTCTGACAGGGTGGTTGGTGATTTGAATGTGGCTCCTTGTTAGTGGAGATCTCTCCTTTGTGTTATGAAGAACTTTAAGTCCTGACCAAAGCAGAGTTGCAATCAAACTGGGCCCACCTACCCCATGGATGGGCACGCAAATGGAAGAGAAGGATGGCAGGCCGCAAGAAATGGGACCACAGCAGCTGATTTCTTCCATGAAGTCCTATCAAAGGCATGTCAGTTGGCAAAAAGGTAAGTCATTAATGACAGTAATCTGACTCAGCAGTGTCTTCTCCAAACTAATCGTATGTATTCCCTTTGCAGTCAAGAGATACGTGTATCTCCAGGGGGTGGTTCATCACCCTCTAAGGGGTGTCTAATAGAGACAGAATGAATTGCCCTCTAACAGTGCCTTTTTCTTTCCATCATCTGCAGAAATTTGTCTTAAATTACATGCTTAAACTAGCTACTTAACTTTCAGAGTGCTAGCATTAGGTGAAGCAGATCTCTCCCAGTAGAGCTGGATGAATGCCAAAGGAAATATTTGCAAACAAAGATTTGCAAACTTGCTTTGGCTTTCAGAACTCCTTTTATCTGGTTTCCATAAACAGTATTTCAAGTAATATTTTATATGGGAATATTTTACAAGCACATGCATTATTGTGGTGCAAATACTTGTGTGATACCTGCCAAACTGCAGGTGAAAGTTTGGCAGTTGGTGAAGTTTGCAAGCCCTGCTGCTGACTCTAAAAAATTGGTTTCAGTTCTACCCCCTGAAGAACTCTGGAATTTTTACCATCCAAGTCAGGGAGGAGGAAAACCACCGTGTATCTCTGAAGGCCAGTCCCTCTCTGCAACTTGCCCGTAGTGAATTCTTAAGTCACTACCCACAGTGAACAGGCTGACATTTGTTTATGGAAAATATTTGCTGGGTCATTATGGATAACATGCTATTTTCTAAAAATCTATGCCCTCTTTCTGATTCCTATTCAAGCAGAAGAAAAGGCTAACTTACTTAGATAGCATGCGAGTGGTTCACCTCACTCTTGTTCTTGCTAACCTTGATTCTGTCTGAATTAGTTACTGGAAAAGATGACTGTTTCCTTCTCTTCTAAGCCATTTGTCCTCACTCCTCCAGTTAGTATTTTTATTAACACTTCTTATTTTATTTTGGTTTATTGCATTTTATTTTATTGCATTTCAAAGCTAGAGAGTCTAAATCTGTCAAAGAGATTGTTCTCTGTAAAATGGATCATTACATTTTCAAAATTTAGTATCCCCACCATCCAAATGTAATCTGGAATTTAAAGCAACCCTCTATACTTTGGATTAATAAATACAATTCTCATGATTTCTGAATGGATGTTGGTGCTGAGATAAACTAGGAAATACGACGGCTTCCAGTACTGCTACTACCACCATTGCCTATGTACTTGGCTGGAGCTAGCTCACATTAAATTCTGTTTCTGTTTTCATTATGTCCTTATTGCATTGATGGAAACAGCTCATGCACAGAGAGCTCTGCTTGTAAATGACATTGCAATCATCAGTATTAGAATCAGTTTGGAAACGAGATTTCATTTCCCTTGTGAAAAAAATTAAAAAATGTAGTCTGTGGACTTCTGAACAATTTCAAGCTGCTGTTGAAAAACCATAAACCAAATACCAGCATATTCTTGCTCTAAGTTATCAAAACTTCTCCTCTTTCTCCTTCCTTTCTGCAATCAATCCTGCTTTCTTTTTGGGAATTATGTACCTTTTCCAGCTAAGATTTGATAGATTTCGAGAAAAATCTCAGGTACGTTTTCTTGGACTTGTCAAGTTTTATTCCAGTGAAAAATAATGTTAAAAAAACCCTTAGCATCAGTACTTGAAAATAAGTGCTACTATTTTATAAGAGATGCTGGTCTTGCTTCCTATTTGTTCTTAAGCCATCTGTACTGAAAGCAAATTGAAACTATGTTAACTGCCTCAGCCACATATTTCCTCCATGTCCTTCTTATTCCCCTTCTTTTTCCCTCCTTGCCTCCTGGCCATTTCAGATGACCATTGTATTCCCACTCACTCAAAAGAGGTAAGTTCTCAAAAGCAGATGAAAAATCTCAGGGTTATCAGTCTTCTAGTAAGCATAGCACATGGAGCTCCTGGATCTCATCAGCTTCAGTGTCACCTGCCAGCCACCCCTGGCCATGACCATACTCTCCCCCAGGACCTCCAGCTATGAGGAGGTCCCTGCCCTACCAGGTCCCAGCAGCCCGACGCTCCTTGTCTCCTGAGCAGGCATCTCCCTGGCCCCATCCTTGCCCTGTCCACCTCCTTGTCAATCCTCCTTCCTCTCTCCCCAGGGGCTTTGTCCACATGGTGTGCACCACAGGATTGTTCGTGAAGCCATGTGCTCAGTGTTCGAACTGCCGTAGCAGTAGTTCTCAAACCACGGGATGAGAAAGCTAGTGGTTGAGCATATCCCATGGATTAAGAAAACCCTCAAACATTTCTGAGAACTGTTGACAGAGGGCATCGTAGTCTTCCAACAACTAATCTGCACTTGAGGCAGATAAAAAGACATAAGAGCCTCATGCTTTTATTTTTTGCCAACTATTTCCTTCTACTTAGTATGCACGATCTCTGCTTTGGAAAAAAAAAAAAAAAAGCAAACACCAACAAGCCAGGTTCAGAATAGCAGTTTCACAATGTGAAGGCTTTTTAATCCTTCCCCAGCCACTCCTTCTTTCACCAAAGTTTACCTCCCCTTTTGCCATTTTTGTCTCTAAAAGCCAAAAGCAGGGGAAAAAAAAGAAGGTAGTTTAACCTGGATTATGTCATTCACCCAGGGCATCCCACTATTTTACAAACAGTTGTGTTGGCACAACCGAGAGGTCAGTGACCTGCAGTGCAAAGGCAGGAGAAGGGAGAGGGGAATTTCTTAAGCTGATACTGCTGCCAAAACCAACTTATTGTGAAACTGCACTGTCACATTCCATAAACACTTTCTTCCAAACCTTGTAAGATTATAGCAGATGGTAAAAATCAGTGGAGAAGGTCCCTTCGGACCAGGCTGAATGCCTTTGAAAGGCTGATGGTAGCTGCAAAGGCTTGTGAGAGCCACCCACAAGCCTAAGCCATAGGTAGTCATTGAGTACTTTATTAAGACAACATGAATTCTGAACCCTTCAGAGCAAAGCCATGGCTCATACAAACCAGTTCAATTCCTGCAAAACTGAAAAGAGTGAATTATATTCTTAAATACACACACGACCACCCAAGTGAGGTAATCCCACTGGTTGGAACTGTGCAAATGAGGCCAACATCTGACCACAAGGGCATAAGAACTGCCAGCATATCCAATTAGCAGGATAAAAGTAACTGCCCTCCTGGCTCACTAATTATTTTCAGTACACACGGTGTGATGAAAACCCTTCCAAAAATCAAATCTGTCTTACAGCAGTTTGACTTACAGGTGGTGCAGAATGGAACGTTACTAAGTACATTGCAATTAATTATGCTTTCAAATGCACCGACTAAATTTGGCTGTGCAATTAGATAAATAATAACCAAAGGGAAAGGTTATACTTTGGAATTACACATTAGAATAGATGAATATGCCTTTTGCCTTAGCTGCTTGTTTCTGTGTCATGGCAGGCATCTTGTTATGAAGCCCTGTCTGTTGCAGATAAAATGCTCGTACAAATGCAGCTTCCACATCCATTTAAATACACAAGTGCCATTTTCATGCACTCAGCATAAGCTCTTCCTTTAAGTTATCTGTGTATCTGCCTCGAATATCAAAGAGGGTGACATTTCAACAAAGCAATGACCAAACAGTAACATCAAAGAGTCTGGCTTGGCAGCCTCCACTCTTTTCAGGGAATATTGACTCAAGCAGTGAATGTCACTGATTTCAGTCCAGGTGTGCTGAAGCGACCCCTGCATGCTGAGCAAGTGGGTTAAGGGTGACTGACACATTCACAAAACATTGCCTTTTCTTTTTTTGTCTTCAAATTACCCTTCCATCTATTCTGCAATTCCTGAACATAGCCAATATTAAAAAATGGCCCACAGGTGTTCAACAAATGACTTTGAAAATACAATTTGAAATTATTGGTTTAGCTCACATGGGTTAAAGCACTTAGAGTGGGAGGGTATCCTTGGGTAAAGGGGAAACTGCAGTGATGGGACACTAGACCTTTTGTTCATGGATTCCCGCAGGAACCATTCTTTTTCTTATCTCTTTTTAATATTCAGAAGGTGAGCAGCTTTGTTAACTTTAATCCAAGTGCTAGCAGCAGGCGATCGACACAAGTGCATTTACTGTCACCCTGGTAACCTTGTGCCTTGGAAGGGCTCAGCGCAAGTGAAGACTGGTTGGTTGAAGGTGGATTTGAGCAAGGCAAGAGTATTGGTGAGCAGAGCGAGTGCATTTCATAACCTTGATGGAAGTTTGGCTGGATGAAAGGGCATGTCAGGAACTGATCAGATCTGCCTGTATTCAAAGAATGTGCTTGAATTCCTGCCTACACAAACCAGCATCAGTGAATAACTGGTGAAACGCTGTAACAGGTTGCCCAGAGAGGTGGTAGATGCCCCATCCCCGGAAACATTCAAGGTCAGGCTGGATGGGGATCTGAGCAACTGGATCTAGTTGAAGATGTCCCTGCTGTTTGCAGGGCGGGTTGGACTAGATGAACTTTAAAGGTCCCTTCCAACCCAAACTATTCTATGATTCTATGAATATCACTTCTCATGGGCTTGAGCTGACTCAGAGCCCACATCCCACCCTTGTCAATAATAAACTTACTTCAGTTATCCGTTCTTTCACTATGTCTTGGATGGACTGTGGTAATTAGATGGTCTGGGAATGAAGCCCTCTGCACCTAGCTCTTTGCAGAACAGAGCAGTGGGTGTCTGCAGCAGCATAGGCTTTGCAGAGCACCTCAGAAGTGCTCCCCATGTTCTCCACTGGCTTTGCATAGATCATCAAATCAAACTCAAAATCTCCTGCTGAGGCCCAGAAGGGTACTGAGATCCCTGACTCCTACAGAATGCTTAATTCCCACTGCCTCCAAGCATGGGATTCATTGTCCCTCCCTTTAGCTGTCAAACAGCTGGGCATCTCGTGTAAGCCAATTCTCTGTAGTCAGTGGGTAAAGGAAGAGGCATTTCCTCTCTTTGTTCCCGAAAGAAGCCTGTCTCTCTTTATGGGTAGCGGGGAAAGCTTAGACCCTGAGCTCAGATGAGGTACCAAGGTTTTAGATATATCGAGTGAGGAGAGAGGACTGAATTCCAACAGAAGTCAGTGTGAATGAGGTGCCTAAGCTTGCCCTTTCTGGATGTTCTTGAAAGCTGTTTGAATTGCTGAAGTTCCCAGGTGGTCACCGTTGTCACAGATCTCACTCTGCTGGAATAATAAAATTCTTGGCCATTGAAATAAGCTTCAGCCTGTTATCTGAACCTCTGGAATGAACTCCTCCAGGAATTAAGGCATGTCACAAATTGCACCTCCTTCTGGTCCAAGTGTAAGGTCCATTTCTTTGCTAGGTTGTTTCTTTGGCCATCCCTATGATAAATGCACAGCAAAATGTCTATTGAAAAATTAAACAGCTCATAAAAATGCCTGTGCAACAACAACCAAACAATAACAAGACAGAAACCTCCAAGCCCAACAAACAAAAAATCACAGGTTACCAATATGAGACACTCCATTGCATGTATTTCACCTGCAGAGGGGATGAAAGAGAAAACACCTTAGAACTGGTGTTAGTGACACCGCTGAAGGTCTGATGGGGAGTTATATATGTGCAAGGGAAGAACCCATAAAAATGGAAGAGGTACTTAAGGCGGGAAGAGGCTTGATGTCTTTCCAAGAAGTATGAACTAATCTGGAATGCATTTGAATTTGCACAAGTAGTTGCAGAGAATGGTTTTTACTACTTGCAGGACTAGGAGCTGTCTTAAGATCTTATACTTACAGCAGTTTTCACTCAAATAGGTAACTTTTTTCCTGAATATTCCGTCTTTATTCTGAAGCTTAAAGGAGGTCTGTCTGATTCCATAACTTTGGAATACATTTCCAGGATGAAAGACCTTGAAACGCATGAAAAAGCCCTTTCAGGTGCAATGGTAGAGTTTGCCATTCTCTACCCAATTGCAAAGAAAGCAAAATGTTTCTAGTACTGTGATGAGCAGAAAGCTCTGACTGTTTAACTGCCACTGAGCACTTCACTTTAAAAATGCACAGATTTGGACCATTTCCCAGATGTCGCATTGTCACTTCTGAATGACACATTGGAAGAGGAAGTCAAATGAGGAAGCGGGTTCAGGAGTGGTGAGTGTGTAGTGGGTCTCTCTCGATTGCAAGGACCAGCCAGGAATCTAGCAGCTGGCTGGGGGTGGGAGTGTGGGGGGGTGTAGTCAGCATGTTGATTTTAGGTGCCTAACTTAGATGCCTACTTCTCTCCTTTGCCTATATAAGGAATAGAGTCTGGCAGCCACAGAGCGTGGGGAGCCCGAATTGCCCATCACTGTCTTACTAGTTGTCATGGCAACGAAGGCAGGCACCTAGAGGAGATGGTCTGAACGTGGTCCCGACTGACTTGCAAGTACATGCCACAGCTTATGTGCAAGTGAGACAGCTGTACTGTACGTATCCCGGCTCAGGGTTCACACTTCTACATGTCAACGACTGGAAGGAGCTCTGGTTTGAAGCTGCACTTTGAGAGCCTCAAACGACAAATCTTTGTCTCTCCATCTGCTTTTGCTCTCTGTGTTTTGGGCAAAATTGGGCTTGGAGGACACATGGTGCTGCAGGAGGCAAACTCTCCACCCGCACTCCTCTGAAGCTGCATCACTGATGAGAAGGAAATGAAACTGCTTTATCCATGGGACACACTCCTACGTGGGGAGATACCCTTGTGAAGCCAGCACTGCATCCCACGCCTTCCTTTGTAAATTACAAGATACACTTTAAGCTCTTTATGGAATTGATAAGTTAATTAATCAGTTTATCTGCCTCTGCCCTACATTTAAATTTAAATCTTTGTGGCAATTCCATTCAAATCTCTTAAGCTCTGCTCAAAAAATCAGTAAGCGGAAGAACCAGTAGCCTGTAAATTACTTCTCCCACAGATAAGGTCTGTTTCAGCCATTGAACCATTTGTGTTATTTGGAGATACTCTTGCACCTGCAGAGGCTAAGTCCACTCTTGATTATTGGAACAATTGTGCAAGTGAAGGAATTGGGTAATCTCACAGTGATGCAAAGTATGTAGTTTTCTATGAAGGCATTAGCAAAGAGTTGCAGGCATTCAGAATTAATTTCAATAATGAGCTGGGATTTCAGATCTAAATACTCGGTTTCTAGCTGCATTGCAAATTCATCCCCAGAATCCAGCCTGCATTACTCACCACCTTTTGCAGCCTTTAACAATAGTAACAGATTTTTTAATACACTCAGAAAAAAAGCAACAAAATTAGATTTCAAGCACAGCTAGTGATGTGCTTGAGCTCAGCTAGAATCCTAACATATGGAAGCTGCTATAATCCAAGAGTTTTGTTTTGTGCAATTGTATATTCACAGGTCTGAAATTCAGAACAGAGGCTCAGGTCAGGGCAGGACAGCTCTGGGCTGTGCTTGTAGCTCTTGAGGAGCCTGCATGGTTCTAGCGGATGCTGTAGACTTTGCCTTGCTGTTTGCTTTGTACCTGACTATGTTCTCATCTTGATTTAAGGCTGTACTAGAACTGCATTAATCTGAACCAAAAATCTAGTCTCTGGTTACAAAGTCTGAAATGCAATGGGTCAGTCTTTCAGAATAGTTTTTCAGCTATTAATGTGCAGATCATTGCTCCCAGCTCTACAACACTGTGCGGGGTATTAGTGTTGAAAAAGATGCAGTCGTTTGACAGTATTTGCAAAAAATGATGTCTCTCACTTCAGGAAACGGGGAATAAAATTGTTCAGGCTAGTACATGTAGAACTTTATAAGCCTGTGAAAGATTTTTGTCTCTTTCTTGTGTATAGATACCAGGTTTGATGTTAGCAATTTGGCTCATTAATAACTGATTTACATTTCTCAGACAGCAAATTGCTATCTGACACAAATTTATAAAAGAGCTTCATATTGTGAAATTCTCTAGCACAGTGAATCCTTTGTGATTATAACATAAGGAGTTTGTGATTAAAATTTTAATATAATCATTGCAATCTCCTGGGATGCTTAAGAAAAAGAAAATGTTATTTCCTGCATCTTAGAGTTCATCGTGGTGGATGCATTTAAAGGCTGTCAATGGGATTCTATCTGCTCTGAAAACTAAACGAAATAAAAGTCCCTCAAAGCAAGTAAAGAAGCTGAAGGACTCTTGATCTCTGCCGAAGCATGAAGACTAACCTACTACACAGTGTTGTCTCAGTTTAGCTGCGTGAGCCGAATTGTCAGAGCAGGCTCTGCAGTTCACTGCAGAAGCTAAAGATATGAGGGGTACGAAAAAGGCAGGTGTAAAGCTCCATTCTACTCCCTGAAAAAGCAGGGTTTGCTGAATATCACCCAGCTCACCTGAATAAATTAGATCAGTCGGTTTGCTGCTTACATCTCTAGCAGCTGCTGACTCAGAGCAGGGCATATGCCAGTCGCTGGGGCTCACGGGTGCCCTTGCTGCACTGCCTGCCTCCCAGCCCTGCTCTCTGTAGGTGGGTTAAGAGGGATTGGTATGGGAGCTGTCACTGGAGGTGATCCTTCCCCAGGGAAATTCTCCAGCAGGCAAATCTGAAGATCTAGCCATGCCTTTGCATTGCTGAAGCTGTCCTAGTGCGCTGAGAAATTGGGACTAAAGGCCAATTTAAGAAACTGAGTGCTATTATTTAATCTATGATGCCTTTACTTCACTCATTCAGAGCTCTGTGTGACTCCTGTTCTGACTGGCTCAAATTTGTCCTTGCTGGGAAACTGTAGGAGGATTTTCTGTCCACAGCTTATTCTCTGTAAGCACGTGACGTTCAAAAGCTCAAAAGACATGGCTTGCCTTAAGCCATGTTGTCCTGCCTGTTAGGGAAATGGTTGAATATAACTATTCAAATACTTTTTCTAGTGCAGGCTCGGTGTTATTTGCTATGGCAGTGCCTATTGGTGTTGGTCAGGACTGTCGTTTGTGAAGTCAGTGTTGCATATATATGTGCATTATGTACATCCAAACTGATCAGACTCCTGTTGCCCTGTCTGGCCAGGTCTGTGCTACTAAACCAAACAGGGAGAAGGCACAGGCCTTAGCATGGTCTCGTAACTGTCCATCCTCTTGAATTATTGGCATGTTTCCCGGCACAGGTTTGGCTAGTGGGGTCCCTGCCAACGCCCGGGCATGGCTCATGGGACAGCAGAGACTGCTATGGGTGAAGACCTTGGGGAAGGGTGTTTAGCTTGATGAAAGTGATCTCTGCTCTGTCATTTGCTTTTAGAGCCACAGATGAATCCTTGGCCCTTTTCTTCATTAGTAGAGTTGTGGTCTTTGAGTCCAAGTCCTTCAGGGTAGTTTTAAAGCTGCATTTAGACAACTGTGGCCACTGCTGTGTCCCTGCTCCTGTGCAATAGTTATAACCAGCTCAAATCTTTTGATAAAACTGGTCTTGTAGGAAATGTATTGCTTTTTTTTTTTCCCTTTCCTGAGTAAAAAATACCTGTGATGTTTCAGTGGAAAATACCTCTCCCTGTAGTTCAAAATACCTTCTTTCCACTCTTTTTTCCTCTCTTTTCTGCAATGGCAGATAGCAACAGGATAAGGGTAGATGTAACCATGAAGGCTTTTCAGGTTCCACCTCTTGGTGAAAGCAGTGTGACCCACACTGCAGTTCTCTAAGATTTTTGACTAGTTCTCCAAGTAATGACTACTACAGGACCATCTCACAGAGCTGTAGAATCACCTCAAGGAAGGCCAGGAGAAATGCTGCTCAAGCATAGAAGTAACTAACATGGATGGGGAAGGGACTGCCCTGCCCCGCTCTCTCGTGACATGAACTGCGGCAGGGTGGTTCACATGGTAAAGCTAAGCTTCCCCGATCGCTGATCAGCTAAGCGCCAAATACCTAAAGCAACATTTCCCGAGGCTTGTGGACTTTCTACCGTAAAGATGAACTTAAAAAAAATTTTACTCTTGAAAAAGCAATTGGATGGAAGATAGAATATTTTTATGTGTCTGCTTACACATGCAAATGTTGGGCTTTTTAACAGAGTTGTTAAGACATCTTAATGAACAATTAAAATGGAAAAATAGTAATATTCAGTTTGGAAGCTGGTGACATCTACACTGCAAAATGGTACCTCATTTTATCTATTGATCACATTTGAAGATCCTAGACATGGTTCTAGTTAAGTTTCAAGTATGCTGAAAACAAGCCAAGAACATAATTTTCAAGTTGCATTACCATGGTCATGTCACTTTCCAAAGTATCACTGAATTGTTCCTTTAACTTTTCCTTTGCCAAAGAGGTAGGAGACTGTTTTGCTGTTTGGAAAAATGCCTGCCTAGAAGTAGAGGTCCAGATCTTTAACAAGGGTAAATTGGCAAAACCCCACTGATTGCAATGGAGCAATGCCGATTTTTGTCAGTTCGGTATCTGGCCCATCAGATTTTCAACTGTTATCACCACAGGCAGAATTCAAATTGACACAGCGTGGGCTAACATGATTGAATGCAGAACAGGCTGCCTGGTTTCCTAAATTATTTTAATAACAGAAAGAATGTAGCTGGAATGCCAGGCTAAGATCTCTACCTGGATAAGGGCCCAGATTTTATTTAATCTCTAAAAGTCTTTTTTTTTTTTTCTTTAAATAAGCCCGTTCCAAAGTCATTACTTTTCCATTATGGAGTTTGTCATGACACGGTCCCCAGTAACAAAAGTCTCAGATTCCCTTCGGAGCTGCAAAATCCTGCAGCTTCAGGTAGAAAGTATGTCTTGTAGGATAAGTGAATTACGGAAACAGAGAAGGAACCTGCCCCGCTCCAGAATCCATATTAGATCAGCTGCTAAATCCAGCTCTGAGACATATCTGCACCAGGTATTGTATTTCCAGGGGCTTTGGTGGGTCACTGCTGCTTTGAACCACCCAAAGCCACCTGGCATCCTGGAGTCCACCAACTCCCAAGGATTGCACTGGTCTCAGGCTGCAACATGTTGGCTCGGGCATGTTTTGAAGCATTCAACTGTGCAGCCACGGTTGCCTGCCGGTGCCCAGGAGAGCCGGGAACATGCATCTCTGCTCATGGGAGCTGAAAACCTGCTGTGGCAGCCCTGATGCAGAGTGAGGTGGATTGTGCAAGGAAGGTGGGATCTCCTCAAGAGATGGGTGTGACCTCAGATAGTGTTGTCCTGGTAGGACAGGAGTAAGTGTTATCTCCTTTGAGCTTCACTAACTGGCCAGAGATCCTACGTTAGAATGGCTGCGAGCCAGGTCCCCATCCTCCAGAGTGGGCTTTGGACAGTGTGGGCTGAAATGTCTGTAGGAACAGTGATAATCTGCACATAAACAAATTTGCCCATCAAAGGAGCCAAATTAAAAACAAAACCATAACAATTTGATTTCTCCCCTTAGGAAAAAAAGTTGTGTTTTCCCTCCATTGAAAGAATTCAGATATTTAACTTTCATCTGCCCTTGTTGTGTCTGAACAAAGCCAGCCGATTACTTGATATCTCTGATTTGGGGTGTATTTTTTATTCCTCTTAGAGATTCAGAGGGTGGTAAAAAGCCTCATTGTAATTCAGTAATTATTATGTCTCCTTCTTCTCTTGACCAGGAATGCAAGGGTATCCTTTTCTGTGAATGTCATTTTCTCTCTGGGCTCTTGTACTTTAATTTCCTAGATGTGAAAACAGGAACAGAAGATGAATTAGGTATTGAAATGAGAGCATATGAACATGACTCTCTTCTCCTACAGAACTTTTTCATTCAAAGAGGAAAAAAAAACTTTTGTAGTTAAGCAAAACAGAATAAAGGGCTTTCTAAATCAATTGTGATGAATAAAATGTTCTTATCCTTTAAGAACTTTATTCAGGAGAACAAACTTAGTTTAAAGAAAATTTAAAGCTTTAGTGCACTTACTGTCCTGCATATTTTCTCTTCTCTCACCTACCATCCCAGCAATCTGTCTTTACTTCTTAAGTTATTAATGTAGATTTTCTGGTTTTGGCAGATAACTATTTTATTATGCCTAACACAGCAGTGCCTTGATGCTTAGTATGTTACTGATACACAAATATTAAGCTACAAAGGCAATGTTTGGTACCTGGATGAAGGGGTCTTAGGTAAGATGAGCTTGTCTACCTCTACTTTCAAATACACAGGGATTAGTTTGAAAAAAAATGAAATCTCTCTTCTTGATGAAGGAGGGGACATTGCTAACACTTTTCTTATTGGATAGGTTTTTTTCTCTTAAAGGCATATTTGTATTCTGCCTTGCCCAATGGCACAGGAGGTTCTGTCTCATCCAAGCTTTGTTGGTATATTGCTTTTCCACCTCCTGCCCAATGATGGTTGAGCTGTTCCAAGGTTAAAAACACCAGTGCTAAAATGTTACCGGTGGTGTGGGTGAGGGACACATATCACCCTCAGCACCGCTCACCTGTCCTCTGTTCCTTCCACTGGCCTCTTACACTACGGTTCAGATGGGAGGACCTCACCTTGCTCAAAGGGTTGGTGTTGGGATTTCTAAAGGATCATGTCATTTCTAAGTAATTCTTCCCTTCCCTGAATCGTGATGAATCCTTTCTGGGGATGATAGTGTTGTCTGTTGCGGCAGTGATCATCTTTGTGAAGGAGTCGGGCTATTCTCGGGGGTACCCCAAAGAATGTGGAACTCAGCCGAGAATGAACACAAACCTCGCTGCCTTCCAGCACATACAAATGATATGTCTTTGCCCTCCCATCCTCCAGGAGCAACAGAGGTTTATGTTTTTCTTCCCCAGGACTGGGCTGGGACCTGACAGACATTCATTAGTTCTCCGTTTTTCTCCTTTGGAAGGTGCTTATATATGGCAAGAAGATCTGCGCAGATGATGGGAAAAGGTATGATCACCACTTTCCTCAGCTGCAAGTCCCTTGGATGCCTCTGTGAATGCTGGATGGCTGGATACCAAGAGCTGTGCTACTCATCCCATGTCCAGTGTTTGTCCTGCTCATCCGAGGGCTTCCTGTGACGTCTTCCTTGGTAGTCAGAGCAGGGTGTATTCACAGCAATGCTGCTCAGTAAACACTCATTTCATGGAAAAAAACTGGGAGACTTTTTCTTTTGTTGGAAATTTTTCATGAATTATTTTTGTTTAGGAAAATATGATATCATTCTGATGGTAAGAAAACAAACTGGCAGGCCAGCTTTCTGTTACTCCTAAAATATCACCTCTTATTTTTCATTTAGGAATATAAAAGAAGAAAGTGAAGAAATAAAATAGCCAAGACCAAACCCTATGTCTGCTTCTTAGCTTTTGCTTCTTTTTCTGCCTTTGGCTGGTGCTTGGGGGAAAAAAAAAAAAAAGAGAGAAAGAGGGTGTGCAAAAGAACATGTTTTCCCCTTGCAACATGAAAACTTAGAAATTGAAAAAGGACAGATTTTTTTCCTTATTTTAAAATTACATTTCTTGTGGAAAATTTCTTTTAAATCAATCCCCTATTTTTCGGCAAAGACACTCAAACCAGTTTGGCTCACCACATTTCATGGCTCAGCCTTCTCAGACCACAAATTATAGATGTCATAACAAATGTCAAAAATACAGCAGAATATAATAAATTATATATGCATGGACACAAGCACAATCAGTCATATATACACACATGTTCATGTGTGTGTATATAGTAACCTGTGTGTGTATGAATATGTGTGTATAAATACATCTGTGCATGTGCATATATATGTGTATGCGTGTACAGACGTGAAGTAGACCTGTCACAGAATCACCGAATCACCGGGGTTGGAAGGGACGTCTGGAGATCATCTAGTCCAACCCCCCTGCCAGAGCAGGGTCACTTAGAGCAGGTTGCACAGGACAGCACCCAGGTGGGTTTTGAATGTGTCCAGAGTCAGACACTCCACCACCTCTCTGGGCAGCCTCTTCCAGTGCTCTGCCACTCTCAAAGGAAAGAAGTTCCTCCTCATGTTTAGATGGAACTTCCTACATTCAAGTTTGTGCCTGTTAGCTCTTGTCCTATCACTGGGCGCCACTGCAAAAAGGCTGGTGCCATCCTCCTGGCACCCTCCCTTTACGTATTTATAAGCATTGATGAGATCCCCTCTGAGCCTTCTAATCTCTAGACTAAAGACCCAGGGTCAATGCTTGCAAGCCAAGGAAGTCCCTGAGAGGTCCTGCTTCAGAAGGGGCTCCTGTGTCTATTGGGAAGATCCCTTTCCATGCATTTTTTACCTGTGGTCCACCCCTGTTTTTACTGGTCCTATCAAATGCTCTGAGCAGAACAAAATCTACCCAGCAGCACTGTGAGGCAATGTTTCAACCAGCTGTTTGGCCCAGTTGTTATCTGTGCAAGGAAAGCTCAAAAGCTTTGCCTGTGTCACAAGAAAGTGGCAATACAGCCTAGAAATCACATTTGGGGTATGATACAGAAACTCAGTCCGTAGAAGAGACCCTTTCAGGCAAGAGTGGGAACACTTTACACCTGTAGTGCATTTCATCAGGCCACGTGGTGATCATATGAAGGAGGGAGGATATGTAAGAAGCAAGGTCCTCCCCTTGGGAACTACCACAAAAGTTGGAGCAGTGTTTTGTGCCATGTTGCACAGCAGTCAAGCAGAGACAGTAAAGAGGAACTGTTTATTTAGTGGGAAAATAAATTTGAGTTGAATTGTCCAGATTTACATTTTGGCTGTGTTAGCAGCGTTAGCTAGCACCTATACAAAAACTCTTGAAAAAAGATCTAAGTTTAAGTTTTGCATACAAGGTAGTCCCTCACACTGCTCCCAATACCAGAACAGCAATTCAACATTAATTCAGACATCTTTCTCACTTTGCTTGGGGCTGGGGAAGAGCTCGGGTGGTGGCCCTTGCCCTCCCCACCAGCTCCTCTCTATGCAGCAGACATCTCAGCTCTTCACCTCCCAGCCATGCTCTGGATGGTGTCACATGCTAGTAGAAGCTCTGCATTTTATAAAACGTCTGTGTGAGTTTTGTTGCAGGTGGGTAACTCCTTGTCAAATGGGCAGGGGATTTTCTTCAGCCTGCAGCCCCCATGCATGACAAGTGTCCTGAGGAGCAAGATTCTCTGCATCTCTGCCTGACAGCTGTGCTGACTGCAAATGCCACATCCCCTTCATCGTCCTCTTTTTCCTACCTCCTCCATGGGACAGCCAAGCAGAGTGTGATGTAAAAATCTTTGGCTGAACACCCAGTGACCCAGTGTGTCCTCCCAGCATGACTCCAGGCTAACGGGTCTCTTGGCAGGGCTCTTTGTCTCTGGTGCAACTTTGAACTGACGTGTTTATACTGCCTCCAGTTTCAGTGCTATCTGGATGGCAGTCAGTCCTGGGATGTCTGCTCTGCATTGCACTGTGTCTTCAAGCCTACCTTGCTTCTCTACAGCCACTGTTTAAACTCAGGCTAATTGTAACCCCAAAGCACTGCTGAAAAGACAGCTCTTAAGGCAGCTGCTCCACCTCCTTTTATCATTGCAGGGATGTCTTGCTTCCTGAGGTAATGCCTTCCTACATGGGTTTCAAAGAGGCAGCTCAAGGATCAAGAGATGACTTGATGAGATGCTGGCAGAGCCTGCCCTCAAAACCGTATGGTTTCAGACTTCCATGCTACTCCAAACTTTGCAGCAGTTCCTCTGGTTTTCAGCACAGGGCTGTGATAGCAGACCCACTTCCCACAGTGCCATCACCTCCGGCTAACAAGTCCTGCAGATAACAACAGATCAAGAGTGCCGTTCTCCCACCCAGCAGCATTTACACCTCAGTCCTCCCTTCGCACCCAGCAAAAGGGGAGATGGGCTTTGCAGCGTGATCTGAAGGTGAATGTGTCTGGCCTCTGATGGCTCAAAGGGACGGGGAGGGATGAATGTTGCCCTAGAATGAATAGCCTCCATGCACAGCCTGGTTTGTAGCCTCCATGCACAGCCTGTTATGGTCCAGAATGTTCCTGTGCCAAAAAAAGACTCCCTTGGTTGATGATATTTCTGCATGACGTTTGTTTTTTATTTTATTATGCAACCCTCCATTGACAGATGTGCGTATAGCATTTAGGGTCCCCACACTAAGAGGACTGCAAGCCCAATACTTTTTATCCCTATTAAATATCAGAGGGATGTGACATGTTATCTGTTTTTAAAAGATACTCATTGAAATCTGTTTTTGTTGCTGTTAAAAATATATATTTATTGTGTGGCTAGGAAAGAACTTCTTGGTCTGGCTGAGCAGCTGCTCCAACTGATCTGTAAATGTGCTCTCAGCCTCACGTACAAAGCAGTGTCCCACAGTCTTTGGTTTGACCATGCAGAAGTCAGTAGTGAAACTGCTCACGGCAAGTCTGGTGTACAGCTATCGCATTTTCCCTCCCAGTGAGTTCTTTTAGCTACTGAAAAGGAGTTCCCATGCCAGGCAGACACTACAATCATCAGTCTGCCCTCTTATGTGTAAGATAAGTACAAACTCACTGGAATAAATCGGGTTGGCCTAGGAGCAGCAAGACAGTTTCATCCCAGTCTCTGAACTGACACAGCTGTGTGGGTCAGGAAAACAGGAGTTCATGGCTTCAGGAAAAAAAGAAAAGAATATTTATCCTCATCTGACGTGCAAAGTAACCCCCCCTTAGAAATGCAGATAAACTGAGCTTCCAGGATAGTTTCTGCAGGGATGATGTCCGCATGAAGCAGCTGAGAAGGGCTCTCCCAGACACACAGCACATGGTGCATGTCGTGTGCTGCACCAGACCAGGTTCTCTAGAGAATGGGGAATCTGACTCTTTCTACCTTTCTGATACTTGTTTTTGAGAGCTGGTGTCTACCCTGGCTTTTGTCTGTCCCCCACATTTCACAGAGCAGGTACATCTGCAGAGACAGTGGCACATGCAAACACCTGTGACAGCCCCATGCTTTGGAGGGACTCTCACAGGCATCTGCAGTTTTCCTTGTTTCCCAGCTATGTTTCAGGAGTACCCAGCCCAGGCAGGTAATATCCAGGTCCTATGAGAGCACTTTTCACCCCCTACTCATAATATATGACAACCCTGGAGAACAGAGGATCAGATACTGGCAAAGAGGCAATGTTGGTACTTACCCTCAATCATACATGACATAGTCATCTTGTTAGGTCAGTAGGGAGAGTTTTCATTTGATCTAAAGGTACTTTATTAATCTTACTGGCTGGCAGACCATTTATTTTAGTTTTTGGTGTGAAATAATCAGGTTGTAGTGTCTCACAAAAACAGCAAAAAAACTTAGAGCACTTTGCACTGAGGACCAGTTCGGGGCTTGACATAAGCGCTGGGTCACACTTGGGATTCACTTGTTTTATCACAGGTAACTTGCTGGATGTGCAGGATTTGCAAAGTCAGCTGGAACGGGTGATGCTTGTAACTAACTTAATGCTACACTTCTGTCCAACACAAAAGGTAGTTTTAATCACTTGAAAGGTGTCCTGAGTAGCTTAGGTTAAGTAAGGCTACCTGTTGTAAATATTCCTTTGCTTGATAATCTCTAAGCAACTCCTTGTTCCATTTATATTGCTTTCAGGACAGGCAGAAAGCATTGCTTGTGGTGCTGAAAATTAGTTTTTAAGATTTCTCATAAGGTCTCTAATACTTATATTTTTAGAGATTTAAAACAGATTGCTATTTTCAGTTTTGCATTCTGAAGGGGATGAGTCTGCATGGGAATGTCATTTGTGTTGTGGTGTGGCTGGACCATGAACCTTGTAACGCATAGCTTGCTCCACATTTCACTCACAGCTCTGATGCAATAGAGAAGTCAGAGGGCAAGACACACATTGTATGCAAACAGGAAAATCGTTTCTGCTGGGATCTGTTAATAAATGGTATATGGTTTCACATCTTTGCTGTAGTCTGTTGTCAGCAACAACAGGGTGCTATAACAAGAACTGTACACAGAGAAAGATTCTTTGATAAATTAAGTCTTTTTGAGTAGGAGACCCAAGACTCTACCTGGCTGCTCAAAGACAGAAGCCTATTGAAGAGGAAAACTGGGAAATGAAGAGCATGCATAAGCAACTCACGTTGGCTAAGTTTAAGCAGTGGTGTGACAAGCCTGACCAAAGGGATTTTGAAGGCATAAAGGAGAACAAAAGCTATTTAGGTTTATATCTGTTTATAAATTAAACTACTTGCAAACTGTTTTCCTGAGAGAGGGAAAAGTAAACCAAAACCTGGCCTGAGAAAATCTCAGTGCTTCAGCATCAGAGGTTCTTATCTTTGAATTTTGCAAAGATTTTTATTTTTGGTAGTGTTGTCCTTTGCTTCTGGACAGCCCTGCTCAGTGGCATTTAAGGTGGTACACAATCCCTGAGGGTGCTCCTGCATCCCTACGTAAAAGAAGGCCAGGAAACAAACTGAACATCAGTCCTGACTGCCCACACTGCAGAGAAAAAGCTCGGGGCGACTTGCCTTAGGAGTGCTCCCAGCCATCCCCAAAAATGAACCAGCACCAGGTGAGATTCCCCCCGGCTCTCCCATACCATCCCAGCCAGAATCATGCCTTCAGTGCCTGCAGTGCCTGCTCCATCTCAGGGCATGCAACACCCCCCATCCCGCAGGACTGTGCTATAGAAATACCACTCTGGTGGGATTCAGGATAGTCGTCGGGTTATTGCACAGAATTAATTGTTGTATCCTAGGGCCAGTGGGGCACCAGGCAGGGCCCAAGGGAAACCCATGGCCAAGCACTCGGTGGGGCGGTCACAGGCAGGCTGTTAGCAGCCTGTAGGTGATCCAGGCTGTGCTCCTTGGCCCAGCAGGAGGGAGAGAGTCCCTCATGCTTTTTAATTTATTGGTATAGACATAGCCTGTCTGCTCAGTGGTGTCATTCTTGTGTCTCATTTAAGATCCTTGGTACGGCTTCTCTCCTATAAAATGAAGTTTATCTGTCATCTGCTGCACTGGCAAGGACAAACCCAGCTTCATTCCACGCATCAGAGGGTTGAATCAGAAAGGAAAGGATTGAAGTTGCTCAAGCAAAGGTAAATCTGGCGTTTCTTAATTTTGCAAGTGAAACACTGTTCTTCTGGTGTAAGCACTATTGTTACAAGTGCTTTGCTGTGCAAGCGCTGAGTAGGAGACCAGATCCTACCATACAGCTTGACCAGCCAACGCTTTGTCTTTGATGAGCGAGTGCTGTTGCTTGAGTCATTCTGAAACAGATAAAGGAAGCAAGAGAGAAATCACAAGGGAGGATGCAAATAAGGAGTATGGGTCACTGTTGGGTTCCCACAGACTCTGTGCCATTGGGGAGGTGTTTTTTGGTGCCTATATCTAGAAATGTACCTTTGATGCCTGCTGCAGCATACCTGGGGAATTGGGGTCCAAATAACACTTAAGTGGCCCCTCTTTTCCATGGAAACTGTGGTTTGGGAAGGTAGAAGGGACCTACTGCACACCGCAGTCTTGCCCCGCTATAGGGTTAGGGTGTAGCTGGGGTATATGTTTCAATGTAGGTACTGGGGAGAGAAAAGTCTGTTGTGATGGGGGGAAGCAGGAAGGATAGCAAGCTGTTGTTTTTGCTGAGTCTCTAGCTTTATGGTACAGCAAAACCCAGCCTTCCTTAGACAAGTTCAGTGTCAGTGCTGGTCACGAACTTGGGAAAATTAGCTTCAGTATAAAACAACTCTAATGGCAATCTGTCCCTTCCATTTCCTTCCTTTACCGCTATGTTAAAAGGTCAAGGACAAACGTTAAAGCACTGAAGGGTTTTCAGCAAGTGCTTCCTTCTCTCAGTTTCACCCCTTCGGTGTGTTTAGACCTCTTTGTGTTAACCTGATTGACTTGTCAGAAGATGCTGCAGTTTCTGTGAGTAACAGGAAAGCTGCTTAGAATTGGCTTGTGCAGAAGATTTTGGTTTTTGATTAAAACCAACTGAACAAATGGAAGTAACACAAATTAGTGTGGGCTTTTTCTGAGTTTTGGCAAAAACGAAAGCAAAACTTTCAGTATTTTTTAGCTAACGAAGTTCTGGGTTTGGACCAAGAACTGTTTGCGTTTGGCAGTTTTGGGGTTGCAGTTTTTCAGTTCTTGAAACCTTCAGTTTTTCATTGGGAAAGTAGATTACTTCCATGCAAGTTTTTGTTAGGCTGAAAAATCCTCTTTCCTGGGGTGGCAATTTCTTGAATGGTCCTCCCCAGAGGGGATCTGCTGGCACGTGCTCTGACATGGGGCAGGAGGATGAGAAACCCTGAAGGAAATGCTTGTGTCTCAGATGCTCACAAATGACAAAACCCTAAAATGTCACAGAATCATAGAATCATAGAATAGTTTAGGTTGGAAGGGACCTTTAAAGGTCATCTAGTCCAACCTTCCCTGCCATAAGCAGAGACATTTTCAACTAGATCAGGCTGCTCAGAGCCCTTTCCAACCTGACCTTGAATGTTTCCAGGGATGGGGCATCTACCACCTCTCCGGGTAACCTGTTTCAGTGTTTCACCACCCTCATTGTAAAAAATTTCAGCCTTATATCTAGTCTAAATCTTCCATCTTTCAGCTTAAAACCATTACCTCTTGTCCTATTGCAACAGGGCCTACTAAAAAGTTTGCCTCCATTTGGAACGCCTCTCCTATGAATACAGGTTGAGAGAGCTGGGGCTGTTCAGCCTGCATAAGAGAAGGCCCTGGGGAGACCTTATAGCAGCCTTCCAGTATCTGAAGGGGGACTAAAAGAAAGTTGAGGAGGAACTTTTTACAAGGGCACGTAGTGATAGGATGAGAGGGCATGGCTTCAAACTGGAAAAGCGTAGATTTAGATTGGACATCAGGAAGAATTTTTTCACTGAGGCACAGGTTGCCCAGGGAGTTGTGGAGGCCCCATCCCTGGAAGCGTTCAAGGTCAGGTTGGATGGGGCTTTGAGCAACCTGGTCTAGTAGGAGGTGTCCTTGCCCATTGCAGGGGGGTTGGAACTAGATGATCTTTAAGGTCCCTTCCAACCTAAACCATTCTATGATTCTATGGTCTTTCTTGTAAGCCCCCTTTAAGTATTGAAAGGATGTCCATTGCTTCCATCTTCTTATCTGACATAGAGTCCATTATTCTGTTCCCAGCTCTTCAGCTGATCTGCCAAGGCATGTAGGTAAATACAATCCAACAATTTATTTAAGGCTACTATTTGCTTTCAGGCTTTTCAGGTATGATGTACCTGAAACCATTCTCTAAAAATTCGATACTTAAGAGGTTGTTCTCCAAATAGATCCATAAATAATACTTTGTACTGGCCCCTTCTAGCAGTTCATTTCTTTCCTTCATTGTTAGCTCACCTTGGCCACCAAATGGTAGCATTGTTCTGGATGTTGCCTGTCACCCATCTGCACTGGGAAAGCAATCATAACATGAGAAAAGGTGTTTATTCCCGCATCTTTGAATCTAAGCTCTAGGCAGCTTGTTTAGGTGCATTGACACATCTGAATCCTCTGTTCTCTGCTCTTACTCCCTGTTACTCACATAAAGTGCAGATATTCAACCTATGGAGTAAGTTATTTTGATGGTGGACAGCTTAGCCAGGGGCTAAATAGCATAATGTGCCATCTTTATTCCTCCTAGCTGCTCAAAGCAAGTGTGACTGGGAGAGTGTATGGAAATCAAGCCATGGATCATTAAAAGATGTAGAACTTGAACTACTGACATCCCGTGTGGACCTGTCTTGTAGTCATCAGAAGGATGATTTCTCACACAGCCAACACCTTTCTCCTCTCTGCATGCCCTTTCCTTTGTAAGGAACTCCACTGACACGCTATGTCATCCCCTGGGTGTTGCTCCCAGTCATGTTTGATTTTTAAAGGAAGTTTGCTAGGTTAGCAGAAATTAGAGTGGTGGAAGTTCATTATGACCGACTCACCTCTTGTCATGGGAGCATAATCTCATAACTTGTCAGAAAACTTGTGCTAATGGACTTTGTTGGAGATGGAAAGGTCTGTCATTAAATGTTCACATGGCTTTAGCTTGAGTTAGGAACTGATGAGGGTAATGAGCTGGAGACAACTTAATGGGGAGTCATCGGAAAGAAGAAAGCAGTCTTCTGGTTTCTAGACTACTGTTAACTCTACCCAGGCCTGGTCAAAGGGCAGAGGATTAGATCAGGCACTCCAACTTGTTCGCTAAGCTTGCCTGTACTCACTTTTTCCATTATCCTTTCAGCTGTTCAACATAACCCGTTGCAATGAGGGTGATCTTTCACCTCTTTTTATGCCCTCTGCCCTATCTCCATTTCATCCCTGTGATTCCTCTTTGGGCCTCTGTTGTCCCACATGGCCAGGGTGTGGAACAAGAGAAACGTAAAGGCGATCTGAAAGGCCTTGACTGCTGTGAGAAATGAGCCCAGACTGACCATGACTAAAAAATGCTGGGAAAGTAAAAGACAGGGGCAGGGCTGAAAACCATGCCTGCAGCTGAGGAGTGATTCCAGTGAAGACGAATAGCTGATCCTTCTGTGGGTAAGGTCTGCATGGATTTCCACTTTTTTCTCCTACTTTTTTCAATTCATGGTACCTATCTGGATGGACCTACATCCTAACGTTCAGATCCCAGTCATATTTTCCTGTGCTGGCCCAGATTCACCACTGCCTGTGTGGGTGCTCCTTTCTGTCAACAAAAGACTGTTGCTGGTGGGATTTTGGGTTGGCCTTAGTGGTCAAGAAACCAATGACCTCCCTGGTTTTGTTTAGATGCCTTCTGTTGCTTCTTTGGTACTGACCTCAGAGATGATTGTGGCATATGACTCAGACAACGGGGTCAGTATCCTCTTGCTCAAGTGGATTTGGGAATAAAGAGGTGGCAGATTTAGAGAAAGAACTGATAATGATTTTTATCTACACTACACTTTTTCTACTTTCTCTCCCTTTCTTATTTTTTAGTAACTTCCAACTCCCCCCTTTTTTCCCCCTGGTGATGTCTGATATTGAAGTTACTGTAAAGCCAAGCAGCCACTTACTGACAGAGTGTTTCATCCTCTGATGTCTCTTATCAACCAGCACAAACAGGCAGCAATGCAAATCCACATGCCCTGGATGATCACGCATGCAAGGGGACATTTTCAGCCTATACACATCACTTCTCAGGAGGACTGGGGAACGTGAGATATTATCTTGTACCTTGTACATAATGCCAGCTGAGCCATCACACATTGTGTTCCCAAGTGCAGATTGTTGCTTTGTCAGCCTGTGGAAACATGCTGTCTTCAAGTAGGTTTAGGACAGTGGTGGTTACTTCCAGGTCCTGACTACCACTCGAGCTCCTTGATACATTTGGGAGCAATAAATTGCCTGGACTTTTCTGCTATCTGCTGCATAGCAATCAACTGATACTGCATTTTGATCATGTCAGATGAGATTCTTCCTACTCAACTTTGAATGTAATTACAGACATAGGTTTCATCTATGGCTGGTGTGGCATTGGCACTTCTGATTTGTCTGATTTTGAGATGAGAAAGCTACATGTCTCCTTTGACTAAGAAGGGGTCTAGGACTGACTCTCTGTCTTACCATGCAGATAGCCCTGTTAACTACAGCAGAAAAATTCACAGAAGAAACAACAGGGCAGGAAGGAGGATGAGGGCAGCAGGTCAAAGTCCTTACTGATTCATGCTGAGACAAAATCTATGTGCAAGGCAAACGGTGCACACCTGTGCCATGCTCTTGAGGCTCACATAACTGGCTCCTGCCTTCTGTACCTCAGTATTAACTTCAGGTGTTTGCAGCACAGCCTCTCCAGCATCACTTCATGCTGATGCAGCTGTTGTCCTGACTCATCATCTACCATTTTAGGACAATTGCCAGTCCATTTAGGGATATGTTTTACAGGGGCTGTGGTACCAGTCTGCAGGTGAGGATAAGCAGTCCAGCTGCCAGTCACAGAATCGTAGAATCACTTAGGTTGGAAGAGACCTTTAAGATCATTAAGTCCAACCATGAACCTAGCACTGCCAAAACCACCACTAAACCGTGTCCCTCAGCAACACGTCTGCCTATCTTTTAAATACCTCTGAGGATAACAATTCCACCACTTCCCTGGGCAGCCTGTTCCAATGTTTGATAACCCTTTCAGTGAAGAAATTTTTCCTAATATCCAATCTAAACCTCCCCTGGTGTAACTTGAGGCCATTTCCTCTCATCTTATGGCTTCTTACTTGGGAGAAGAGATCAGTCCGCACCTCTCTACAACCTCCTTTCAGGTAGTTGTAGAGATTGATAAGGTCTCCCCTGAGCCTCCTTTTCTCCAGGCTAAACAACCCCAGTTCCCTCAGCCGCTCCTCATAAGACTTACCAGCCATCTTCTACCACTCAGCCCTGTTGCATGATCTGAAGCATAGAGAATGCATCCACTGTGCTCTGTGGAGTACATGGTACAGGCGCCTCAGACGCTGCAAAATTTGGGAGGTCTGGAGAATAAGACAGACTGTAGGGAGCCTTCTCCATCTTCCCACTGAGATGTTTTGCTCTGCCGGGTTGCTACTCCAGCACCCATGCCTGGAAAAGAGTGAGTTTAATTCAACAAAAATGTCTTCCTAGACACCCTTTTCAGTGCAACCCTTGTGTCTGCCAACAGGGTGTAGTTAATGAGGAGAGAGAGAAATGATTTAGGGTAATTTTGTTGCGGAAAAAACCAATTGCACTATAATAAAAGAGAAGACAATGCAGGCTGAATATCACAAGGAGAAAAAATCCTGGCTGTGAGACTTCTCTAATCTTCCAAGGGAAGTGGTGGAAACCTTATCACTTAGGACATTAAAATAGGCAACACAGAGCACTAGAAAAAATGTTGTTGTGAAATACCCTTAATTGGCTAGTAGGTGTACTGATATGGCTTCATGTGTCTTTTACATTTATCAATCCTTCTCAGAGCTATCCTCTGCATCCTAAAGAAGTATCCTTTGGCTGCGAGCACTTTGTCTCACAAGTAATTAAGTAGAAATGAGTATATCACTAAGTACATTTCAATATGTGTCCTCAACTGGCTGGAACTCAACCCGGGGATTCAGGATCTGCTTGTAATTAACATTCCATAGTAAGACTCCACACCCTCTATTTGTCTCTTCCTAATTATGTGTTGGAAATGCACATTTCTCCTACCATTAGAGATTTCAGCAGAGGAGTTTTAGCTGGGCTTTAAATTGCTGTCTACCTCAATTTAAATATTCCCTGTTATTTTAGGTTTGTAGACATTACACAAGTAAACCCTTTCTCAAGGCGTCATAGGGAGACAAGCCACTGACTCAAAAAAAAAGACAAACTGCTGAGCTGCCTCCTGGGTTGACGATATCACAGATTTAGGCTGTGATCTGTTAGCTCTTGTGGGTTTCAATACTGGCAATTAAAGGTGTCACTCCTAATTAGCACAAGAGCCTGTGGATGTGAGGGGCAATAGTGAATGGGGCTGCTCAGGGATCTTCTTGCTGTGAAACTGTTTTTCCTGCCAGTTCATTAAAGCAAATTCTTCATGGCAACGTATCTGCTGGGGGTGCTTTTCATCAGGAAGGTTTGAGTGCATTAGGAGACGGAAAGAGAAAATGCTTCAGCTTAGGATGAAAGGGGGCTTTAACTGTCAGCAAGGGACTGAATGGCTGCAGCTCCAGGTGTGGTAATACAGTCGTGCCCGTTGTGGACTAGCCTTCAACAAATTCGTCAGTGACTTGTATCATGCTGCCTGCCTGTTCTCTGTGCCTTTCCTTCAGCTCTTCCAAAAGTGCATGTTCCCTAGGCCTTCTGTGTCCAAGGTATGTGCTGAGGGGACACATGGCTGGGTCCCAGCTGGAACATCTGGCTAGGGACTGACAGCAACAGCATTCAGCCTGAACTTAGAAAAAAGCCTGAACAAGCATCCCTGGATCTGCAGGGACATACATCACGCCCTGTGCGGGTCTCAGGAGGGTGCCCAGGGATTTGGGAGGAAGCAGAGGCACCAGTCCTTCTTTTGGTAGGAAATGGATGAGGCCCCCCAGTGGAGCTCCTCCAGCTGGGTACCGCTACCGCAGCACTGCCAGGGCTGTGCTGTGGTAATGTGTGTCTGAGGGCAACCAAAACAGTTTGTTCCCAGACTCCACACAGCTTTTAGTGCCCTTGACTGTAATAGTAATTAAAAGCAAACAAATCTGGATGGGTCCTGTGAGGCTGCCAGATCCCCACAGAGACACCTCAGCTTTCCTTTATGTTTTATATGGTAATGGGAGGCCCAGTGGTGAACTCTTTGCTGCTACTAGTAAATGGTGACATATGAGATGTCGCTCTGGAGCCAGTGGATGAAATTGTGGCTCTGCTGAAGCCAGTGGCAAACCTCCCATTGACTTCAATAGAGCCAGAGCATTTTGTGAAGTTATTTTCCATACATAATTCACTCAGGGGGATGTCCGTCCCCATCCGTCTGCCCCCCCTACTTCTCTTTTTCTTTAATGATTAATAAGTTAACAATAAGAAAAAGACTTTTTTTTCTGGAATGGTTCATATTTGGGAAATCCAATTTTGACCTACTAAGCCTGCTCTGACTGTTTTAGCCGTGAGGCAAATTTGCAAACTGGCCTAGGGAAGCTGGTACTTGTTATTGTTGCTTCAAAGACAGTCTATGTGGGAGAGGGAATGAGATGTGTTTGGATTAAAATACCCTAGCCGTAAAAAGCAGTAATAATTACCGTCTACATGTGGGCAAGTCAAAAGGGGTTATTACCAAAAGAAATTTGAACCCTTTCTGTTTGCAGAGAAAACTGCCTGAAATCCAGCATTATTCATCTGTGCAGCATGGATTGTTCTTAAATGCAGTTTTCTTCAAACACCACTTTTATAAGGCCAATTCTAAATGGATTGAGACAATGTTAAGAGGTTTGGCATCAGGTAAGTGAGGGTATAATGGGAATTACAGAAGTCAGGTCTGCTCCCAGGAGCCCTGGGAGCCGGTGTGCCAGCGGAGCTGCCTCCCGTGAGAGTGCACAGCGCACCCCCAGAGTCAGGCTGCATGCTCCTAGTCTGGTCGAGATCTTGGGTCTTGACAGTGTCAGTGTGCTCACTGAGCCGCTGATCTTTTAATACAATATTTTGCTGTCCTCTCCTGAATCTGAGTCAGGCAATTAATAGATTCATAGATTTGGAAAGGACTATCAGATCATCTGGTGTGACTTCATACAGATACTATGCACTTCCATGTATCTCCACCTGCATTCCAGTAACTTGTGACTGACTAGTTCATGTTTTCCCAAAATGCAACTGTCCTTCATGTGAGAATACTGCTGTTCAGTACATTACATAATTTCAAGTTAATTATTTTGCACTCGGTCTCTTCTCATTGACTTTAATGAAAAACCTCTTCAGACTTACTCTTAAAAATGGGAGGAGAAACAGCTCCCAGTCCTCCCTGATGTCTGGGAGGGGTACCTTCTGATAGAGAGCGCTTGGCTTGGTGCTCTCTGGTCTTCTGTATGGGCTTTGGCAGAGAGACTTAAGAGAGATCTGTAACTTTTGCTGGATTTGGGCTGCTCTGCTTTTTTATAAAGTCACCAAGCCAATCCCAAACATGAAGACTGTCCTGTGTGAGTGAAAATATTAGCTGAAGACTTTCGGAGTATGAAAAGAAGTGATTCTCCATCCACCGTAATTAATAGGACAGTTTCCTAACTTACAGTTGCTTGTGTGAGAAAATTCCTTATGCCTGAAAAATCTTGGCTGATGGTGCCACATGCCATTCCTCCAGCCTTCAGTTTTGTATTAGAAGTTGAAAGAGTGTGTGTGTGTGTAATACCACCGCTTCATTATAACTTCTACTCACAAAGCGCCATGCCACAATTCTGTCAGCTCCAAGATTGAGGTATTTAATAGCGTCATTTGGGTTGTGTCTTATAGCAAGATTCAATCAGTTCTTTGTTGCATACATTGTTGGCTATCATTTGATTGGGCAATGCCTGAATGTACATTTGGTTTGGAAAAGCTGTTGCACAATGCTGTATTCCCTGTTGCTTCATGGAAACTTGGACTTCCTCTTAGCTTCACTTTCTGTGAGTTATACGCTGCTGGGGAGCTGTCTTTGAACCAGAAACCAGTCATGATGAGAGCATCTGTTTTATTTGTGTGTATATATATTTTATATTCCAGGTCCACAAACTCAATCCAGTGACACATGGCTTTCATTTATATGGTTATCAAAGCCTATTTCTTCATTTGCTTCCTGGCTGTACGCGGGCCAGAAGCAAGAGCATTTTCCTTCCTTAAGGTCCTTGTGTAGAAGTTTGGCAAATATCTGCCTTTTATTTTACTGTTAAATATTTCTTTTTCTTACCATCTGTTGAAAAGGTTTAGCTTATATAACAACTGTTTTCACCATTTATATCGCCACAAAGTAAAAATTGCCTATAGACACAGAGATTTTTATGCACTCGCTATCTATTTCACACCCACCTGTTTATGAAGTGGTTCGAGTATGTATATCCTCAGCAGCTCATGGATCCAAAAATATCCAGCTGCTTTACATCTAGTGAGAACTGTACTTGTTGACATGAAGAAATACTGCTCATGAATTTTGCTACAATTTCACGAGTTCTGCTGATTCACACTGGGGTAACTGAAGAGGTTTCTGAGAGCGACTGCCTTCCTTGCCCTCTTCCTCCGGCATTGGGGGATGGATGGGCAACGCTCCTGCTCTTCTGTCCCCATGAGTACCTCTGTCTTCTGTGCTACTGTCCATGGAGAGAAATAGCACCTCTTAGGTACAATATATCACGTCCTCACGCAGATGTCCAAAGCAGCCCAGATGACTTGCATGCTAAAAAATTATCTGTTTCTCTACCAGTAATTATAAAGGAATGCCAGACCACTGCCTCATATCTAGGTGTCTTTGCTCTTGGCATGTTAAGCAGAACGAGACAAATCCTACTCAAGCATCCCAGCTGAGTAGGCAGCTCTGTAACCTCCTGCAAGTGCCCATTTATTCTTTACACTACTGCTAGCTAATTCAATGGTGCCCCTGGTCCTGCAGGACCACAGAGCCTATGGTGTCCACTGTCTAACTCATAGCAACTGGTGAACAACAAGGGTTGAACTGGGAGGCCAGGAGCATGCGAAGAGGGTAATATCACTTGGCAAATGAGGCAGCCTTCATGCAGTGCTGACTCCAAACCACCTGATGGAGATTTTGCTGAAAGCAAGTAGGCAGCTCTCATTCCGAGCTTCTGCTGACCAGATTTTGTCTCCAAGGTGGCTCTGTTTCGCACTGGGCCCTGCTCTGAGTGGCCTTGTATGTCCAGCCCATTCCTCTCCCAGGGACCAACTGGCCAGCTGGGGCAGTCTTCTTGGCCTGTAAAGTAACTCACCCACAGCTCTAGCTCTGGGTGTAAGCTGTAGGTACCAGTTCTCCCATACAGCCTTGGCCTTCTGAGGTTTTTCTCTCCTCTTGTGAGTGAACATGGTGAACAGGCATTTTGGTTGCCCCAACAACCCTGTCCTGAGTCTATCCCTTTTGCCATCTGACTGTACTCTGCAGAGACTTTCCTCTGCTTGTCACTTGCAATGTCTCTTGTTCCAGTAAGTGGTTCCTTACAATAGGGGAAAGCTGCCAGTAGGTCCCCAAGGCAATTGATATGTTTGTGCCATCATCTGAAAATTGCTTAAATGGCCCAAATATCAACACTTGCTGCCAGCTGGTCACTTTGAAATCAGCGGGGCCTTTAAATCAACAAGAATTTACTGCCTCTTGTGTTTTCCCCATGCCATGAACGGAGGAGCAGCTGTTCGTTTTTCCTGGTTTCATCCTCAGCTTTCATTTGCTTCCTTGCTGTGCAGTTGTCAAGGCACTTGCACTACACCTACATGAGCTTTTTCATTGCCACAGTGTGGCAGCTTTCCTGGATACTGACAGCTGAGCTGCAGTAGTTGACAGGTCAGGGAGTACCTTCTGCTATAGGCAGGAGGCAATTATGAATGTAAGACAGAAGCGGGGTATTTGTGGTACCCCTGTGGTATTAATATGATCTCGAACTGGAGAGAAATCTGGTGGGAATGGGTGATACAAGATCCTGTTCTGGGATAAGGGTGATGGACCAGATGATCTTTCTCTAACTCCTTATCCACTCTGTGGTTCAGTACCATGTTGATGAAAGCATTGTATGTGATCTGGACTTACTGATGGTCTACTGAATGTTAACTTTTGAACAGAGGTGGAAAAAAACAACCATTACTTTGATATTGAGTACTCCTAAGTTGAATCCTTTAGTTGATGAAAACAAAAGCATATGCTGCAGCTCTTGCTCTGCACATTCTGCAGAGTCAGGGTATCCCTGGCATAGATTACTGAAGGCCAGGATATTTTAGTTAAAAATAAACCCAGAGCAATCATGACAGGCTTGTAAATTAATGTGGTGCGTTCTCTGAGCACTAGCTCCCACCAGGGTTACTCTGGTGATCTGTCAGTGTCGTCCATCACCAGGGTGCTATCGCTCTAATGATGCATTTCATATTAAAGTGGCTCCAGTTGCTGGGAAGAGATTCTGCATGCTCAAATTTTAAAAAGTATTACTGTTGTTAACCTCAAGTGTTGTCCTTTTACCTATGGTGCCCTGGAGAATAAGACAAATAGCTTCCACAGACAGAAGTCCTATTTCATTCTTTGGCTGCATTCAAAGCAAAATGTTTTCCTTTGCTGCAGCCTTTCAAACTCTGTCAAGAAGTTCTGATGAAGTTTAAATGATGAACTGTTTTATAAAGCTGGCATTGCCATTCAGATTAACCTTTATTAAAAGGCTTGTAGCTGAACTGAAATAATGTAATCTGCCCTTGAGGCGGGGATAACCATGTGATTGCCTTGGCCAGCAGCACCATGGGAAACGAGGTGTGACTCAGAGTCTTGCTCCAGTGGCTAGTTCCCCTTTGGTCCAAGGGGAATTCCTATATACATATGAACTCCTTCCCAGCCGCAGGTTACTTCCCTCTTTGCACTGGGTCAGCAATGCCTCCTTGCAGAGTTCGCTGTGTTTTCCCCCCGCTCCCCCCCTCGCCAGCTGTAGGTCTCCTGGGCTTTTTGCTCCTCTGCCTCTGCGCACAAGGCTTTCTATCAGCGTAAACTGTTTCCACTCCTTTAGACAAAAACATCTCCTCTGTACATGCAGAAGCAGGAAGTCAGACGTCTGAGTAGTCTTCCCACAAATTTCAAGAATTACTCACATTCATTGTCATCCTCCCTGGGCTGCGATGCCTGGGGCGGCCTCGGGCTCTGACGAGAGCTGGGGGCACACCCATCGACTTGTCGAAGATCTGAAACCTGTCTGTGCCAGGGCAGACACTAGCCACTAGTCGTTCGCACGCCCCAGATTTTGTCCTGCCTCCAAAGCCCCACGACGCACACCAGATCAGCGCACAGGGGGCTGAGCTTCCTCCCAGCCCACTTTTCACACCTATCTACCCCTCTGCGTGGTGAAGAGCCAGCCTGAAGGCAGGCGTAGACGTGTTTAAACGTATTGCCCTCGCGTTTTCTGCCTGCATTGCTTGCATTGGATCAGCCACAGCTTGTCTGCCTTTGTGGCTTAGCTGCCTAGCGCTCCCCTTCATACTGGGAAAGACACGCTCTGCCTGGTTGCAGAGGACATGAAGCTCTTCTCAAAATGGTCACTTGGGGTGTGATTCTTCCCACATTGCCTAGGTTGGATACCTGCAGGCTGACTGAATGGGAGAGCACGGATCCATGTATGGAGTGGATACGCTCTGGCTCCTCACCTCCCAGGAGCTGTTAACAGCACGAGTGGTGCGTGGGTCTGGTCCTCAGAGCAGGCTTGGACCAGAACCTGTGGTTTTTGTGGTACACACTCAGCAGTGTAGGCTTAACTGTAAACATCTGCCTGTTCTGATCAGTTCAAATCATGCCTGACCTCTTACCTCTGAATCCTCTGGGCCAGCAACTCCGATCACCCTCTTCTGAATGCACCCATGATGCTTCAGGAGCAATCAATGGCTCAGTTATTGCAGAGCTTCCAGGTGCCCTCACTGGCTCCCTACTAGTTGGGATAGGTCCAGACTTGAAGAAATGTGAGGTGGATGTAGCCTGTGTTCCCACTGTGGTCTGTACCACAAACCTTGGTAACACACAGCTGATCGTGGCTCTGCGTACCAAAGGTATGTTCCCTGTAGAATGATCATCTTTCAGAGACAAGGTTAACTTCAGACTTGCCATGGGTAAGGTAGCAGACGTGCTGACTAGCGTGTGCTGCATTTCAATAGCAGTTTGTCTTATACGTCACAGAATTAAGGCAAGAAACTCCTCAGCTCTGGTTTTCAGGCTGCTTTCCTGGAGCAATCCTGTTTTTCAAACTTCTAAAAAACACAGGGATGGTGGAAGTGGATGGTGGCTCAATCTGCCTCTGAACCTCATGCTGTCCCTCTGCTACCTTTTGCTTGAGAATCCGTTATAATATATATTGTTTGGGGTGCAAGACACCTTTGTTCTCTCTTTGCCCAGCGCAATGACCCTACCTGGGGCCAGCACACAGGCCCTGGCTCATGTTGTTAGAGTAATATAAGTAATAATCATTTGAAGTTTCTGAACCCACGGGCTGAAAACCACATGCACTATTCGCTATACAACTGTTTTGGTTTGAGAGATTCAGTTAAATACTGACTCAGTGGTTAGGATATGTAGGTTGGGATTATGGTGATAAACAGTTCACCATTACATCAGTTAGTCATAAGCAGCAATGAAAAAGGGCTCACACTATTTCTAATGCTTCCCTGATGTCATTTAATTGGAAGAAACTGGGTTGCCAAAATGCATGTTGAGATGGTCCATGCATAATCTCTGGCAGGCAGCGGGCAGGTTTCTACTTTCCTGCCATTGTTTTTACCACAAGTAATGTTACAAGTGACTCCTTTTTTCTTGCCTATCAGTTATGTTTTGTATAATTAAGGTTAATTAGTAGGTATGAATAAATCTGATTCTGGTGGGAGTAAATTGTACTTACCATATTTATTCTCTCCATGACTGACCTTTTCTGTGAAAGGCTTTATAAATCCACATTTCTGAGACAAAGGGAAAAGTGTGCTTGCCCCTGTGATGAATGGTTTGCAGCGCAGTCCAACACTATGTGTATAGTCTAACACAACATGCGTAGCCTTAGCAACCCCAAATCACAGTCACTAGAGCATAAAAAACTCCTGTTGACTTCAGGCCTTAAAAGAGAAGAAAGTTAAGCGAGACACTCACTTCTGGTTTAAAGGCTGCCCATCACCTCGCTGCTTGGTATAGAAGAAGGACTCCTAGATGCTAGCCTAGGAAGCAAAACTGGTCTGCTGAAGATATTCTGGTTGTTCATATGTCTGCTTTCCATTTCCAACTACTAAACAACATGAAAAGATAGCTGTCAACAGTGCAAATATTTTCCTTGTTTAGTGTTTGATGTGGTCTGGGTCTGTTGGCGTCACTGGGATGTTATCCCTTCACTGGAAAAACTGTGGATGGAAGAAGCTGGAGTGAGGGAAGAGCAGAGAAGAAGAAGCAGCATCTCCATGAGATGCTGTCTTTTTAATAAGACATTTTGCCACCTGATGGCTGTGAAAAAAGTGTAGAGATGTGGGCTACTTGTCACCACATCATGGCTGCCTGAGTCTGCAGAGAGTCTGAGACAGTAGCATTTGCCACTCAATGAGATTAGTGTGTTGGCTATGACTATTCTAGTAAACAGCCCAGATCCACTCTGACTCTGAGGGTAATTGATACCACATGGGTTACATATGGCTATCTATACGGCTAAACTTCTTTGCCACCAGAAACTGGGTGGTCTCATCCATGTTCCCTATTAGGAAGGATCCCTAGTCTGTGCCTGAATCATGGCCTGGGAGAGTGTTAGTTGGCTAGCAGACAAACTGTGCTAGGAAGTATGAAACTGTTTTTACAATTTAATGCTTATGTTTGAGCTATGCCCTGGCCTGGGCTAGCTTCCCAACACGGGTGTAGCCTCTGAGACCAAGGATGGCCTCTTTACTAATGCCACCTTGCAGAATATTGCAAGGGATTTGAAGGAGAGCACAGCATCCTCATAGGCAAGCTTAGGAAGTGTGGGTTGGATGAATGGATGGTGGGGTGGATTGAAAACTGGCTGGCAGATAGAGCTCAGAGGGTTGTGATGAGTGGCACAGAGTCTAGTTGGAGGTCTGTGACAAGTGGTGTTCCCCAGGGGTCAGTACTGGGTCCAGTCCTGTTCAACATATTCATCAATGACCTGGGTGAAGGGGTAGAGGGTACCATCAGCAAGTTTGCTGATGACACAAAACTGGGAGGGGTGGCTGACACANCTGAGGGACTTGGGACTTTTTAGTCTGGAGAAGAGAAGACTGAGGGGGAATCTCATCAATGCTTATAAATACTTAAAGGGAGGGTGCCAGGAGGATGGCACCAGCCTTTTTGCAGTGGCGCCCAGTGATAGGACAAGAGCTAACAGGCACAAACTTGAACATAGGAAGTTCCGTCTAAACATGAGGAGGAACTTCTTTCCTTTGAGGGTGGCAGAGCACTGGAAGAGGCTGCCCAGAGAGGTGGAGGAGTCTCTGACTCTGGAGACATTCAAAAGCTGCCTGGACGCCATCCTGTGCAACCTGCTCTAGGTGACCCTGCTCTGGCAGGGGGGTTGGACTAGATGATCTCCAGAGGTCCCTTCCAACCGCTGTGATTCTGTGATTCTGTGATTCTGTGATTCTGTGATTCTGTGAGAGGGTGTTTGGTCTGCTCCAGCAGCAAATCCGACCTCATCTTACTGGGGCAAGTTTTGGAGGTAACGGCTTTCTGGGAAGAAGGTGCTCTGTGATCCCTGACCTGTTCCTGCCTGGTCACCAAGGAGTGGTCTTCACTGTATCCCATTAATGATGAGGGGTGTGTGTGAAGAAGGAGGGGGAAGGGCCATATGGCTAAGGCTGTAAGCTAACTTCGTGGCTTCTCTACACATCCATATTTTTACAGACTTTGGTGACAGAATATCCCCAAAGTGTCTTGAAACAGAGAATGTAGAGTGAGATAGAAATTTCTGAAGCTTCATTGCTTAGCATTTGGCATTTTTTCTGTACTAGACACCTCCATATCCTAGTGCTTTCTGAACATCGTAAACAACCCTCAGGTGGAAGTGACAGCTGTACCCAGGAAAGATTGAGAAATTCTGGTTGAGCAAGCAAACTCCCAGTCCTCTCACCCACTCAGTTCACACTGTCTTTGAGGTGGCCTTTTCCCCTCCATACATCCACTCCCACATGGCCTCTCCATGCACTCGAGAACGAGACCCACGCTGACTTTTCCTCTCTCCTGATTCAAACTGAGGTGCTGTGGGATGCAAGTCTACATTTGCTTAGTCATTGGAGATGGAAATGTAACACAGATGCACAGATGCATCCCAGGAGGCAGAAGCAGTGTTAGGGCTAGTGGGTGAACTCTTGACTGGTCTCAATGCTGGAACTGCCTCTGCATCCGAAGATGTGCTCCTGGTAGGAGGTCTCCTGGCAGCCCCCTGCCCTGTGGACAAGGCTGCAGTTGGCCTAGCAGCTCTGCTGGCCTCAGAGTGGGTCTGAGGACCCCTGGGCTGTACCCTGGGGCTGAGTGCACTTTTGAAAGTCCTGAGCAGGCAGATTGATGCTCCTCCAGCATGTTTCATTTACCATAATGAAGATCACGCCGTAGGAAGAGAAGGAAGCCTCTTGCCTATTCAGGAGTTTCACAAGCGTGGTGCACTCATGTTTCTAGTGGTGGGAAAGCCCCAGAACGTGGGTTGGGCTGAAGGGACTGCACAGGTGATTTTACAGAAGTCCCACCTAAGTCTCAAGTAAACCTCAATTGCATAAAAAATCTCATTTCACTTGAAGGCTCGTACCTGCGGCATTCAGACATGCAGTGACTACATGAAGTGTTTGTCAGGTGTTTGTCCCTGAAAGCACTACCCCACCTGTTATCTGGAAAATGGTCTGAACCAGGAGGAGATTCTGGGTACTGTTTTCTGAGAAACATGTCAAAACCAGGCAGGAAACGGGGGTGGTCAGGTCTGAGTGCAGTCGCAGTCACAGTGACAGTGTTACATAGACCCTTCACCTTCCTCCTGTGCCTCTGACACATGGCACACACTGACCATGTTACTCCAGTGCGAGCCAACAGGACAGTTGCAGGAGAGGCAAGAACTGGAGAAATAAAGATTGTATTTGAACACCTAGAAGCTGCATTGCACTGGGTTGTGTAGCAATATGACATGTGATGCAGCCTGTTACTTACCTGTCCAAAGGAAACTGGCATACGCAGAACCACACACAGCAGCTATTCCCGCTGATGCGATTGTAACTGGCGCACTGTGGGCTGGGTTTGGGGTCTGAGGTCTTCCTATGGACTAATATAGTGGATACAAATAAGTATCTGAGGCTGATATTCATAAAGAGTATATTTGATCCAGGGATGTTTTTCTCCCTCATGTCCCTCTTCGAACAGTCTGGGGAGGAGGACGACTGAACAGGAGCTGTGCAGAGGTATTAGGTGCTATGAAATTCCTGCCAAAGCTGCCTCTCACCCTCCATTGACTACAAAGGAAACCTGTGGAGACTAGCCTTCCCAGGCTAATGTTGGTCTTTGTGATTATTGCCTCAGGCTTCCTCCATAATCATTGAAGAAAGACAACAACCCACCCATGAGTTACTCTTGCTTGACCTTTGGAAAATTCATGTCTTTTGGTTGAGTATAGAGAGGACTGCTTAGTGAAGGCACCTAAGCAGGATCCTCCAAATTGGTGGTGTGAATCCTCCCTCAGATCTGTTGTGGTTCCTTTGGACCTGTTTAGTTCTGCCGATCACCCTCCAGCCCAATTAAAGTGACTAACAGGGCTTTTTGTCTAAGGGATCTTCTGATGGTTTCAGTCCACTAGACCAAAGCAGGTACCACCAGGAGGAAGAGTGGTCAGAGAAAGAAAACTTTACCTGAACATGTTCTTATTTTAGCTTTCAGTGCAGCTCGGTTGTTTCATCAAACAGGTTACTTTTCAGCCACTCAAGGACAATTTCAGGCTCCGAAGTGTGGAACAGATTGTGCTGGCTGTGTGCGTAGGGCAAAGTTACTCTCACCCTTGGGGATAGTTCTGGAAGACCTCTGAAGGATTCCCAGGAGGAAATGAGACATCGACTGTCTCTGTCTTGATCCAGCTCGCATGCTGGGTCTGACGGACATGGTGGTTGGTGTTACATCAGTGTCCTTTTCCCCCAGTTTTGGGAGGCTGGTGCTGTTGCAAGCTGTGGGGACAGCAGTATTCCCGTGCCCTGGAGGTCAGCAGGGCCTGGTGAAGGGTGAGGAAGATTTCCTGGGATGACCCTTCACACCTTGAATGTATTAAGTACATAATCTGCTCCATGAATCTTGTGTTTATTTTCTGGTACAGCTCATCCCCAGCAGACCACGTGCTTGATAACATACTTGTGCAGAGGACAGCTCACAGACAACAGGGGAAATATCTCTTAGGCATGTCTTTCCTATCTCATTCCCATCCCAAAACCTTTCCCTAGTTTTGATCCCTGTGGTCTGGATTCCTTAAGAGTCTCTAGAAAACCTCACCCTCTGGTGCTGCCCAAGACTTCTCTCCCAGGACTCCAGGGGTTAATATCCTTGGATCATCACACTGGGAAGCAGCACAAGTCTGTTCCTGCAGTTGACAGTGTCCTTTTATTATTGCTTCTATCTCTCCTATCAGATGTCTCACTCTTAACAGGGTTGTTATTAAGATAATTAGTTAATGTGGGTTATTTTATTATTGTAGTCTTATTTGGTTTGATTGCATACTCAGCTGACACATGTCATAAAAGCACCAAAAGCATTAAGAAGTTGCATAATTGGCAAAACTGAACTGTCAGTGTTGTGGAGTTCAGAGTATTGTGGAGGGAAGAAATGTACAGACTCCATAGAGATGCGGGTCCTTCCGTGAACCTTGGATTTCTCCTCCTTGCATTTATTAGTCAGGAAAATGATTGGCATTTCCTTTTCCGTGTTTTAATTTTCTCTGCTTGTGCTGTATTTTCTGATCTTTCCTTTAGCCTGCAGAGGAAGGCAGCTCAGTCTTGTTTATCTTTGCCAGAGATTCCTTCGTTTTGGGAACCGCATCGGAAATAACTTTGGATGAAGGCAGACAAGAGGCTTTAAAAAGCATCTATCAAGTAATCAAGTGGGTCCGTGTGTCATATTTCCTGACCATCTACTGCCTTGGTATCTGTCATTGGCACACGTCCCAGTGCTGTCAGAGTAGTACAGTCCTATTTTTATTTACATCCAACATTCCTCTATTCAAATGCTTTATCCAGCTTTGTCAGTGCAAAATCCTGGCAATTTTCATCTTCTTAACCTCGTCAGTTTTCCTTGTGCAGCCTCCTGACACATAAGCTGGGGAAAAATGTTACTTTCTTCAGCCCTGGTCTGAGAAGCTGCATTTCAGCTCATCCCAGCAAGGGTCTGTTCTGAGACCTGACCAGTGCAACCATGTCTTTGTTTGTGTTGGTCTTCTCCAGGCTCTGATGGGAGCTGCGAGTGGAATGCTCCCCAGGCTGCTAAACTCTGACCAATTTGCAGCCATGTCGACCTGCAAATATTTCCTCCAGAGTCTGAGATTTTTGGCATCCCAGGTTTCCTGGATGTGCTTACATCATCCCTGTGCGGAGGAGGACTTGGCCGTATGGCTTAGAATGTGCTCTGTGTAATTGAACAAGTTCCCTCAAAAATACCCCAGCAATTTTACCAGTTCTTGTCCAGGGTTATGAGGCATGTGATGTAGCCCTGTGGGCAGGAGAGGAAAAAGCCCTCCCAAGAGGCATTTCCTGAGCTAATTTGATAACTCTGGGGTTTGAAATGGTGGGGAAAGAAAAATCTAAAGCAAGAAATAATCTGGTAAATCAGAGACATGCACAGACATTTAAAAAATGATACATCTTGATTTTTGAGAGCGCGGCCAGAGGAAATCAATCCCTAGTGCAGTAAAGAAACGCCAGTGGGTTACGAGCAGCCTATATCCAGAGTAACTCAGTTCCAGCCATGGGCACTGAGGGAGCGAGGATTTAGCCTTTGAAATCTCCTTTTGCAGTTGCTGCTCTGAAAGAGGCATTTTAAAGGCAAGCCTTGCTGCACGCAAAGAAAGCCTGAAAGTCCCTTCGCACCCACTGCCTTTTCAAGGTGTGCTGCTAAGGCACAAAGCACTGAAGAGGACAGCTCCTGACAGCTTTCCAAGGCTCTGAACTTTGGGCATTACATTTTTAGGTCATTGCTTAAATGCCAAGAGCAGCAAGAAGGGCAGACAAAGGCGTATTAGCTGGAGCTCCTCTCAGTCTCCTGGGAGGGACAATGGGTGCAGTTGACAAGCAGAGGCGCACAGCTGCGGTTTGCTGGTTGGGAGGCTGCACATAGAATAGAGATCAGAATTCAGAACAATTAAGCAAGTCGCCTGATTGTTACCGACAGATTAAAAAAACCCCTCTGCCAGCTTTACACATTCGCGGCCTCTTGTCTTTGTGAGCCAGGAGGCAGTTGCCATCGTGAGACACGCACACTCTGTAGTACAGGATGATTTTTGGCAAAGTCTGGATGATTGCGAGCCAGACGGGGCGGGGACAGCATTCCAGTTTTATAACACAATTCCATAATAGGAGACAGCATTCTTTTCATATTAATGTTCATACAATAGGAATTTTAAACTCCAGCTTTTGGGTTATGTGGGAAAAAAAGTATCTTTTAAGTGCTGTAGGGTTATTCTATAATTCAATGGACAGGGCTGCTGGTGGACCAACCACTTGGAGTGCAGTGGGTGTTTTGCGGGATGTTTTCCTCTCAAGAAACAGCAAACTGGAAAGTACTGATGTAGTTATATGCTTGCTGATGCCACCATAACCTCCTCCTTGGATGGGTTACAGGTGTTCAATCCACCTGCTCTGGCCCCAGGGGAAGTCTGTGTCACCACTCTCTGCACACTCATTGTGAGCACCGTGAAGTACCTATCATTGCTTCTCCAGAGTCATCAGGCCACAAGATGTGTAGGCATTTCCACATCTTCTTGTAGCGAGGGCTTTGCAGAGTGCAATGTGTGGCTATTTCAGGACCACTCTTGCTGCACACACCACCAGGGACACGCTCTACCTCACCCATTCTGGTGGCCCAGAGAGGAACTTAAGGCTTTTGAGATGTTACTCATGCCCTGACTTACATCTCATAGTGCCTTGCTGGTAAGATAGAAGGTTTAAGGGCAAACTTGTCCTGTTTTGATCAGTCTTTGAATTTCAGACCAAAAATAATCCTGTGCTTTCAAGAGCTCTTGCTGCTCAATTCAGGCTTGCAGTTTGCCCCTCACTGTAGCTCAGACAGATCCTTGCTGCTGGCACCAGTGTTAAAGGGTGAGGAGGGTGAAGATACTCTCCACGTTTTTCTCTCTTGGACTGTGTAGTAAAGAGAAAACATGTTAAGGCTTCCAGAAATACTTTGGACCCTCTACTGATCTCACAGTGAAAAGAGAAAGTTTATTAAAACCTGGTTTTGGCCAGCAGGTTGACACCACTTAAACTAGCATTTGCCAGGCTGCCTGATTTCCAGCAATACAGAGAGATGGATTATATGAAGTATGTTTTCTCACTTTTGGCATCTCTGAGTGAGACTTCACAGAGGGCTTAACTGAACCAGGCTATCCAGAGCAGCTACAGGGGCCACCGCTACTAGTCACTAAAAGTTCATGTTGTCCTAACCTAAGCTATTAAATTCAACTCTGTTTTAGATGAGCAAAGATGTGTTCTGAAAAGGACAGAAGTATCAGTACTATTTAGAGACACATTGGCACACCTGAAAGAGCAGAAGAGGGCTTTCCTCCTGAGAGGTTGTTCTGCACCTTTCCTGAGCAGCCATGGAGCTGTGTATGTCAGTAAAGGCATGCGTGTGTTGGGGATGAAGTGACTCCAGGTTATAAGTGGGGTCTGACCCTTGCAAGACTGGTGGAATGGCATTTGGGAACAGGAGAGGGAAAGCCTCATTAAGCACACATGGGCAAATCTGGTAAGTGCCAGGAGTGCTCTGACATGTGTTTCCACACACAATGCTGATTTGAAGGGGAATGTTCAGTAGCGACCATTTTATAATGCTGTTAGTATATTTGGATAGTGCCAAGTGACAGAGAAAACAGAAGCCCTAAGGACATATATTCATGCAGGAGAGTGCATCAGTAGGGTCTGGCAGGTGCAGTTTTTGGTTTTGAGGCTAGATGCTACAGTGTACACCACCATGGTGTAATTGCAAGCATTGCTTTGGGTAGCTGTGATTTCGAAGTGTGGTAACAGAGAGGCTGATCTGCTTGCACGTTCTCCACTTAGCCTTAGTGAGTTCACAGGGAATTTCTGCTCAAAGAAGAGTTTGCAGAGCACGGGCTGTGTGAGAATGTTTCTTCCTGACAGCTTGACTGGTGTCCTTCAGACCAAGCTGTGGGGGTGCTGAGCCTCACTGAAGGCGCTGCGTTCGAGCCGAGGGTGGTAGCCCTGTCCTGGGCTGAGCTGACATGGCCAGCCAGGGAAAGAGATGGCTCGGGGGACTGACGTGAGCACAACCCAACCTTTAAAAAAGAGACTTCCTGCCTTGGTAGAAGTGTTGAAACATCTCGGTGTGTTTCCCTGCCTTCAAACAAGAGCCCCGTGCGCCTGACGTCACTTCCCTGGGCTGCCAGGCCGATAACAGGATGAACCTGCACTGCCTCTGAACCAGACGTTCCACTGTGTCACTGGTTATTGTGCTCTATGGTGAGGCAGGAGACTTCGCTACGAACATTGTTTTTGTAGTTCATGCTTCACGCACACTTTCCCCCCGGCTCCTCCCCAGCAGTTTGAAAGGAAACGGCATAGGAACTTGTGCGATGTGCTTACAGGCACACACAAGCAATGTGACTCATCAATAGACCGGGCTTTGGGAGCTGGTGCCTGTTACAGCGTGAAGCCAGTCTGCTTCTTCACAGAGCTCCGAAAGGCAGCTGGCTATGTCAAAAGGGCAGAGAATAAAGAGTGTAGTGTAAAATGGAGACACAATTAAGCAAAGATAAAAAAAAAAAAAAATGCTATAAAATTTTTCATCTCTTTACTGAAAATTCCCTCGGGTGGCGTTTGCTGAAACAAATAGTTCTCCAGCCTGTTGCTGTAAATAATGGCACATAGATTTTGCAATAGTGCTAGTTTATTTTTAACATCTGAATGAGCAGCCATATAACATCTACCTTGGCATGCACCAAGTTCATCACAGGATACATCTTTATCACATGGTAGCACTGAGGAAACGGCATTTAAGTGATATCTCTATGAATCTGTTCCCTCTCAAACCTTCAAATATTTCAACCTCATCTCAAGTCTTGTACTAAACACTAGCCAGTGTGGAGAGAGTGGATAATTTATTGCAATTCATTAATACACTCTCAGGAGCCTTGATGTAGTTCTTTATGTTTCGGAGCATGGTTTAGCACTGCCTGCATTTTGGAACTGAGAAAACTGAGGCATTTTCTCTGGAAATTTTAGATGCCTCCATTTCGTTTCAGGCATATAACGTGAGAGAAGATGCTAGCTAAGTTTAGGCATTGACACCATTGATTCTGCTTATCAAACAGGCAATACTGGAAATCCACACTATTTCCACTCAAGAATGGAACTTGGAAGAAATGGAGAAAAATGTATGCCAAACATTTGAAAACAAATGTGATCCTCTAATTTGACATTGCTTTAAACATTAAGATTAGTCTGAAATGACCACAAAAGATGTAAATTTTGACATACCCGATTTCACAGCAGTCAGGTTTTGTATTACCTGATTTCTTCACATTTCTAGAGAAATAAAATTTCTACATGTACTAAGAAGGCAAATTCATAAAAGCAAGTGCCCCTGTTATGTTGCTGGTTACCACCTGTGCTGTCCTAGTTACCACAGCTGTATTCGCATGTCATAGGATGGCAAGGTCAAGCATTAAATACATCTTATAGTGATGCCCAAGGTTATCACTGTTTGGTTATCACTCAAGGTCATCATCTGTTTGTCATTCATCATATAGCAATACCAAGCAAAACAGGCTCTCTAAGCATAAATAAGAATAACATTAATACTAATAATTCACCACACTGCAGAACTAATTGCACATTTTTCCACATTTTAAAGTATCCATTAAAGGGAAAAAAAAAAAAAAGATAACCTGCATTCTGTTCACTTGAAAGGACAAGTGCCAGGCTGCTCTATTTCTGGACATCCTAGACAGTTTGCCAGCCCAGTGCCTTAATGTAGTTAGTGGTCCTGTGCCTTTGGTACTGAGACTCACTAGAGAAAACCCTTCAGAGTACCCAGAAATATTCTTCTGTGAGCTGCGCTGAGGCTCGGTGCTACCACATAATAAAAAGAATAAGTCAACTGCTGGGAGAAAATATTGCTCATGAATAGTTAGTTACCTGACATGACAAATGACAAGGTTTGAGACAGATTAGTCAACTGGTTCCAGTCATCACCTTGGTTTCTCCTTCTGACAATTTTCAGAGTGTTTGTGCGGTTATCTAAAATTATATTTTGTCCATGAGCGATATTTGGTTGAGGCTTGTATCCTTGAGATTTTTTTTTTCTCCTTTTCTTCCCCAGAGTGTAGTTAAGTTTCAGTCAGCATTTGCTATGGAGGACATACCCTTTGAATAAGCCTGCCTATCTTTTGTGTACTTCACAGCTTTTACTTCAGTTTTTTCTTCCTTGAAGGATACCTTTTCTCTATATCTTCTTGTCACTGGAACTGGAGAAAATTTACATTGACAAGAGCTGTAAAATTCCATTGGTAAGCAACTTAAATCTAGATGCTTTCCCTGGAGAGAGTGAAATGATGTGATTATACTGTATATTTGTGTACCCTTGTAATTTATCTCTTTTTATAGTCTTCTGAAATTTCCTCTTGTTCCCCTGAGATAACTTAATGTTACCCACAAAGGAGCATGTCCCAGGCGCATCTGCATGCAGAGCGTGACAGTGATACACAGCTAAATGCTGGGTTCAGTGAGTGGGGGCCCAAGGAGTCACTGTAACCCTCACACTCTTGGTACTTATTTCAAATTCATCTGTATCAGTCCTACCTTGGTTAGTTGCCTTCACAATGGAGGACAAGGAAGGAGACATACTTGAGCTGTGAATTTTCCGAGGCTGTTCACAATGGTCTCACAAAAGAAATGAAGATCTCTTTTACAGGAATGAAGTCCTCAAAACATTTGAAAGGACAGGTGCAGAAAGTTTTCCTTGGGCAGGTATTTTCCTTTTAATTATTGTGTAATTCATTTATGCAATTTATTAAGGATGTGTTGGAAGGAGAGTCAAAAGCGGAATTATTTTCCTAGATTAAAAACAACTTGTTTAACATTTATTCATGCTGGGCTGGGTCTCCAGATGGTATAAATTGGCATAGCTCCATTTAATTTCAGTGGATCTATGTCAATTTCCAGCAGCTGAGAATCTTTTGGTCCCACAACTTTGGTTCAGTGCTATTAAGATCTAAAGAGTCAGCCCCTGGGGTGATGACCAAAAATTCTTAACTTTACCAAAACAAACCGTTCGTTTTTAAGGATCATCACAGAGCTGAGTAAGCACGTGCATAATCTACTCTGAACAGGCACAACGCCTTTTTCCGCCATGTACCTTTTATTCCTGGTGGTGTTATATCTAAATGTGTACTTCTCTTCAGCAAGATCGAAATGAGAAGAGGTCAACGTGATTAGTTTTATTACAATAGCAGAGCTTCATATGGTGAGCCTGAGAGTACGGAGCTTGTGAACTGTGCTCCAGCTGGTAGATAAATGGGAAGGTACCAATGGAGTTATACCATTTACTCCATACATGGATCTGGCCCATACAATGCATCTGCTTTAGGAACTCATCCAACCATCACAGCAATATTTGGTCATATCAGCTGTTAATGTATTTATCTTTAGATAGTGGTTGTGTGTTAGAGATCTATTATCAAGACAATGCCATTCAGACCACAAATGTCAGACTCTTCTATGATAAAAGCAGGACTCAGCATAACACTTTGATAGCTGAAATAAAACTTTGGAAGAGCAGAAGAGACAAAAGACTCATCCACTACCGAGTAATCAATAAAATCACACCTAGACTTTTGAAATATGTTTCCTCATTAAAACTTACTGCTGCTGAACGTGTGGTGGGTGGCCCTCACTGGCAGCTAAGCACCCAACCAGCTGCTCCCTCCCCCACCCACCCACCCCCCCCAAGGGGGATGGGGGAAGAAAATTGGAAGAGGAGCAAGAATACTTGTAGGTCTAAATAAAGACACTGATTCAGCTATTGAGAAACAAGGATGACAAACATTCAAACACTCAGGGAAAGCACCTTTCCTCTCCCTTTCCTGGTCTCCTGCCCTTGTTATCACCACAGGTTACACTTAGTCTCTTTGACGAAGCAATGAGCAGTGCAGGACACCAGGGTCAAGGTGTAGTGGTTTCTTTCTGCCACTCCTTGCTTCTTATTCCTTTCTTCTGCTCCTCCTTCCTTCTTACTCCTTTCTTCTGCTCCTCCTTCCTTCTTACTCTTTTCCGCTGCTCAGGGATGGGTCCTCCACGGGCCACAGGCTGCTCAGAGCGTACCTGCTCTGGCATGGGTTTCCAGGGGCTGCAATCCTTTTGGGGAACTGTTGTAGAGTAGACTAGAGCTGGCTGTGACTGGCATAGGGCAGCCCCTGACCACCTCCCATAGAGGTAACCAGTGCAGCACCGTCTCCCTCCTCCCCCCTCCCCCACTACCAAAATCTTGCTAAAGGCACCCAGTACAGTCTACAAGCTTTCTTCTTAGCTGAGCAGAACACCTGAGACATTGGTCATCGTGTGGTAAGAATATCACTACACACTTTATTTATGCAGTTCATTAAAGGTCTGTTGTTGGGTATCTTAAGAGACAGGATATTTGGCCACTTATATCCTTGGTCTGACTCAGTATGTTATGTTATTTTACTTAATGTCATGTTACCCTCCCTTATTTCAGTCTTCCACTGAAGATTACGGGGAGTCCAGAGGTTTCGTAGCAAAGAGCAGAGGAACACACAGCTGTCTTTGGAAGTGGAGTGGCAGTAACTTGTCTGCGACCAGAGAGGTGGCAGTGTTCAAACTGAGCAACTCCAGGGTAAGGCTGTAACAACACATAATTTTTGTTTTTTAACATGAATGCTGGAATGAAAAAAAAAAAAATCTTAAAAAACTTTTACCGTCTTCATCCCTGTGATCAAAAATCGCCACCATTTCAATAACATTAATCTGCTCAGATATTAAGCCATTGAATGAGTAGTTTTGATTTAATGAATTTCTCTCATCTCAGCTTATTTTCTACTCCTCTTCTAGCTTTAATAGCGAGCTGCTTAATATGAGAGCTGTTCCATTTCATTACCTTTCTCCTGTTTTTTTCTTGAGGTGGAACTAATGCAATGCAAATTGTGATGCCTGTCTCTGATTTTTCTATTAGGCAACTTAGGATTCCATACAGCCTGTGTTATTGAGTGCAGAGCTAGAAATATATTTGAATTTATGATGAAATCCTGGAGTTTGCGGTATTTCAAATTTAGGGATTTTTTTTCAAACAAGTAATGATATTCAATGATAGTCAAGTTTTTGATGGAGGCCTCTTCTGCAGAGTGTGTTACACACATATTGCAGTTCTGTTCTTTCCACCTGATGCAATTCCATAGCAGGTGCCCTATAAAATTTCTGACATACAGCTAAGCATAGTATGAGCTCGCTGGGGCACTAAAGCTGCAACAGTGCAGTGTGAACAGGTTCACAGACACTGTTGAACTGCTTGTTGGGGCCGGCAAAACCGAATGTAGGAAATGGTTGAATGAGTCGTATCATGCCAGAAGGACTGGGAAGGTATCTATTAACACACATTGGTGCCTGGAGAGCTAGAGCTACCTTAGCAATCAGAGCAATTTTGTCTTTGAGTAAAGAGGAAATAATTTTTGGATTAAGCTCTGCAATGTGTGTATGTTCTTTTGAGTATGTAGTCTGTGCAGGAGATGCTGCAAATCACTGCTTTTGAAAACCGTGGATGTGGTGTGCATCTCAACTAACACTTCTGCTTTATTTGTTCCTCACTTTTGCTTTTATTTGACAGCATTAAACTTGAAGGAATTTGCTGGGCTGTTGTGTTCAATGCCCTCGTCAGTCATATCAAAGAGAACCCCTTTCACCTCTGTCTTAAAACAGGTGAGTTTCTTTATTCCAGTATTTTGAAAGAAGGGATGTTCTGCAGCTTCATTTTTCTGATGGTTAGAGACTTTATTCCAAAGTGACATTTTCAATGTGTGCATAGCCAGTCTCTCTCCATTTATAAAACAGTTGTTCTTTTCCTGCTGTAAATACAAGATATTTTGCCTTGAGAAATTTGCTTCACTTTCCGTAGAAAGCAGTACTACCCCTTGTCTACTTTTGCTTTAATGCTAAGCGAGCCAGACTCTTTTATTTGCCCAATCTACAATAGTGATGGTCATCCTCATTGTAATGGAAGTGATCGGTGTAGTTCTACAGTCACATCTAGATTACCTACAGCGCCTCTGTCTCATCCCAAATGAAGAGCCATCTGATGTTTTTTGCAGTAAGTTTTAATTTCCTTTGCTGGCCTAGATCAGCTCAGAACTTGGCAATTCCTATCCTTTCCCTGCACTCTCCGTCTGCTGAGAAACAGCTTGCTTTGCTGATTGGTCCTTTTTCTTCCATTCCCTGTAGCCTTCTCCTTATATGTTGCAGAGGAATGTATTTCACAATTTAGGTGTCTCTTAAAGGCTTATTTCCTTTCTTGGAATATGGATATCTTTGTCTGGATTAAACCTTAAGCTTCCTTTACTAGAATGTTCCCCTCATCCCTACACAGAGATGCCTGTGAGAAAATGACCAATTTGCTGAAATGGAGAGCAGTTACCATTTTATTGGTCAGGAAAGGGAAACTCTAAGGCGGTTTGAAAATGCAGGAGAAAAAAAACATGTGTAGAATACAGGAATTTGCAACACAACAAAAAGCGTTATTCCGGTTACTATTTCCGGGAAGTAAATTTTTGGCTTAGCAGCAAGGCCAGTAGGAAATCCTATAGAAGTGTTAGACCGTGAACATATTTGGTAACTATGCCTGAAAGGAAACCCTCAAGGCAAACTTGGCTTGTGAATACCCTACGAAATTGGAGAGAACCTCAAATAACCCTCGTGTTGCAGTAAATATCAGAGGATACAGATGTTGCATAAATGAATTGGTCTAGTGCCTGGAAGGAGGATGAGCCTGATTCTTGAATGGGACAACCCACTTCATTAGAAGAGAAATAATTGTGAGGAAAACTCTTAAGAAAACATATCTGTTCTCACACTGAGTTCAGGAAAAGACTTTTTTTTTTTTTAAAAAAAAATATATACTTTTATATATATATCTTTATTTAAAGGATCCCACTTTCATATGACAATGACCTAATCTGGTTCCAGAGAACCTGACAGCAGTTCTATAAGAACTGAGATGGTCAAATTCATCATCTTAAAACGGTATCAAAGTGTGATTCTTTTCTCAGAAGAACACATGGAGGGCTTTTTGTTAAGGTAAATGAATGGATAGTTTGGGAGAGCTGAATTTGTTTCATCCTGGAGTTGTGATAGAGATCATTGCAAGTTTTTGTGTCGTGAGAATGAAAAGAATGTGCAACATATGAAATTCAAAGTTGTGTAAGCAGATAAAGAGGGAGAGGAAAGGTATCAGTGGACTATTTTCCTATTTGGATTATCTATTTCTCCAGTCTTATTTCAACACTTAAGAGACAATCCAGATGCAACCTTTGGCTCAGAAAGTCCATACACTGACTGATGTGGAAAGGATTTCTATGCTGAAGATGTTTGTTTACTCTTCCTCTTAGTGTCCACTGCTGGCTATTCTCAGAAGATATTTGCCAAATCGACTCTTTGTCTGGCCAAGTACAGCTGTTCTGATACTGCTTTCTCAAAAGTATATGAGGATACATGTCTGCAGACTTGGTCTATGTGATAAGCTATAATGTCTCAGAAAGAGCATCTTCATTATCTGCAGAAAGGGCTCCAGCTGAGCCATGAAGTGGGGTGTTTACGGATCCCCAACATCAGGATTACATTTTGGGAGTGGAGCTTGCAAGGTGGGAATGTGGAAGCCTTTCTACAGAATCCAAGCCCAAGACTCAGGCAGCTTTTAAGGAACAGTGAGGTAAAATACTAGCAAAACAGACTAAGGAGAGCTGGAGAAATGCATGTGACATCTTCCAAGCTATAAAGGAACACACAGTACTTTGTGATCCAGATTTTTCAGTTGAAGTTACAGGCCAAGTTGGTGGTTTGTCTTCAGAGCATTTTTAATGCAAGAGTTTTAAGGCAATACAATATACTGTGGCAATGAGTGTAGGAAGCTACGCCTAAGAGAACACTTATGTGCAGGAGTGATTAGTTTGACAAGCTCTGACTCATGCTGAAACCATTGGGAATACTTGGAGAAGTAACAGGTTGCTAACATGAGCAACGACTTTGAAATTTACATCTACTGCCCCAAAACTTGGTACGTATCTGGGATAATTTTTACGAGTCATTGGTGGTTTTATTACTGATGAATAATGTGACCTCCCCAAACTCGTGGTGAGAAATTCTTGCCACTTGATTGTTGTATCAATAATTTGTAATTCAGTTATCACATACTTATATATATTTGATCTAATTTGACATGTGGTTAGGACATCTGTTTAAAATAAATGATTACGAGGCATCCTGAGCTACAAAAAGTAAGCTAGGATTTTTGTTAACTTTCCACATATTCCATGATATTAATGCTTTTTGAAAATCTGTCCAGGTTTTTTTGATTCATACTGATTGAAAAACATGCTAGCAAAGTACAGATGGAGGTTGTCTGTCTGGCCTTCTGTGAGGCCTTTGATGTTGTCTCCCACAACACCCTTCTCTCTAAATTGCAGAGAGCTGGATTTGATGCGTGGACTGTTTGGTGGATGACAAAATTGGTTGGATGGTCACATCCAGAGGGTAGTGGTCAATGGCTCAATGTCAAGGTGGAGATCAATGACAAGTGGTATCCCTCAGGGTTACAGAATCACAGAATCACAGAATCACAGCGGTTGAAAGGGACCTCTGGAGATCATCTAGTCCAACCCCCCTGCCAGAGCAGGGTCACCTAGAGCAGGTTGCACAGGATGACGTCCAGGCAGCTTTTGAACGTCTCCAGAGTCAGACACTCCACCACCTCTCTGGGCAGCCTCTTCCAGTGCTCTGCCACCCTCAAAGGAAAGAAGTTCCTCCTCATGTTTAGATGGAA
>VYXH01004807.1:567342-586541 GCA_013397275.1 Burhinus bistriatus
TGAACTTCATGAGGTTCTGTATTGCGACCAGTACTGTTCAATATCTTCATCAATGACACAGACAGTGGGATGGAGCGTACCCTCAGCAAGTTTGCCGACAACACCAAGCTGAGTGGTGCAGCTGACATGCCTGAGGGTCAGGATGCCATCCAGAGTGACCTGGGCAAGTTTGAGAAGTGGGCCCACGTGAACCTCATGAGGTTCAACAAGGCCAGGTGCAGGGTCCTGCACCTGGGTCGGGAAAAACCCCAGTATCAATACAGGTGGGGGGATGAAGGGATTGAGACCAGCCCTGCTGAGAAGGACTTGGGGGTGCTGGTGGATGAAAAGCTGCACATGAGCTGACAGTGTGCCCTTTTAGCCCAGAAGGCCAACTGTATCCTGGGCTGCATGAAAAGAAGCATGGCCAGCAGATTGAGGGAGGTGATTCTGCCCCTCTGCTCCGCTCTCATGAGACTCCACCTGGAATACTGTGTCCAGCTCTGGAGCCTCCAACATAACAAGGACATGGACCTGTTGGAGCGGGTCCAGAGGAGGGTTACAAAAATGTTCAGAAGGAGTGATTCAACCCTAATAAATTCAGACATCTAACACCACCAGTGCTCTGAATCTCCAGTCCAAGTATCTCATTGATGTTCCCATTGAGTTTGGGATAAAGCTGGTTTTCAAAATCTGGCACTGGTGTGAAAATGATCCTATCTGATGCTTGGTGTTGAAAGAATATAGTCAATCTTGCCAATTTATACTACAGTGAAAAAATAGAGATTATTTGGGGTTCAAAACAGTGGAGATAAAACTATGGTTCATATGTTGATGTTTCCAAGACTTTTGACCAAAACACCCGGTGACACCTTGTAAGGAATGCCAGGGGAAAATTACAGCCCTAATTAAATGCTGCTGTTTTACTTTCAGGGAAAACTTTTTTTTTGTTTCTTAAATGTCAAAAAAACAGAAAAGAAGGAGAAAATTTCTAGATGCAGATTATTATTTTAATCATGTAGGGCACATATATTTGTACCGAGCTATGACCAAGTGACCTATGCAACATATGAAACATGTTATAGGATACTCTACTCACTGGAGATGCTGCAACAGTATTACAGTATGTTGCTGTACAGAGAGATTTCAGAGCCAAGTGTTCGAAGCTACAGAGACGCCTGGCTCCCATTAAAAGAATCCTTGACTTCAGAGGGCATTAAGTCACCTGAACACCTCTGAGAATTTGGACCCAAATGATCTATCCAAAGTCACAAAGGAAAGCAGAGGCAAAGCAAGGGCCTCCTAAGTCGCTGTTTTGGGCCCTAAGTAGCACTCACCCTCTTGTTCAATAACAAGACCATCTCTACTCTTAGGAGTTCAGCCCCAGCATCATTAAGGATTTTACAAGTCATAGAATGACAGAATCACAGGGGTTGGAAGGGACCTCTGGAGATCATCTAGTCCAACCCCCCTGCCAGAGCAGGGTCACCTAGAGCAGGTAGCACAGGATGGTGTCCATGCGGCTTTTGAATGTCTCCAGAGTCAGAGACTCCTCCACCTCTTTGGGCGGACACTCCACCACCTCTCAAGTCAGTTTTTTGATGGGAACAAACAACTCTAAAAAAGACCAGAAATAAGCAAAAAAGCAGAGCATAAAGGTAAATGTAAATTAATTTGCAAGGCCAGGAATCTTAGCCATGTCATGGGCCATTGCAGTTTATCCATCGACTTTATTTTGAACCTGTTAAATTCTACTGTTATCATACAGAAGGATAGCCAGGAAAGAGACAAGCAATCACTGCTCTTGCGAGTTGTCATCATTTTTTCACCTCTACTTTTCCTGTTAAAAAAGAAAGAACAATAGAAGGTAAGTTATGGCTCATAGGTACAATCTGCCTGGTTTTGGTTTGCAGGCACTGGTTCTCATTCTGCCTTTCTCCACTTAAGAGTTCCTCTCTATCTGGTATTGTCTTCTCATTAATGTGCTTATACACCAATAAAATGACCTCTCAGTCTTTTTGAGAAGTTAAACAGATGGATCTTGTTAAGACTCATACTGCACGGCGCTTTCTCCAGACCTTGAATAATTTTTGTAGCTCTTTTCTATTCCAGGGATTACTTTCCCGAGGACCACCATTCACCTCCTTACTTCCAATTGTTGTACCACCCTTCTCCTCCCCTTTCTTCTAGGTTTTCTAGCTGCATCTCTGGTCACAAAATCACAAAGGCAGTTTCTGCAGCAGTGCTTGCACACTTTGACTTTGAGGTCCTTCCCAACCTTACTGCTGTCCATGTTATGGTCCTCAGTTCTGCCAGTCCAGCCTGCAATCATTGTTGCTACACATATAAATTTATTCTTAACTGTACTAGAGCATCTAAAAAATAAGCCAGATAGATTCTCCTGACGGTTCTGTCTGCATTATTATCTGCCCTCTCTCCCATCAGTATACTCTACAAATTTTGCCAGCAGTATTTCTGTATTAGATCTTAGGTCATTCTCAAAACGTTGCAGAACAATTTGCCTGTCATCCACCCCTGTAGGAACCTTTATTCAATGATCAGCATTCATCTGCATTCATGACTTCCTGAGATTTTCCCTCCACTAATCTTTTGCCCATTTATCATCATTCTATTCATATTACCATAGAATAATTTAGCTTGGAAGAGATCTCTGGAGCTCATCTGATCTAACCCCCACTCAAAACAAGGCCAGCTTTAATGTTAGAGCCAGCTATTGTGTAGTGCTTCTCTTTAATGAGCATGTTGTGCTAAGTCAAATACATTATGGTTTATCCTATGTACTGAATTACCGTCACCACCAACCAAACAATGCTTCAGTGAGGATATGAACCCTAAAGTTCCTTCCATACCTATTTTTCTGTGTTTCTAATGACCTGAATGGTGTTTGACAAAGCCTATTTTCCATCATCTAGCGGACTGACATTTATTGTATTTCCCACTAACTGAATCTCATAGCAACAAGTAAACAGGAAAATATTTGGTGGGAAAATTTGCACTCATTTAGAAACAAAGGAGTTTTTGCTCTGCATCACCCTTTGTCTGTTTCTCTCCTTTTCCCCTGATATTTCTGATTTTTGTATTCTTTTCTCAGCATTTCCTTCCCCTGGTAACTCTTAATTTTCTTACCCTTTGTATTTCATCTGTGCTCTCTTTGGAGACATCAGGAGTGAGCTGACATGAGCTGACTTCTGTTCACAACACATAGTCTAAAGCATTAGCTTTACAGCTGTAGGTGATTTACCTATATCCATATAACACATACTGGTGTATACTTCACTTTCCTTTTTTAAGAAGTGACACTTAGTTTTGGGAGGATGCCTATACACAATAATTTTCATGATCAGAGTCCAAAGAAAGTCACGAAGTGAGAAGTGATGATGATAAGGTTTGCTCCATACACCTGGATGTATTAATTTTGTTTTCAGACTTGAAGTTTTTCTCAAATATGTGTAAACTGAACTTGTGTTTAATAGGCCAGGAGACAACTACTATTGTGACTGACAGTGAGAGAGAGGCCAGAAGGCCAGAAATACATGGGGGCCCTGCAGGGTTACGCCTGCGTAACAACTCAAGACATGGTCCTTCCTCTAGAAACAGGCTGTACTATCTAACTTAGAACAAGCTACAACAAGCAAGGTACACCAAAGTGAAAAAGAAAGCGTCAGAGAGGAAGAGGGACCCATAATTCCATGGGGCAACTGGTCTGAAAACTTCGGCTATACCTGTGCTAGTAAACTGCACAGGACTAGGGCCTGTCCTCTGGCCAGAGCAAGTGGCATAGCATGGCTCACGTCTCCTCAGCTCCCTTCTCTCCAGCTGGGACCAGGTTGATCTTGTCCATGCTGCCTGGTGATCACTGCACTAATCCTCTAGTCCTACATTTCTGTCTTATTAAACTATTAGTTAACCAGCGTTATGTTTCCCCTTAGTGGCTGACACAGACACTAGGTTGCCCTGATCCTTATGGTCCTTACCCTCAGGTTTTGGTGCTGGAAATGCCACCTGGTAGCCCTCCTTTCAATCCCACATCAGTTACTGACAGATTTGCAATCCAGCTGAGGTATGAACTTCTGTGGCCATCTTGTTCTTCAGAAATCTTTTCTCAGGAGAATGTCCTTTATGTAATGTTTATAAAGGACACATTATTACCCATGAATGTATTAAGCAGATTAATTTATACAAGTACGTATAGAACACATCCTATACAAGGTGTATTATGCCCTTTCCAGTTCTATTTCTAGTCTGCAACAAAACACACACACACAACAAAACAGAATTGTGTGGTTTGAATGAATCCTTTCCATGCACCCTTTTCTAAAAGGCCTCTTCCTTTGCTGCCCTCCCCATCATCTCTCATTCCAGATGTTCAGTGAGAAAAAAAAGTAGGTAAGTGCCTAACTGTCAAGTTAGGCAATTGTAAATATTATTCTCTTCAGTAATATTCTTCAATTACATTGAAAGAACTTGAAGGATGGAGGTAGATGAGTTTGGAGCAGAAGGCCAAGAAGAAGACAAACTGGAGTCGATCTTTAATTAAAGTTGTTGGTGACCGTTGCAGTTCCAACTTTCTTTCCAATCATGGTTGCAAATTTTGTTATTTTTTAAGGGCTGGGTCTGGACTGTGCTATTCGCTTGATTCAGAGAATATGGAGAAGGTTGAGTAGATTCTCATCAGCTGTCTCTTTTGCAATTTTAGTAGCTTGGTTAACATCCCATAGCTATCCAGCAGTGTTGGTACAGAGTACTCTGGCTCCAGTTTGTGTCTTTAACTTTACAACAGGGTTCAAGATGTTCTTACAGAACTTTTGAATATCTGTGGTAAGGACAAAAGCTTGCCATCATGGTACACCATGAAAGTAGCTAGTAGATTCTGTTCCTGGTAACTATCAGAAAAAAGAATAATTAGGCTCCTAAAGGGGAAAAATGCTTTTTGCTCAGAAGTGTTAGGCTTTCTCCTTGTGGTTGTAGAGCAGAATTCCTGTTAGGACAGCAGGGTGCATTTATTACCTCCGAAAGCAAGAGGAGGCAAGTTTAGACTTGAATTTCTTTCATTTTACACAGGCCAGAGGCACAATGTTACTGGAAGCTTTTTTAACATGAGGTGTGTCACAAGGATAGGAGGCATGAGAAAGGGTGTGTTTTGGAAGACTGTAACTGAGTTGGGTAAGGGCCACTGGCCAGCTTCCTTTTCACACCAGAAGTGCAGCTGGCTTGTCATACAGACCTTTGGCCAGCTCCAGATTCAAGCTGCTAATAATAAGTTATTTTTCTCCTTCAGGCCCCTTTACAGTTTTAATTAAATCGTACTTGCACTCGCAAAGTTTCGCTTCCTGGCATGTGCGGTTTTGTCTGTTCAAATTCTTTTACGCAAGTATAAAAATTACAGGCCTGCCATACTACACTTGTTAAGGCATGGGCCCAAAGCTCATCTCAGGCAAGTACTGGGAGTTCGTGCAACCACAGAAGTCTTCAACCCGGAGGTGGATTTACCAACAGAGAAAGACAGGGAGGAAGAAAGAGTGGGAGAAGGGGGCTAAGGTGGCAAGAGTTTCTCTATCAGCACTGGGTCACAAGAGAAAGGAGTAATGGAACGTAAGAAGAAGGATTAGTGGACCACCCACTACGATACCCTTCAGTCTCCATGCAATCACATTCTACCCTACAGAGCTATAAAAGCTTTACCTCTGACAAAATACCTCTATTGCTTATAGGAGTGATGCTGAGTTTCTATTTACATGATCGTTCAAGCCTTGGTCACCCTGATAAAGCCTATAAGAATTAATTGGAGCAGAGTAAGGTGATCAAATCTTTTACCTTTGGATCTACATACAGAACTGGCAACCGGAGTGTATTTGAGGTGAGTGACCTAGGAACAAACTGTGGATCTCATCACTGTGAGCCATCTAGTATGATTTCCTTAGTGGGACAATTTGTGGCCCACCCTGCTTTCCGAAACTGCCAAAATCTAATATTTTTTGACACTGACCTGTAAGTGTGTAACTGATACTTTAAATGAGGAACATGACAAAAATAGCAGAGAAAGCATTTAATTATATGGGATTATTCTTAACATGTACTACATTTTCCATAACCTCAGACTTAGGACTCAGCATTTCTGATTTCAGTAATTTGCAGTCAGATAATACTACGTCTGTGGGTAGGAGGGATAAATTTAGATCTGAAATGAATGACATACATTGTAATGAGGTGCAGGCAAGGTAAGGGATCATCAGCAATGAGTTATTTAGGTGGAGATGAACTGGAGGGCAATCCAGGAAAGATGAGGCAAAACACTGTATTTGAGGACAGATATTCCAGTCACTTTAGGAAATGACAAATAGGTGTTTTCTTCCAGATAATGTGAAAAATGGCTGGTAAGCCATTTTCAAAAGATGATTGTGTAAGTGGCAAGGAAAAGGCAGAGCTAAACATGTGGGATTAAAGGAACCTGGCAGATCCATGTTGAAGGAAGACAGTGGCAAAGCAAGATCTTTACTTTACATATCTGCAAGAACAGTTTAATAGAAGAACTACGCAAATATGCCTCCAGATGGGATGAATTATTTAAAAGTTTTCTTAGCTTTTTTCTGGGACCAGTAACAAAAAGGACTACTCTGAATCAAATGGCTGGGGCTCCTAAGAAAGGGACAAGTCAATTTGGTTCATGCGATACCTGTCATGTTTTTGACTGCTGCAGAAAATGACCAATCCATTGCAGGAGACAGTGAAGAGGAAATCTTAGATTTTAGTAATTTTTAGAAATAGATTTCAGATTGATTCATTCTTCCTGCCTGTGTCTGGTATAATACTCAATTGTCTCAATACTCAATATCCCAATATTTCTGTTCTTTTAGCTTAGTGTTAAGGGCATATTGCATGTATCATATTGGGTGACATTTCTAATCTGGTCAAGAATCTACATTGTGCCCTACCAGCTGAATTTTCAAGTAGTATGGAGGCAATCATTATTAATAAATCTAAGCTAAAAGGTCATGTCGAAAATGTTATTCTTCAGAGAAGTAATAATTTGACAACTTCTGGATCTGTAATGACTGTCGTTTCTGTTGAGTAACAAACCTGAAAACTGAGCAGCCAACTTACCCCTTCCTTCTATGCCACAAAGCGTCATTAGCTGACTTTCAGTATTGACACAGAAAGTGAAGAACCGCCTATCAATTAGGTTTCCCCTCTGAATGTGCATGCAAGAAGCACTCCAGGTGACTTTTAGATGATTCACCAGTTATCACTACCTGAGTCACGCATCCCACTGAGTGGGTGAGGCTATGAACTTCTTTGTCTTCTGATATGCTATTTGCTATGACAAAAAATTACCCTGTGGCATCCAGAGTTTTCACAAACCTGTGTGACAAAAGGACGTCACTGAAGGTCTGAGAAACAAAGTCCCTCAGGGATGGTCGCAAGAGTTTTGATAGGAAAAGTAAGTGCTGATTGGACACGCTAAGTCAACATGTCATGTATCAGTTGGGTTTCAGCCAGTGGTATGGACCACCAGTGATAAAATAAAGCAGGTTCCTACATAGATATATCCATAAAGGGACAGCTGCAATGGTACTCATCCTTGTGTAACTCTTCGGTAATGGAGATATAGGCATATCTGTAGCTGTTGTAATCTCCAAAATCAAAGTCGACAAAGCAGCCCAGAAGGGTAAGACTACAGGAACGGACAGGATTTTCTTCTTACTGTAGACTTTTTTCAAGCCCTCTCCTTCCTCCTGATTAAAAAAACAAATGAGTAAAATTTTGTGAAACTTAATTGAAATATAAAAAACCAAAACAACTGGCATTCATCAGTACTTTTGCATCAACAAAAAAGTTACCTTAATAGATAAAAATCAAAAATGCTCCCCTCCTCAGTGGTAGGCACTGTTGGAGTACCTTGGAAGGTATTGATTTCATCCTGGGATGCTGCAGTGTTGACTGTCAAAGACAGAGACCTGGAGGTGAATTTGCACTTCGTTGGAGTCGACTTGCCATTGGCCTGCAAGGCTCAGTGCCTCTGCACGTGCATGGCTGTGGTGATGGCAGTGAGAAACCTGGTACAGGGCAGAGGCTGAGAACACCTGATGTAGAGCTTCTTACAGCTAAACACAACAAAACCAAGTTTTATTCTCAAAACTCTGCTTATGCTGGGTGTGCAGGGGTCTTTAGGTTAGAAATTGTGGGACACAGGAGGATTTCAGAGACATAAAAGTGATGTAGGGACAAATCTGCCCAATGGCAGAGGCAGTCCTCCTGCTCACTTTTTGACTCTACAAAAACTGTCACCTGTCAACTGCCAAAAACTCCTTTCTGGAGTAGGAAATGCTCTTCCTATAAATGTCAGCAAGAGCAACATTGCTTAACACATGAACTCCATCTACAAAATGTGCTGCAGAGGATCCAGAGCTGGAAACTTTATGTCAATTTGCACTGTATTCACTGATTGAAAATGGGGGAAAACCACAAATTGCTGTGAATATCATGAGCAATGGGTGAAGAGCATCTTTCACCTGCAGTGGTTGGCTGGGAGAGGAAGCAAGATTTTCCGTGAAGATGTGGCTGATTTCTTTTTTTGTTGGGTTTTTGTTTCTGGGTTTGTTGTTTGTTTGTTTTTGTGGTGCCTTTTTTATTTTGGGGGGGCATAGTGCCGTTTGTCTGTTTTGCTAAAACAAACATTTAGAAATTATCTCACACTTACCAGCCATAGTTTGTGGCTCCACAGAGATTCCCACAGCCACAGGACATGGCATCTTTCAACTAAACTAAACATCCTGCCACTGAGGTTCCAGCTCTTTCTCTAAACTTTGAGAAAGCAAGAAGATGTGTAGGTTTGTTTGTGGCTGTTTGTAAGTATTTTGATGGTTTCTAAATGGTAACAATTTGAAATATTATTACTTTTCTATATATAATTTGCCTGTAATATAACAGCTATTATATTCTCTCTCTACATATAACAGCTAACATATTCTTCCTCAGCAACGTACAGGGAAGGCTGCTGCTGCAAAAGATGTCAGATCATGGAAGAGTTCCGGGTTGATTTTCCTGCCTCACGGACCATTTTGCATGCAGCCTATATTTCATCATTTTTATGAGAGGCCAGGTGTGTAGGGAGAGGTAATAACTTGTGTTAACTGATTGATGTGCTAGGAAAAATTACACATTTCTAGGCACGCACATCCTTGACTTTCAATGTGACTAATGAGTACTAGATGCAATACCAAAAGAAATGAGTGACCAGCCACTGAAGGTTGGAAGCAAGGAATTTTAAACTTGACCTTTTTTGTCTTCATTCTGGAAATTTACTGTAATTACCTGGTTGGGGGGATACTGCATGCGTAGAGCCAAAAGTTGATTAATGTTCATTTTAGAGCAAACAGAGACAGGAAAGACCAACGTGCTCCACAGCTAAAAATACACTTTCATTGAGGGACATGACATCTGTGGATTTACAAACCCAAAATTATTTGTGAATAATGATTAGCTGCCCTTATATAATTAACTTGCTTCAGCAGTGGCTGGTTATCCTTAAAGGCACCAATTGGTGTTGACTTTCAGACCAGAAAAGCTAATCTAAAAACACCTGTAAACCCAAGTGGGCCTGCTTTCCTCATTGGGAGCAGCTGGCTAACTTCTCTAGGACATAGGACTAGAACTGTGCAGTAAAGCAAGGCTATTTTAAAATAACCTTTGCAAAGCCGTGAACAGTTATCTCTCTGTGAGGGAAAACCCTCAAAATTAAGTTTTATCAGAGATGTATGGATTTTTCTCTGAAAAAATTCCCACTAGTTTATTTGATGCTTTACCTATATCCATTGCTCTGAGGGGTATCATCTCATAAACAGAATACCACTGTTCATAGACGTGAGACAGAGCTAAAAGCTAGGATGGACTACTTCAGTCATCTGGTCTGACTTCCGTAATTTGGTGCATGTGATTTCATGATGTATCCTGCACCACCTTCAGATTTTGTTGTTGAGTTAGGGCACATCTCGTAATCTGGGGTTTTCACATGAGGGAGAACCCACCATGCCCTTCATTAAGAATATTCCAAACCCTCAAAACTCCTCAAGGTATATGTATAATCAAATCAACTGCAGACTCCTTTTGGTTAAATTAAAAGCATGGGAGGAAAGTGTAGTCACTTGTGATGAGATGTATCTTCTGCTACCTAAACAGGAGAAGTATCTAGACTGAGGTAGTTTTCTACAGTCAATGAGGAAAGGTGATTCATTCAGAAGATTACTCATCCAACTAGTTTTAGACACATCTCTTAGAATGAGATGAATCATTCTCTGGAGACACCTATCTGCCTCCATGGATTGCATTTCTATTTTGGACTATGTACCTAGCTTTTTGGTGGCTGGAATTAGGTGAGATGACTCTCACCATCACTGTTACCACGAACATTATCTCTTGAGTGTTCCTTTCTCTAGTTTCATCACCTTTTTTGAAATATGTGTACCAAAACTGAATAGAATTTGTAATTGTCTCTCTAGCACTACAAAAAACTCCTAATATTGCTTCCCTACTTCTACATAACTTTCCTCAGCTTATACACTCTCCTGGTTTGAGGTAAAACAGGACCAATTTTGCTCAGTAACTTTACTTTTTAGCTAGGCCTCTTCTAACTGCTGAAATTAACAGCATCTTGTGCAGAAAACTGTTCGCTCTCAGAGTGATAAGACCCATGTTTATAGTTGATGCCAAGGAACGGTATGCAGAGAGGCCCTTGCTTATACTCATTGCTATAACAGCCAAGGCCAGCCAACTTTGTTATTTGCCCCGTTGGAGGTTTGGAAGCAGAAAAGCATAGAGGGATCACACCTGCAGGGAGGAGCGGACAGGACAGGTGACCCAAAACTGACCAACAGGGTATTCCATCCCATCTGCCCCATGTTCAGTATAAAAGCTGAGGGGTCAAAGGGTCGGCCTCTTTCCTCAATGGCCGGCGTCCGAGGAGGACTCTGTTTGTTCATCTGCCTTTGATCCTGATCCTGAATCCAGATCTGGAATACAGTTCCTGTCCATCACTGAGTCCAGTCTGGGACTTTCCCAGTGCCTGCTGGTAATGTGATTGTCATCCTAGGAGCTTGATATGGTTTTGTATATATTTCATTATTTTCTTTTTATTATTTTATTATTAATATTTCATTAAAGTAGTTTTGTTCCTTCTGAACTGTTAAGTCTTTCTTTTTCTCTCTCTCCTGCCTCCCTTTGAAGCGGAGCAGGAGAAAGAGAGAATCTGTCGCTCCACTTGATTGGGCCAATCTGGCCCAAACCACAACATACACCCAAAGATAAAAGTAGATCCCTTAGGCACCACATTATACTAAAAGCTCATGTTTAGTTAAATACTGGCCAAGATTCTTGGGTCCACGTTCCAGTCATTAGTCTCACAAAATGTTGATGTGTTATATATTCTTCATTTATATTGAGGCTGTAGCATGCAAAAATAAAAAAGGCTGCATTTTTGAAGGAGGAAGAGGGAGCGAGAAGGAAGCAGAGTACATTCTTTAAATAAAAAGAATATAATTTACCTTCACCTTCCGTATAAAATATACCATGCATTTTATCAATTTCTCTGTCTAATACAGAACATGCCACACTCGACCACAGGTTAGAATATGCTTTAGAAATACATCTGATGTAGCAATTCCAAATGCTCAAGTAATACGCGAGGAACAGAAGTTTTCTTGTTCCCACTTTCAGGGATGAAATGAGTGGTCTAGTGACTTGCGCGGGCATCAGAATTAAAGCTCATACACACTGCCATTTTTTAATGTTTTATCTTTGCTATTGAGGAGAACTTGAGATTTTTTGTCCCCGTTGTAGTCAAGTGCAAAACAACCAGTACAAGATGGCAGAGGTATGAATGCCCAAGCAGGTTCAGCAGGAGCAAGAGTCAAACGTCATAGAGAATGCAAAGAAAAGAGTAAGAAAAAATAGATATCCTTTGATTTAACTAAGAGAAGATTAATAGAAGTTCATTAAAACCTGTTGGATCTGAACAAATTTGATGTCTGGCTTTTCATGTTCATTTGCCATTTATGTCACTTGAAATCATTTCTCCTTGTTGGTTGGGTAAGATTTATAGCATGAGAATGAATACTGAACAGTAATTCCTCTAATATGGAGGCTAATTCCCTTGCTTATTGTAAATACTGATATTCAGCTGGTCCCAAAACACTTATGTGACACTAAAACCTGATTTCAGTTGTAATTTGAAAGCAAATCTAAATATTCTTTGCAGTAATTTATGAAATCTGTGAAGCTGGCACAGCCATTTTCATCTTGAAGCCAATGTTGTCTAAAAGTTAATCACTTAGAGGCAAAGAACACTCATTCTGGCCTGTTATTCTAGCCTGTTCATAAATTTTTTATTACAGAGAAATGATTCCAGTTGTCAAGTCCTAATCGCCAGAGTGGCAGAAAATCAAAATCACAGAATCACAGAATCACCGGGGTTGGAAGGGACCTCTGGAGATCACCTAGCCCAACCCCCCCACCAGAGCAGGTTCACCTAGAACAGATTGCACAGGATGGTGTCCAGGCAGGTTTTGAAGGTCTCCAAAGTCGGAGACATTCCTGCCTGGCCAAGTATCCGTGGCATTTATTGAAAGTGTCTGAGCTGGTAAAATGGATTAAGAAAGATATGGCTACTTGCCTTCACGAAGTCAAAATTTTAGCCCGATCTCTTTCCTCTATTCCTCAAAAGAAGGAGTTTGCATGTCTGCAGCTGCTCGGTTCACTGTCAGCCTTTTAGCCCTTCAGTACACTCAGACATGAGCACAGTCCTCAGACACTTAGGTGTCAGGGAAAATGATGGAGAAAGGAAACCGGTGGAGCGAAGCCAGTGGAGCTGGAAACCGAATGAGAAGCCTCTGCCTACCAGAAATCTTCAGAGGGAGACCTTTGCCTAGAATTGAGGGCCTGCTATCTGACCCTTTTGAGCCATGAAATTAGCTTTAGCATGCGTATTTTTGCTTCTGATTTTTTTGACTGTTAGCCCCAGGAAGAACAGAGCCAGTATTTTAGATCGAGAACACTGGGCTCTTTCTTCCACAGCTGTTTTTGCTACTGTCAGATATCAGCCCTAGCAGCTGAAGTCACCTGGTTAATCATTCCTGCCTAGCCAAATGCTCCCAGCTCCGCTTGACTTGTTGGGGTGCAGGACATACAGCAGAAAAAAAAAATCGTTGAAAAGCCTGTGATGTATATGAGAGAAGTGATCAAGGCAAAAGCTCCTAATTCTGAAGGTCCATTGCTGTTTGATTTTTCAATGAGTTGTTTCCCTGGGGTAAGTATTCTCAAGTGCCGTGCCCATATCCCGTGGTTTGGTTTCGTGCTTTTGGTGCAGGATAAGCCACTGAGGTTTATGCATCGACATCTATGGCCTGACTCCGTGGTGCTGGCTGGGCCAGAGAGCACCAGCTTTGGTTTTTCAACTGAATAGCTGTGACTTGGATGAAAACCTTCTGTCTTTCACCCCTCTCACACTCCTGTCCCTCCACCCAGGGAGGAGACCTGCAAGGGGGTTTGCACCCCCTAGGCTGAAGGAATGTCTTATGTGATACTGATCTGGTCAACAGAAGTAAGGATTCAGCTGACTGAAAGATTGGGGTAGTTTCCAATTATGAACTCATTCTGCCCAGATAAAATCATATTGCAAAACCACTTGCAGCTGCTTTCTGAGGCTGGTCATTCTTGGACTGTGTCTGCAAATAGCCTTTTCCTTAGGTTACTCAGCCCTAATTAGAGAATTTCTCTTAAGAATGGACATACGCAATGCTAGCACCGTTGACATTTATGTCCAGGCCTGAACTCCCAGCACATTTGCTGAGGCATTTTCTAAAGTCCTATTGCAAACTCAGAGCTGCTTCTTGGTGTCTCCAGCTCCCCTGGGGATCCTGGCATGGATCCCCATTTCCACCCTTCGCTGCAGGAGGCCGAGTGGGGTATATTGCAGCTCTGTAGCTCATGGGTACGTAATATGGAAATACTGTGGGTTTTTTTATGGTACAGTCACTTCATTTTTCCTGCAGCTGCTCCTTAAAGTCAAGGCCCAGGCAAGTGATTGAAATCCTCTCCTCAGCCTGTGTGTAAAAACTAGTGTCCAAACAACACATGAGATTTGTGTTGGCCACAGTCAGCAGTTGGTAAATGTGTGGGACCTGAGCATCTGGGTGTCAGGCCCACACAGTGCACTCCTTGTGCAGAAATGGTCTGCCTAGTGATACTTCATCTCTTATCTTAGAATATCAGAAGGTAACACTGGAAGATAGGAAGTGACTGGAGCAGCCAGGGAATCTGATTTTTGGCATCATATACAAAGTCAGAATCTGGCATTAACCAGAATTTGTGTGAATTGCCCTCCGTGGAGGGGATGTTAAACCCAATGGCTCCTGCTCCAGCACCCAGCCAAGGAGGACGCAGTCCAGCCCCCTTACACAGTGCTGGACTGGACTTTCCCTCCTGCCCTGGGACCCCATGCACCCAGCACAGCTGGCTGAGGGATGCCTTGCCACCCACCCCATGGGGCAAGACCACCCACAGCAAGAACCTGGGAAAGTAGCCAGGGCAATTACTTATGGCCTGTATAATAACCAAGTATGTGGAGGGTCTTGCAAGTCCTTTGCTGCAACAGTGCCACACTCTACTGCCCAGCACTCTCCTGTGCCACGCCAGTGTCTTCTTTACCTCCACCTTCCTGCAATTTCTTGCAGACACCACCTTCTCAGGCTTTCCACAGTGAGCTACCTATCACAGAAGAAGGAACTCAGAAATTGAGGTGCAGAGAGAGGAAGGACATAGGGATGGAGAAAAGAGGATGCTTGAGCGATAGAGAAAGGTGTGGGTTAGTTATATGGGATCAGAGCAGATAATTCTGAGTGCCATTATGGGGCACCTGCAGGACAATCAGGTGATCAGGCCCAGTCAGCATGGGTTCATGAAAGGCAGGTACTGCTTGACTAACCTGATCTCCTTCTATGACAAGGTGACCCACTTGGTGGATGAGGGAAAGGCTGGGGATGTTTTCTACCTGGACTTTAGTAAAGCCTTCATCACTGTTTCCAACAGCATTCTCCTGGAGAAACTGGCTGCTTATGGCTTGGATGGGTATACTCTTCGCTGGGTCAAAAGCTGGCTAGAAGGCTGGACGCAAAGAGTGGTGGTGAATGACGTTAAATCCAGTTGGCAGCCGGTCACAAGTGGTGTTCCCCAGGGCTCAGTATTGGGGCCTGTTCTGTTTAATATCTTTATCAACGACCTGAATGAGAGGATCGAGTGCACACTCAGTAAGTTTGCAGATGACACCAAGTTGGGTGGGAGCGTTGATCTGNCTCAGGGGAGACCTTATCAATCTCTACAACTACCTGAAAGGAGGCTGTAGAGAGGTGCAGACTGATCTCTCCTCCCAAGTAACAAGCCATAGGACGAGAGGAAATGGCCTCAAGTTGCACCAGAGGAGGTTTAGATTGGATATTAGGAAAAATTTCTTCACCAAAAGGGTCATCAAACATTGGAACAGGCTGCTCAGGGAAGTGGTGGAATTGTCATCCCCGGAGGTATTTAAAAGATGGGTAGACATGGTGCTGAGGGACATGGTTTAGTGGTGGTTTTGGCAGTGTTAGGTTCACAGTTGGACTCGATGATCTTAAAGGTCTCTTCCAACCTAGGTGATTCTATGATTCTATGATCACTATGATCACAGATCAGTAGAGTCGTTCTTGGTCTCTGAGCTCAGAGGTGCCCAGCTTGGCTGGCACGTTCCCCATCAGCAGCCTTGGGCTGTGATCCTTTCCCAGCCAAATCCCTTCCCATGTGTCAGCCCCTCATGCCATGCACACAGGGAAAAGCAATCTGAACCCTGTGAGTGAAATGTCGGCACAGATATGCAGAGGACTAGCCTGTCATTGAGGTGGGTTTTACCTTGCTCTGACTTACAGGAAGCCTAGAGCATATTTTTTGTCTGAGTTGGTCATTTTGTTGTTCCTCTTTTGGCTCACTGAGAGAGAAATGTGTTGTTATAAGACAAAATTTGTCTCATTCTAATGAATACCACATATTTTGCACCCTATAAGTGCATATTGTCCTCTACCGACTATGAAGAAAACCTATTTTGTTCTAGATATCTACAACTGGCCAGGTGAATTCTACCTTGTTAGGTTACTGATTTCCTCTGCAAATGTTTCTGAGGTGTTTTGACTGTCTAGGCTATGGTTTGGGAGGGAGCTGAGACACTCTGAGTTGAAAATTTGCAGTTCTTATGGAAAACTATCCAGGTAAGACACAAATGCCCTTTTATATCCAGGAGATAAACACTTAGCTCAAATCTCCAACTATGGTCTGGCGATGCTTTAAAAGTCCACTCTCATTTTCTGAGAATATGATACTGGCTTCTGACAATCAGCCCTAGCAGCTCAGAGGAGGCCCTTTAAAAACATCGTCACAATTCTGGACCCAAGGTACATTTCTGGGCTGTGAAAGGGGTCAAGGACACCTTTCAGAAGCACTTGTAGGGCCTGCAAGACTGTACAGTGATGTTATACAGCTAAGAGACAGTAGCCAACTGCCAAGATAAATAGCTGTCTAAACCTAGCTAATGAGTGTACAAATCAATTAACTCCTGGAGGAAGAAGGAATCGTGCTCAGGACTGTTGCTAGTTGGAGGGAACTGAGACTCGTAGCTACCTCATTAGACAGAGCAGATGTCAGTGGTCTCTAGAGTGCCAACAGAAATTAACCAAGAAGCAGCTCATGTCCTTCTCGTTTACTTCTGCAACCTGGATGGGATGTTATGCATGTGGAGGGAGTTTGGTGTGGATGGAGACTTGACTTTTGTTCCTGCAGAGATGTTGGCAGAGATAGGAGATGGAGCTGAATCCAACAGGGCAGAGGAATTCTGCTGCTAAAGATATCCAAAGACAAGGGGGCAGAGTAGAAAACTTACCAGAGAGGGGGAAAAAGCAAGATTCTTTAGCATCATCTCATCACACATCACTGATCATCTATTTCTGAAAACTCAGGGGAAAAGAAAGGTTAATTTTGTAAAACCTGTCAGGAGAATCAAGAACTGCTTTAGGACAGATCATTACATCTGGCAAGGTGATAGTTAAAGATGTGGAAACTTGTACAAGGGAGGAAGATGAACATGGATGCGTAGTAGGACACATTTGGGATGGTATACATGCAGAGAGCATTCATTATATAGAGAAAAGGTTAAGGTTTCAGATGAAGGAAATATTATGCTAGGTAGTCAGCACAACAGAATAATTAAAGACTGGACACCAGGGTATGAGAGGGGAAGAGAGTGCAAGAGCTTTAGGGTGTCCAGATAGTTCTAATTGTTAACATTTAACTCTCAGAGAAGATGCAGTCTTGTTATTACTTGGACACACGGCTTGCACTCAGATTTTGGAAGCTGTGTGAACTGCAGATGGGCCACATGGCAAGCTGCTATAGACACACGCAACAAATCCATCTGAAAGCATCTTGCTAGCAGATCTCTAATTTACACTACTCTTGAATAGCTGTGCATGTAAACTGCCTTTCCTCCAGTCTGTCAAGTCCACAACATCCACTTAAATGTCTGTGTATAATTGCTTTTGGATTTGTTGAGCTGAAGCCAGGCTAAATGGCCTTGTTTCTGAGAAAAGTTACTCACAGTCCTGCTTTTAGGCTGCTTATGACTTGGGTGGTTTGGCACTATAGGAAACAAGACTTCTCATGTGTCGCATCTGAAGTGTTTGTGGAGTATCTTGCCTGCTACTGAGAGGTTTTGTACGTGAAGAGGGGCATCATCTGGGCACACACTGCGGGTATGTGTGCAAATGCGTGGTTCTGTGTTTGCAGGCACGTGTACACAAGACGCCTTATGTAATTCTTCCCAGAACTCCACCGCTCATCTGCTCTGCACAGACATGACTGCACAGAGGCCTTTTATTGTGCTTTATAAATATGCACCCTTGTTGTCTTATCCCTGTTGGTTCAGTTTCCAAGAACAGGATGGATAACAAACCTTCTATTCGCTCTCTTTCTTCTCCACCCCCACCGCCTTTCTTGGATCTCTTGAGGTCTTTTCCCCCCTTCAGTTTTCCAAAGAATCTAAAGCATTTTTGTGGTTCTTCTGTAATGATACCATGTCTAAAGTAGAATGCCTGGCAGACCACAAGATACAATCTACACCCAACTGGTGCATTTGCTATAACAATCGCAAAAACTTTAATGACATTTAACTAAGTTAAAACCATTTTTCCCAAGCTGATATCCTACGTCAACAACTTCTTCAGCTGAAATATCTTCAATATGGCCAAGCCAAGGACCATCCCAATGCTACCTGCTACATTGGAACCTACCCATAATCTTCATGTTTTCTGCTGCTTCCCCAATATTTTGATGACCAACTAGTAAATTGCTGTTTCAAAAGAAATGTAGAAAGATCAATTTAGGCTTTTGATTTCTTTCCCATACAATCAATATTGTTATCCGAGAATTATAAAACCTATACCTGAAATACATAATGACACTGGAAATTTCCATTAAATGACTTGTTTCCACTGTTGTTTTATGTCACTTCTCCTCCCTCAATGAAGAGACATTCATGTAAATATATAAGCATCTTTTGGTTCTTTTTTCCTTATAGTGGCAAGAAGTGTGGGAAAATCAATAGATGGCTACATGGCACCTAGGAGAAACAGAAAGGTTGGCTAAGGGGACAGTGGCATAAAGCAAAATAAGGCAAGGGATAGTCCTGCCTAACAGTTAGTGTCAGAACCAGGGGTAAGCTCAAGGTGGGCAAACTACCTCAGATGAAGTTTGGTTGCTTGAGGAAAAGGTTATCAGAAGTGGTGCCTCAGATACCCAGGAGCTGGGCTTGATCAGGTGGGAAGTCCTATTTTTTCTTAAACAAATCCTCACTTTGCCAAATTGGCTCAGCAATTACAGGATCCATGAACTTATACCTCTAGTGCTCGTTTGTGGCTCAGCCCTGCACCGAGCGCTGTTCTGGTACCTGCAGCACTGTGAGGCTCTGGTCTCCAAACAGCTTCTGATTCTTTGGGACAAGAGCAGCAAAGGATGGACAACTGTTGAGAGTTGAGAGACACTGTTGTGGGTGTTTATTACAGGCCACCTGATCAGAATGGGGAAGTTGATGAGGCTTTCTACAGACAGCCAAGAGTCACCTCACAATCACAGGC
>VYXH01004808.1:0-15855 GCA_013397275.1 Burhinus bistriatus
AAACCACAAGACCAGTCTTAGCCAGGTGGGTCACTTCTTGCAGACAATATAGTTCCTGCTAGTAGCTCCTGTTATCTGGATAATTGGCTTGCAAGGTCTGGTTGTTCACTCCCTTTGTCTGACACATCAGTCCTTGACAAATGCCAGTCCTTGACAAATATCAGTCCTTGGTACGTAAGTTCCAAAAGAATGNCAATCCTTGGTAAGTAAGCTCCAAAAGAATGTTTGAAACAAACAGGATTGTTAAGTGATTTAGAAATTGTAAAACTGACAGTTAGTTCCCTATATCAGCATAATTTTGTGTTAATTGGGTTTTTCCTTGCTTTGAGAATAGGTTGTACTAAACTAGTTTTTATATCTGATACTGTCATTAACATTTTCTTTTAGATTAGTTTAATCCTATGATAACTCAAATTCTGTCTTTGCAACATCTGGAAGCCTTTTTTAGTTGTCAGATTGCACTGAACTTAGTCGACTGACACTTTTCCATTTTGTTCCATTTTGCTCCAGATGGTCTTAAAAAAAAAAAAAAATCCTTGCTGACAATTTGTTATGGTCTTTGTGTTCTGAAAGAGTGAGAGATATCTTCGAGAACAGCCCAAAAATGTTTCCTTAAACAAACTTTCCTATAACCCAGACCACATAACTATGTGGAAGTGTATACATGTATATGTACATACATGTGTATACATGCATATATTTATATCAAGTTTAAAACATTTTACATTTCTGGCTATAAATGAAGTCTTATCCATTCACATCACGTCTGTACTTCCCCAAAACATTTTTGGTCACTAGGGTCTTTCAAATAACTTCTCAAAAATTTTTGAAATTAAAAACAAGCTCAGACATTACATACATATAACTTAGCAAAAAGCTTTACTAAACCTTATTAATTCACTTAACAAATGCATTTTTCCTCTGCAAAGAAAAGCTATTCCTATTTATTCTCTTATCCTGTCCAATAAAGTTCAAATACATTTAAGTTTTCTATTGGGCTGATTCTTTCCTAAATACTTTATTACGGTTGCCAAAATCATCAGGTGGTAAATAACTGAATTCCGACAGGATAGACAAAGGGAATTAATCTGTCTCATTAAATTTAGAGCAGATTTTATAACAAGTAACAGAGACAATGCTGGCCATACTGACAGAAAACCTTATTGCTCAGGGTTAACTACAGATTCATGGAACTAAATCTGTTACAGAGTGCTTTGCTGCCTTTGGAGGAAGTTAATCTCTAGAAGAATAGTGTATCCCAAAGTTCAACTTCTGAATGCGGATTTTTAAATATAAGCTCAGATCTGCCTGACTTATTAAGAGCTATTATGCTGTGGGTCACTCAAAGAATTGCAGATTCATGTTCCCTCTCATTTACTTTGTTCCAATTTTTCCCATAGAAGCAAAGCATTTTTTTCCATCTTTTCAATTCTAACAACTTTACCACAGCCTGAGTTCCCTTAATTTACTCAGCAATCAACAAGATTTTAATTCTCTATTATCTGAACTATGGTGTGTTTAACTTACAATTTACTCAAATTTTTTTCTGGTTTAATAAATAAAATAAAATAAAATAAAATAAAATAAAATAAAATAAAATAAAATAAAATTAACGTAAAGTAAAGTAAAGTAAAGTAAAATAAAATAAATTAAAATAAAACAAACCTCATAAGATAAAAGCTTTACATCTTTATCTGCAAAGCTGAAGACTTAGAAAGCTTTTTCAGGTCCTTTAAAATTTATTTGCCTACTTATCTCTGACATGCTCCCAGATGACATGATGTAACCAGTGAAATTTTAAGTGTGACTTCCTTCTAGAAGGTTTTTTTTCTGAATTACACCAAAAAAATGGAGCAGGGCACACTGATCTCTGGAAGCCAGCTGGCAACTGAGTATTCCTGAAAAACAAATTTCGTTCCCTTCTTGCACATCTCAGAGGTACTTTTCACCCACTGCAGTACATCCTTTGCAAATCCACATTTACCAGCTGGCTCTGCACAGACATGCCTGAACCGAAAAGTCAGATTTGCTTTCTACATTATTTTAAATTTATAAGCACAGCATTACAGATTACGTCAGTAAGGGGTTTAAAATATCCAGATTTGCTCTCACAATTCATGTGACTTTGGCTTCAGTATTCATACAACAGCTGAAGCTGCTAGAACTTAATTTATTCGCAACCTACCTGTAGCTCACCCATACCCACTTCATTTCAATTCTCACTTTCTACCTTTTTAAAACAAGTAAAAAACAGTTGTGTATACAGGTTCAATACATGTGTATGTCATCCAAACTTTACAGTTCTTCCTCCATCATATTCTGAGAATATCTAGCAAAATCTCTCCTGTCAGATGTTTGGTCAGGAATATTGCGAGACAGGAGAGTGTCCTTTCCATACTGTTTTATAGAAATGAGATCACAGCTGCGTACTGCTGCTTAAATAGCTCTGCCAGTGCTGAAACTTTCATAGCAAGCTCTCATCTCTCTCATCTGATAACTAGCAAATCCCAGACTTTTGCAATGAAATTTCTTATAGCAAAGATAAACTTACAGGTCAATATAATGCAAAAGCATTCCCAAATCCCACCATAAAGATCTTCAGATGAACAATGGGAAGGAAAAGGATCAAAACACTAGGCAGCTAATCTGTTGCAATGTATTCCAAAGTGTTCCAGTTTTTATGTCTTTTCATATGAAGCACAAAGCCTATTTTCATACCAAAGACACAACAAGAGAGAGAAGAGAGAGGTTAAGGAATCATCATTTTGTTGTGCTGAAATAATTATATATGAAGATTTACACCATATTTGTTCCATACAGAGACATTCATTGTGAACTGACAGTAAAAGAAGTGGAAGCAGGACTGGGGGGGAAGCTACATCTTAAGAAACAACTATTGTAAATGACAATAGACAACTGACAGCAGGGCCAAAAGGGAGCATCAAAGGATACAACAGCCAGATGCCTGAGCTGTAAGTGTCTGGATGGAAAGAAGACATGATGTTTCATGAGGTAATTGGATGTTAGTAAAGCCCTTGTGCATGCTCAGTGTCTACAAGTTACATTACAATGATAATTACGTCTGACCTTATGTTGTCTGAACACAGGCTTCCCTTTAAAGCCTTTGCTTTGTTTACAAACATCAAATTTTATATATATATGTGTGTATGTACATATATATATACGTATAAAATATCCAATCTACCCATGCTTGCATTTTCACACAATCATCAAGTTAGGGACTTGCTTTTCCTTCCACATACTAGGCTCTCTGTCTACCTTTACATCAGAATTTGAAAGCTGTAACTCAGAAGCTTAGCTGCTCACCAAAGTAGTCATATCAAAACTGATAGTTAAAGACTGATATCACAGACAACACCTGTGTGGGAAAACAGGATTCTTAGCTGCCTATCAAATAAATCTTATCACTTACATGTCACTTTTGTGGACCATCGGGTTTGTATCATGAGAAGACGCAACAGCTGCAGAAGAAAAAAAAAAAAGAAAACCAGAAGAAAACCTGCTTATAATCATGGGTGCTCACATAGCTCATTTTCCAAGTTCCATTTGAATCATTTAGAAAAGAGAATACTAATATAGACTTCTTTGTGTGTTTATGTAGTTCTAAGGGGTGCACATATCTCCAAATTCCCAAGATTGTACTCTAGAATTATACCAGCTTCAGAGTTAATAAACCACACAGCCCAGAAGCTCTTTTTGAGAGGAAAAATTTGGAGCAGTCTCGGGTGATATATTGTTTGAAAGTCACTTGATTAGTCATGATTAGGCTGTAGAATAATTAGATTTTTAATTTCATATATTCTAACAATATCCCAAGAAGCCACTGTTTTACAGAATTAAACATAATTTATGGAATATATTAAGCATCCAAATACAGCAATTCTGCCATAGAGACCTGCTGAGTAAAGTACTCCAGCATGATAAATCTTCAACAGTGGGGTACAAAAGTCCAATGGCTTCAGGTTCTTTCGAAATTTGAGTTGTTTGTTAATTGTATCACAGAATGCTTTAAGAAAGAGTTTCTATTTGTAGACAGTAATTATATCTGCACATCCAAGGAGAACTGATTTAAACAGTGACTTAATGATGTCTACTGAAGGACTAATCTGAACCAGTATGCAAGGAAAACACCTTAGGTAGTATTTGATCTAAACCTTGAGGGCAAATAAGGAAACCACAGTGAGCTACTATATTTCATTGTGTCTATAAAGCAGGGTGGAACTGGTGTATTATAGCATATCATCCATTATTTTGTTTGATTTCCTTTTCATCCTCTCAGTACATGGGAAGCCTGCAGTCACCTATCAAATCATAATTACAACATGTCTCAGAATTTCTAATTAAATGTGTATCTTATCTGATGACTTGCTATTTATTTCATTTATAAAATGCCATATTTTCATTACACTTGGCATGGCCAGAGGTCACCTTTTTAAAGGGAAGCTGTTTTATCATAGAATTATGGAATAGTTAGAGTTGGAAGCGACCCTAAAGATCATCTAGATCCAATCCCACTGCCCTGGACAGGGACACCTATCACTAGACAAGGTTGCTCAAAGCCTCATCGAACCTGGCCTTGAACACCTCCAGGGATGGGGCATCCGCAACTTTTCTGGGCAACCTGTTCCTGTCTCTTAACCACCCTCACAGTAAAGAATTTCATCCTAATATCTAATCTATATCTATTCTATATTTAGTTTAAAACCATTACCCCTTGTCCTATTGCTACACTACCTGATAAAGAGTCCCTCTCCACCTTTTCTGTAGGCCCCCTTTAAGTACTGAAAGACTGCTATAAGGTGTCCCTGGAGTATTGTCTTCTCCAGGCTGAACAACCCCCACTTACTCAGCCTGTCCTCACGGGAGAGGTGCTACAGTCCTCTGATCATCTTCGTGACCCTCCTCTGGATTCACTCCAACAGGTCCATGTCCTTCTTATGCTGGGGGCCCCAGAGCTGGACACAGTACTCCAGGTGGGGTCTCATGAGAGCAGAGCAGAGAGGCAGAATCACGTCCCTCAAACTGCTGGCCACGCTTCTTTTGATGCAGCCCAGGATGCAGTTGGCTTTCTGGGCTGTGAACGCACATGGCTGGCTCTTGTTGAGCTTCTCATCCACCAACACCCCCAAGTCCTTCGCCGTAGGGCTTCTCTCAATCCGTTCTTTGCCCAGCCTGTATTTGTGCTTGGGATTGCCCCAACCCACGTGCAGGACCTTGCACTATGCCTTGTTTAACTTCATGAGGTTTGTACAGGTCCTGTTCTCAAGCTTGTCCAGGTCACTCTGGATGGCATCCCTTCCCTCCAGCATGTCGACTGCACTACACAGCTTGGTGTCATTGACCAGTCTCCTGAGGGTGCACTCAGTCCCAACATTCATGTCTCCAACAAAGATGTTAAATAGTACCGGCCCCAGTACTTCTCTGTCCCTAAGGAATACCAGGGGTTTTAGTGGTAATTAACTCTGCATGATGGTTTACTTTTTTTGCTCAGTGGTGTACAAACCATCTGTGCCTCTGTTACTCTTAAATAGTCCCTTAACAAATTCAGCCTTCTCGTAACATTTATCTCAAACCAGAGACATTTAGGTTTCCAAATCCAGTTATCAAGAATTAAGTGCAAAATTACATCTCTAAATAAATTACCACTAGTTGTTACGTGAACCCTTGATATCGCAGAGCTTTCTGTACAGACCCATTGTCTACCAAAGTGCTAGATACGTACAGATTAACATGGTCACCAGAGTTTAAATATTCAAATTTCAAAGTAAGACCAAGTAGTAACTTTCTTTTGTTGGGTTTGGGGGTTTTTTAGTTCTTTTTAGTAGGATATCACTCTGTAGAAAAATGTATCTCTTCTTTTCTAAAAGCTGAAGTAGTGTACCTCACAAGGACAAAAGGAGAAAATACAAAGGGACAGTAAGGCTTTACCCTCATCTGCCACCTTACTGCCTTGCAGAAGAGCAAATATACACTATGCTGAAAGACAGACTGTGCTTGAATACACCTCCTGGTAAGTACATACTTTCAGAGAAAGTATAGTCAGCCTGCCTCAATGTCCTTGTTCATTGACCTATGAAAGGCAAGGATGTAGAGGACAGATCCATGTTGGAGCTCATGGTTAAGCTGACTTTTTAACACAACAGAAAAGCAGAGGAAAGTATAGCGGAGACAGAGCATGATAACAGCACGTCTTGTCCTTGTAAGCCTGCCAGCCGTGCTTCTAGACATGCTGTTTTTCATAACAGGCCTTTGATGCTAGATACCAACATCAGAAGCCACTTCCAAAAGTAGAAGTACAGAGAACGTGCTTTCCAGCCTTTCAAGAAGACCTCTTTAAGAATTAATTTTCTTGTAATTATAACTGAAATCTTATCCTTAAATATTTGACTTTAAGCTTTACTAGTATGTACTGTTCCTCTCCAATAAATACATTTGCTATTTAATTTTATTTGATTCTATATACTTCCCTTTGTCTGAAAAAACAGGTTATTGGTGATGGCTGTGAAAGCATGAAGTTTATTAATTAGACATCTGTGAAAACTTTTTTTTCCTTTGGATGTTACCGTTGATATTCTTCACAGGTGTGATGGGAAGAGGCATTTCATAGAAGAAGTAGTGCAGGGCAACTAAGAAAAGCAACAGTGAAATATTAGAAATATTGCAGAACTAAACAGAAAATTATACTGTTACTTAGATGAGGTTGTGCAGCCTCCTTTCGTGGTTCACTTTGAGTTATGGGCCAATTTAAAGATATTAGGGTTTTTTAGGGTTGGCAGAAAGAAAGATCTTTCTACTGTAAAACCCTGAAACAGCTAACTTTCTCCTGGGGGAAGTATTATTTCTCTGTTATTGAAGTAACCAACATAATGGTTGAGACTGGTAATCTCAGGGTAGGGAATAAAATCATTCATACTTTCCCTGATAAAGATAAATGGATAACCAGCATATAATGGGTTTATTCTATTGTGACATAATACTTAATATTTATGATTTTTCTGCTTAGATGGTGGCACTTTTCAGTTACAGCTTTTAAGACTGTGAAGCCCTACACTCCAACAAAGGAGCCTGAAATAGCGGGAAAAAAATTCACAGATATGAATTTGTCACAACACAAACTAGAAGTCTACAGGTACTGGGGATGGACACAGCTCTTCAGAATGGGGAAGAAGAAATATCAGCAATTTTCCCTGAGTCATGCGCAGTGTCCATGACAGAATGGAAGTCTATGCCGATGGGCAGATATGCTGTATCCCAAGGTCACGGTTCTGGGTCCACTCAGTGGCTTCCCCCTGACTCTGTATTGGGAAGATCTTTGCATTTTCTTATTTTCTCCCACACTTGGATTTCTTCTGTCCCTAGGATCCACCTGGTGATCAACTGTAAAATTAGTAAACCCCAAAATTTGCTAGGTTCAATAAAACTTTCAGAAAAATTTAATTTTATAGCAGTGGCTAAACATGGAATATCTTATTAAGGCATAAGAAAGTATGTTTGCTCCTTGGTAACAAACTTTTTTCTGCTTGGAAAACATAGCAACAACATGACTCAGAGTATTACAACAAGGGGAGTGAAAAACAACGCTACACTTAGTTAACATTTCTGAAGGCAGACTATGTCTTTTTCCATAGGAATATATATACACACAAACACTTATAAGTAATATATAATATACACTATATAAACTGTTATATGTATACTGACTATGTATACTTATACATATGTATGTATATAAATATAGATACATTTCACAGACAAAATGTTATAATAAACTAATAAATACTTGTTAGTTAAATACAGGCCCCTGGGTTTGGGGGGTTTGGATTTTGGTTGTGGTGGCTTTTTGTTTGTGTTGTGTTTTATCATTTGGCGTGTTTCTTTTGGTAATGGCTTTTTTTGTTTTTTCCGGATGTCTGCCTATCTTTTTTAACTACTTTTAAAGAAATAACGTAAGTTAGAGGAGAGTGTTTGTAACCCTGCAGTTTTTAAAAGACAAAGTGTGAAGAGTTTACTCAAATTGTCTTTCATCAGCTAAATAAGCATCACCAAAAATTATGTGTCCCTTAGTGTGGAAGCAACAAATGTCAACATATTGAAAAACCTAGCAGAAATCAGCTATGCCTAATGTCTTTCCTTTCATTTCTAGACATGATTTTATTCACAGATTGTGCACCCTTCCAGTTTTTGCTTCATGAGAGGGAAAAGGTATTCTTCTAGGCCCTCCTTTTTTTCTATTAATTGTTAATTAGCCTATTCGATATAGCTGAATTGACAACTTCTGATTCTTCTGTGGCAAAGAGTCCCATTATAGCGAGAGCAATACACTGAGATTAATGAAAATCCTTCCAAAAGATCTTGTTTTCACTTAGAAAGCTTCCAAAGAATGTTTAACGTTGAACCTTATACCTACATAAATGACGCCCTTTTGCGGTTCAGTCAAGCATGAAGTAAAAAAGACTGATCTCATGGCTACTGAACACGTAGTCTATTTAAACAATAACCTCCTTGAAATTAGTCATTAATTGAGTTGTTAGATAATTCTCTTCACTTGCTGTACAAGGTTTGCCAACCATCTCTGATAAGCAGATCACTGTCTGTGGCTATTATAAATGACTACACTAGCTTCAAAGAGACTAGGATTAAAAAAAGATTTTAAAAATCCCGTCTAGTATGTTTATGTAGTGTCCCAAAGCAGCATTTTATTGGGAGTTCTTTATATCTTTAAATAAATAGAATGGAATTGTGTCATAAGATGATCATTTATTGTTAGTTAATGGTAAAGATATACCAAAAATTAGCCATATTCTTGTTGTTTTTAGAATAGAAAACATAATATTTATAGTGTCATCTTTTAGTGATTTGTTTGTTTCAGGCTTCTTAAGAAGGGAGATCTAGGGCATTCTGCGCTTTTCACTTACAACCTCTGTGTGTGTTTTTACGCCACCAGAAACAGTTCATACAGTCTTACTATCAGCATATGTCCATAGGAGCATAGTTTGCCTTCTCTTGCAGTGAAAATGATATCATGCAAGACTTTGGATCAAAAACAACTGCCAACTCTCATTCCTTTTTAGCAGTATTTCTTCCTGAAATTCTTGGATTCTTAGGCATAAAAATGTTATAATTTGATTTTCAGAGGTTGTTACCATTCTAGATCATAAATTATTCCAGTACAGAAGGGTAACCTTCACAGACAATGAGTCCTACTCATTTTCATCCTCTGCAGTGTCTTGAATAATCCTTTAACTGCAGAAAGATAGAGGACTGACTAGGGCAGGCAGATCACAATCAAGAAAGATGATGATCACTATAAACAGTTAGGCTAGATTAATCCCACCTTTCAATTCCTTCAGATAAAATTTCTTGGATAAACTCTTGCCCATACACACACACAATCACATTTTTAAAAAAAATTCCTTTAAAACCCTTATGACTGTGTTATATTAAGTCATTTCATAAATTGTATACTTAACATGTTAAAATTTTCAAATCTCCACTCCTGCTCCCTCTCTTGGGAAAAATGTTAACATCTCTGTACATATAAGGTCAAAACATTTGTCTCCAGTGACAGTGCAAGCACTGTAACTGTTTCTGCCACAAAACAGGCTTCTCCTAACCAGCAACAATACCTAAACACCTTCCTGTAACATAGACTTTCTATTTGTCCAGAAGGACCAGATTATGTTTGCATGCAGGTGAACACAATCTCAAAGACAACAGACTTATGCAGGAAAACTTCTTTCACCTGCGCTTTTGATAAGAACAAATTGGAACATAAGAGATTTCTAAATTTCTGTTGGATGCCTTTCAAAAATAATCAGAACAACTGTTGAGGAAGCATTAGTTAAACTATATATATTTCTGCTTTATTTGGTAAAAGAAGAAGAGAAGGATGCATAGATGGCAAATCATACCCTAAAAGATTTGTTACCTGTTTTTCATTGTCAAATTTCGAATCAACAGAAAGGGCAAAAAGGCAAAATCTAGGTCATCATTACATTTTGTGAACTGAGATCACCAAGAGAAAGAAAAGAACAAGCAAAACAAAGTAGATAAATTATTAGGTGTATGGAGTAAAGGAAAACAAATGACGTTTTGGCTACCTCCTGGTATTGCTGCAGAGAAAAATGTCCATAAGACTCCGTTCACTTTCCTGGCATAGCCAAATGAGAACTGTGGTCTTCTCTGAGGTCTCAGTCACCACTTAACATCTCTAAGATACTTTCTCTTTCTCTTTAATGATAAAAAAATAAGCATGAACAAGGATAACATCCCACAACTTTGAAGCACATAAAATTTGACATTTATATCAGTATGCTGCTGAGTGGCTTTTGAATAATGTGATTTTATCTAGGGGCCTTCCAAGACATGAGGTGTTCTGGCAAAAAGTAGGGACAATGGAAGAGCAGAGGAACTACATTGGACATAAAATTTGATCCTGTTGATTTTGGGAGCATTTCACAGAGCAAATTCTCAAGCTGTTGTTACACCCCAAGAGTTTAATCTGGAGTAGTTAGTTCCTTTACTTAGGATAGCTGCAGTAGAGTCTGACTGATGCGAGCAGATGCAGGAGGACAAAACAACTCTCTCATTCAACTTACAATGCAGATATACTCTTACAGATCTCTAAATAAAAACAGTATAGGAAAACCCACCTCATATTTGTTAGAGTTACTGTTTAGATTGTCAGAAAAGCCACTGGATGCTTTAAAATATTGCATTCTTATTGGAAAGAAAAAAACAAAACAAAATGGCATATCACAACTTCTCTTATAATTTACAGATTTTTTAACTTTGTTCACAATTCAGAGTTAAATAAGCAATTACGTCTGTGAAATTAATCAGTGTTAGACAGAGGTATATGCTTTCTCTATGTAATTTGCTTGCTTTCAAATATCTAAGTTGTTTCTAATATTCACCTCTATATTAACTGATTATGAATAGAGAAAATAGACTAGAAATTCCTTTAATTCCATTTCCACACAGATTGACTTTTGGACAGATCACTAGAGTTAATTAAACTCCCTCCATCTAATATTGCTGTGTAGAACAGGGTTCTCCAGTTCAGAGCATATTAAAGGAAAATATCAGATTCAGCTGTGTACATCTTTCACAAGCCTCTGGATGATAATCATACAAGATTGTTTTCATGGCAACATGTTAGAAATTTAATTAACATTGTAAATCTGATTACTTTCTGACCTCCAAACCAGTCACCCATTTGCTAATTTATAATACACTTTAAAGATGGACTCATATGCATGAAAAGTGCAATTTTCACTGAATCTCTTATTCCAGCAGGAGATTCTAGTAAGGTTTTATACTATAAAACAAAGATCTGAAAAGAATGTTTAAGTCTCCAGATTTAAAAATGAGTAGTAAGATTCCATAATATCAGATGATTACATGTTCTGTAATCATATACATTTATCTTTATTTCAAATAATTTTGCACTTTAATTTCTTTTCCTCACCCTCTTGAGTCAGTATATATGAAGATGTAGACACTTTTAAAGCTGTGGTTTGCCAACTTTTAAAAGGAAGGGAATGAAATAAGAGTAACTACATAAAAATGTGACTACCTACCAGTTGGTTCATTTGTCTATAGTCAGGTATGTTTTGTGTACACAATAAAAGTCTGAGTAAAGATACTTTGCTATAAAGTGAGGAGTTTCTTAAGACATGTTTTACATGTGCTCTAGACAAAACCACCACAATTATGACTACATGCTGTTTGATCAATAATGGAGGCATAGATCGAAAAGAACACATCTGTGAGGAAAACAAGACTTGTAGACCACTCAGCTCATAACTAGAGAAAATGTATTCAGACAAAATATTTTTCTTGTAGTACTCATGCAATACTACAGTTCTTGCATGAGAATGAGTTAGCTTTCTCACTATGGAAAAATTTAACACAAAATTATGGCTTAACCAATGTGATTTCTTTTATAGCAAGATATTATCAAAAAAGCATTTCTTGATAGCAAAAAATGCCTTGTCTTGGTTTAAAACACAGTGCTTAAGAAGTAGAACTGCTATAGTGTTACTACAAGCATTCAAACGAAAAGAATTCCTATGGTTTTAGTGTCCCAGCAGTAACCACATTATTGGCTTGATTCAATAGGTAAAATCTGTGTGAAGTATACTTTTTGTACACATCATCATCCTGATTCTTTCATGAAAGAGCTAATCTGGAATCTCCCTCACATCATGACCAAGGATCCCTTTTCAATTCTAAATTGTAGCTATTCAAGACCTTTTAGACCCATTTTTTCTGTGGCAGCAATATGCATTGGATTTTTATTTTCTTTCCTTCAGAGACCTTTTTTCCTATAGCAATATACATTCAAGGGACGATCATGCAATCACTGAGTTTGGAAGTTACCGCTAGAGACTACTAAGTTTTGACTCCCAGTTTTGTATCCTCTGCTGGTTGCTCAGAGTACACTTTAGCCTATCTATGCCGGTCATTAATGAAGAGGTTAAACAGTATCAGTCTCAGTATCCACCCTGAGGCATACCACGACTACTGGCCTCCAGCTGGATTTCATACTCCTGGCCACAGCCCTTTGAGCCTGGAAGCTCAGAGTTTTCAGTCTACCTCGTTGTTCATTTATCTAACCTATAGCGGATCAGTTTGTTGATGAGGATCTCACGGGAGACAGTGTCAAAAGCCTTGCTAAAGTCAAGATAAAGAGCATCCATTGGTCTCCCCCCATCCACCAGGTTAGTTATCTCTTGTAAAAGGCTATCAGGTCGGTCAACCATGATTTCTCCATTGTAAATCCGTGTTCACTATTCCCAATCACTATCTTATCCTTAATATGTTTGAAAATGCTTTCTAGGATGAGTAGCTGCATCATCTTCCAACAACCAAGGTGAGGCTTATTAGCCTATAGTTTTTTCAAATCTTCCTTTTTGCCCTTCTTGAAGACAGAAGTGACATTTGCTCTCTTCCAGTCCTTAAAGATCTCCACCAGCCACCATGACCTTTCAAAGATAATTGAGAGTGGCCTCACAATGACATGGGCCAGCTCCCTCAGCACTTGTGGGTACATCCCATCAGGGCCCACAGACTTGTGTATCTACAGTTTGTTTAAACGTCCCCTAACCTCATCCTCCTCCACCAAGAGTAAGTCTTCCTTGCTCTAGACTTTCTGTCTGCTCTAAGGGGCCTTGGGATTGATAAAGGTCAGTCTTAGTAATGAAGATTGAGAAGGAGGCATTGAACACCTCAGCTTTCATGTGTTCTTTATCACCAGGGCCCATGTTTTTGCTGCTGAAGTACTTGAATAAGCCCTTGTTGTCATTCATATTCCTTTTCAGCCTTTCTTGCTTTAGTTATAAAAGTTAAAAGTTGTCCTTCCTTTCATATATTTAATTCCTTGCTGGATTGAGCAAAATTCTGTTATTATCAATATCAGACACACCTTTTTCCCCTGAAATACAGTCTCATCCATGTATTGAGTATCAGTTAGGTCAATTCATCCATGTACTGAAAATAAGTTAGGGCAATTAGAAGAGTGTTTTCCAAACTTTTCTTTATGTTTCTTTCTTCAAAGCTTTTTTAACATTGCCAGCCTTCATCTGAGAAAGCTTAATGAAAAACATGCTTAGTCAATACCTCTCCCATTAATTTATCTCGGTGACTAAGCGTACCTTAACTTTCCTCAAAACACAATTCGAACAATATCATGAAGATCCCATTTATGATTACTATTCCTTCTCTTTCTTTAGAGACCAAGAAATTTTACTGAGTATGACTGAAGAATCTGTACTTTTAAACATTTTTCCCTTACTTGCTGTAGCCCCTCACTGAAGCTTAAAGAATAGGGCTGACCTCTTTATTTGACAGAAACAAAAAGGAGGTTTTTCCTAGTTCTCAGCCATATTTTTATTCTGCATCTTGAATACTTTGTTCAAATACACAACACAACTTTTTATCCTTGGATTTACTCTGCCAACCAGCACATCAATTCTTCATCATAAGAACATCCCATTGAAATTGCTTTGCATTAGGTATATGCCCAGTAATTGCAAGAACAAGGTTATTATGCACACAGCAGGCAAACTGGGTTATTCATAACCCAGCCACCTATTAATCACCTTCAAGACTGCAAAGTTTTAGAGAAATACCAGGTTAGGCCGTACCTGTACTAAGATATTTCCAGCATGACTGCATTACAAAAGATTTTAAAAGTTTCAGATATGCTACAGAAGCACTGTAATGACCATGTCCACCTTTATTTTTGTTTGAACATGGAGGATGGAAATGGTCAATTAATTCTGCCAGCATCATTTAAATGGCAATATTTCTGCAATCAAGTCCTTACGGTTCATTTAGATATGTGGCTAGCAAATTCCTGAGTGAGCACAGACTGCTGTATCTTCATCTAAAGTAAAGCTAGGCTGATTTATAGGGACTGAGCATCTGACTTCTAGAAATTCCAAGTTATTTAACTGGAATGCACTGCATATTTTTTGATGAAGAGGACAATTCCATTTATTGCAGCTTTTCTATTACATAAAGGATACTGTTTGGTAAAAGGTTGCACTCCATAGATTGTTAACTAGATAGCAAATCCTAGAAAGTCTGACAGTTCTGTGTGAATTAATACTAATTCCACCATTTCTAAAAAAATGTAAACATAATGCATAGCATAATCAGCAAACACTGAGCTAAATTTGTAGTATTACACTATACTGTTCCTTATTTCTTAATGTGCCCATTGGCAGAGGCAGGACATTTGGCAACATATCAATAGTAAAGAAAACCTGAACATCTCAAAATAGCACTTTGTGCTTTTTATGGATCATTTATAGATAATAATTTTTTTTTTGATCATCTACAGAGAAACTAGCCCAGAAAAAAAAATATTACCATAAATATACTATTAAAACATCAGCAAGATTAAGCAGAATGTGAACCCTTGGATACATTATTTTTATAACACAGGGTAATGTTTTACTGAGCAATAGATGGATCCTTAATGAAAAATAATGGTCGTGTTTTTCTCTGAAACAGTACTGTCATTTTAAGTCTCCTAGCCGGTGTATAGAAAATTTGCATCGTAGCCTTGTGACTGAAAATGTGCAGATATCTTTCAAGAACTCTATATTTTATTTAAAAAGACTGTATATTGAAGATTTTTGCTGTTAAGCACTTTCCTTTACTCTCCTTATCATGAGTTATGAAATAATAAAATCACATTCCATATTCAAGAGTACCACAATATTGGTATTACTCTTGTGAAGCTAATTCTCATTGAAACTTTGGAATGAGTTTTTTCCACCCAAAAAGGTACATTATACTCCAGAAGCATGGTCTGGGAAGATAAGGTTCTCAGGCCCAAACAGAAAGGCTATAATAGTACTGCCTGATAAGCTTTTCAATACGAATGCAATGTGATTTATTTATGGTAATTAGTTCATTTAGTTAGAACAATGTGCTGTCTGCTCCAGCAAGAATGAGACCACCAGCTATCCTTCACTTGTGCAGTCTCTGGATTCCAACGTATGGTGTGATGCCACACATAGGGGCAGCTGCCACCCACCACCCAATGTCATGGGGCTGTTCCTGTTGCAGATGTGTTATGGCAAGTGTGACATTAGCAGCAGTTACATTACATAGTCTAACACTCCTTTGTTTTCTAGCTCATACTGTATTAATCTAATAATCATAAAATCATAGAATCATAGAATCATTATGTTTGAAAGACACCTTTAAGATCATCAAGTCCAACCATTAACTTAGTAATGCCAAGTTACTACCAAACCATTTTCCTCAACGATACATCTACACGTCTTTTAAATACCTCCAGGGATGGTGACTCAA
>VYXH01004808.1:25886-46276 GCA_013397275.1 Burhinus bistriatus
AAAACCATATAAAAAGTTTCACAAACACTTTTACTGTCATACTGTAAATTCTTAAGAAGAGTGATATGATACTGTAATACACTAATATGCCAGGATGACTGTGTATTGGACTGAAACACAATAATCTCAAATGCTACTTTTCACGGTTAGGTAGATCTGTGAACCTTGATTGCATGTGACAATCCAGTTTGTACGGTTGTTATTCAATAGATGTTCTTGTGCCTTGTATACTGATATTATACCAATATAGCAGTCATTAGGTCAAGACAGTAAAGCACACGTACAACCCAGTTATTCTGTAAACAGTCCAGAATACTAACTTTGAGGACTGCTATGTTTTCGGTTTTGTGAACACAAAGTTGTTGCACAGTACAAGCAAAAAGAGAGCTTCTCTGGTATCACTTGAAAGCTTAGGAGGATTAAAAACTCTGAACCCTGTACAAACCCAGTAGGGAAGTAACAAAGCATCAAAAAGAACTAAAGAAAATGTTATTTCAGGGAGTGGTACTGTTTGATGATGATGATGATGTTTGATGTTTTTGTTGTTGTTGTTGTTGTTGTTGTTAAACACCATGCATAAAAAGTGTGGTTATTTTGGTTGGTTTTTTTCTGTTTACTCATATCCAACTTAATCTAACTAAGTGTTTATTAGGTTGAATCTAAACCCTTCACTGAAACTCAGCCTAGCATCAGTAAAGTTATTCCTCCTTGAAGAAGGCATCACAACAGGAAAAGCTGTGTATAGGTGATCTCTGAGGAGGAAAGGGTGGAGAAATAAAAAAGGAAAAGGTAAGAACCCCTAAAACAAAAATGGAAAACAGGCTAAATTCATTTTCCCAATTGTTTTGTTTCCTTGAAAGCATAGTATAACTGCAGTACAAAAGGACTATGTGTGGTAAGGGCATTACACAAAAGTTAACACCATTGGGATTCAGCTTCAGTTCTGCTACGCCTCCCACATGGCTTTGAGAAGGTCTGGTGCACAAATTATTTAAACATAGAGCTGGCAGCTGCAGCTTTTGTGTTTTAACTAAAATACTTTAACTGTGCACCTGAGTCCAGCCTTTACTCCCATAAAATCCTAGAACAAATGGCAGGGCTCAATAAACTATGATGAAAGAAGGAAATAAGAAATTAAGACAGCGGAGGAAAGGAGATGGTAAACTACGTTGTTGAGAATAGGGTAGATCTAAGCAGCAAGCTGAAACAGTAGTAGAGATTGATAAAAAAGAGTTGAAGCATGAGACTGAAGGAAGGATTTTAGATATCACTGGACTTTGGATCAGGCCCTTTAACTCTTCCCAGGAAAAACAACCTTAAAGGGTCTCTAATTTTTATTCTTCCAGCTAGACCTTCTTGGTGGGGAATCACAGGCTGAAGTGTTTGGCTGAGCAGGCGCCAAAGCTGTGTCACTCTTTCCATCACGGAAAAGGTTGGAAAGTGGGAGACTCGCAGACGCCAAGGTCAGAGATGGTTGCACAATTCTTATTATTTTCATTACTAAGTTCTAAGATGTCATCAGCATATGTCCAGTTTGGAGAAAGGGTAGCATTTAATTTGAGTTGAGATTGAAATATAAATTTGGCAGTGGGAAACATTTTTTCTCTCACACAAGTATATGGACAAAGAAGCACCTAATCACTGTATCAGAAGCTCTTATTCCTACTGTTCAGTAACATTATGCCTAAGGCAGAGGGGAAGCTTCTACCTCAAAGTAAAAAGCTTATCTGCACATGAAACAAAACTATTCTACTGTACTCTGTAGCATGTACATTGAAGAGAAGCATGAATGGCCAGATATTCCAGGCAACAATAATGAATAAAGGTTATGAAAACAACAATACTGGACATGTAAATTTAACAAACAAAAAAAAACCCAAACAAACCAACAACAGTAAAAGTCAAGCCTTTAACCTGCTGCTAACTTTACCAATGGAACACGCTTGAAAAAAATGAGAAGTGTAGCATAGTAAGTTGCATTCAAGCGAATATGTCCCAGATCAGAAGAGAGCAATGCACCTAACATGAATAAAATAGTGTGAAAATACAGGTCAGTTGCACAACTGTAACAAAATGTCCTGACATGGTACAGGAAGATAAAAGGGAGTCTGGGTGTTTCAGCTGCACGCTAATTTCTGTGTGCAGGTGTGTATATAAATGACATTTTTTCAGTCGAATCCAATATCCAGAACTGGATCTAAGAAGCCAAGTTTTTTATATATCTGCTTCAACTGAAATGAGCGCCGAAGAACCAACATGCAGACTTCAGTGTACATAACAGAATGGGATAGATAAATTTGCTCAATGTTTTGTGCTTTTCAGAAGCATGAGAAATAAATCCAAGCACCTTTTCTAATGCAGAAAAAAGGTATACAGAAGAACCATGATGACTCAGACAGACGACTGGCTTAAATAGTTTCTATAGGCTACAGCATGCCTTGAGAATACTTGGCAGGGGAGGAGATGGAAAAATATCCTTATAGCCTAAACCTATAAGGCTTTGCACTAAGAATAAAAAAGATCATAGGGTCGGTTCTTCAGGACCATGATATAAACCATAAATGGCAAGTACCTCTGTGTGGAGTTTTATGAAAATACTTATTTTGATTTAGTACAAATTCAGATGAAATGAGCGTATTTGAGATTACAATGTTTAGATTTTAAGTATGGCCTGTGTGTTTGCCTTTTTATCACCGTTGTAGTATGTTTGTTTTGTTCCTTTATCCCTTACGGACCACTGAATGCATTATTTTGAACTTCACTGAATAACAGATTTCATGAGTATTGAACTTTATTTCTAAATACATCTTGTAAAAAGTAAGAAAGGTTTTAGTGGGGGAGAAGGACTGGAACATGAGTTGTGCTTTCCTTGGAAAAGAAGAACAGAAACATCTAAACACTGAGACATAACATAATATCCACAATCCCTTCTACTTTAAGTTCTATATGTCAGTTACCTGGACTACTTGACAAAGGTTAGTTTTCAGTTTGCTTAGCATGTGTCTGTGTAAGTTACATGCATAACCATGTGTAGAAATAATTAGTTCACACGCATACCTTTATTTCGTATAAACCAAATAAGCAAGTTACATCCGGACCGCTTTTAGGATTTCACTTTGATGTTTCCAATGTACCCTCCATACCTAAAATTAAGAATTTCACAGCTGACAACTGCTGGGCATTTACTATGATTGTATGGTATCTGGTACAGAATATATTGAATGTAGCTGGCAAACCTGTCTAAGTGTGTGTTGATTATTCTGCTTATAACTACCTTCATCCTCAATTAAACTTTTGTTCTACGACTATAGATTGATTTTAATCACCCTAATCAAACACTGTAGCACACTAATTGTTCATTATGATTGCAGAGTATCTTTATAACCTGAGATTTTCAACTTATATAATTTTCAACTTTGTCTTAATTGCCAAAGTTAATTAAATTAATTGTGGATTAAGATACCTGAGCTAAGATGATGACATGCAGGTTTGCTATTCTTTCAATACAAAAGTCATTAGCATTCATTAGATAAGCCTCATGATTGCTTTGCAGTACGACGTTGATAGATCACTGCATATCACGGGTTGTCTGGCTGTAAACAAAATGAAGCATCTAGTGGATACCTAACTCCTTTTAAGGTGCAGTACCTGATCAGCACACATTCTTTCAAGACTTAGAGATGGATGAGTCAGTACCGTGGTGACAAGGTTTTTTAATTCCCCTTAATTTTTATTTTATTTGAGATCTGATTTTCTATACTGAGTATTTATCGTATTGTTACATTTGAGAGCTTAGTTTTGTCATTTCTTAAGGCAACACACTTGAGAGCTTAGTCTTGTTATTTCTTAACGGAACATTATTATTTACTGCAATGTACAGCTTTAATCAGTTTAGCAATAGCATATTTCATCACAGTGGGATGAACCCCATGGACTTGAAGCAACATTGAACATAAACTCTGCTATCTAGAACCTGAGCAACAACATTGAAATGGCCTTCCCATTTCCCTGGCTGCCGCTGTGCATAAAACGTCAGAAAGGATCAAGAATGATGTCCAAATCACAGATGACTGGATCTAATGCAGTTAGATGAGGGCTTGTCATGCATGAGCTATGGCACAGCTGAACCCCCTGGTTTCAACTGGAGCTGAATGTAGAGAGGTTAAAATTGGATTGGTCTTACAGAAATAAGCAATCAATGTTTCTCCCACACAGAGCAATGAGAAAAATGAGCTCTGTGAAAAAAGACCGGGTTAAGGTGGGGAGGAGATCGAACTCAGAGATATTGTGAGGTTATACAGTGACTGTCCTCCCAAGGGGACACAGTGTGTTTTAGGTCTACTTCAACATTAGGCGAAGGAATCCTCAGAGAATAAGTTTTTCCTGGCTTTCAATGTTATCAGTAAATACACAACTTATTATGCAAGTGTAATAAATTGGCTGTTCTGAAATGTTAGAGATATGTACTACTGTCTTTGCAACTGTAAAAGACCCTCCACCCAAATTAGAACTAAATCATTAGTCGATTTTAGATAATGTGAAGCTGCTGTTTAAATGCTGCCCAGGCATGAAACTTTGCACAGTACTTCCGTCTGTAAATCTGATGATTGGGAATCTGTATTTAAGCCTGATGACTTTAGTCCTTATTTACAGTCGCTTGCACTTTGTGGAAATACAGATAGGAGTGTGTTACTCTGCATAACTATGACTGGTAACTGTAAGAATTTAGTGGATATCTTCAGATTCCACCAGTTTGAATCTATGAACCGTGGCTTAAAAACTATTCTGTTTTGATTCTCCTACTGCTCAAACAGCCTTGTAAAACAATGAAATAATCTCCTGATATCTGTTGAGTAACTACATTTAATTTCTGGTTCTTGGAGGGGAAAAAAATAATGTGTCTTCCAAAATGAAAAAAGCACAAAAGGCTGACTGGGAGACATATATCCAAACTGCAGGCATGTGTATGTCAGATGTTGGTAGTGGTTTCTCCTCAAAAGCTCTAAGCTCAGTAGTGTTTAATACACCTTTCAACCCTTGAAGATCTGTGCTCTGAGTTTTCAAGTTATGTATATTTTTAGCCATTTTGTGGCTTTCCCTAGTAAACACTTCTACAAATCATCTCCTGGAGCAGAACAAACTACTTGTGATGTATGCTGCAAAGCCCAGTTTTAAGTCATTTGTCAAGGTTCCAGTAGAAGCCCTGTGGCAGAACTGCCACAAGACATTGCTTAGCTGCTTCAGCTGAAGCATCATTTTTTCTCCGTGCTTCGCCCACGAGACTGGAGAGGTGATTGCCACACTCACTCATAAACCCTGTGTTATTCAGCAAGTTAATCCAAAGCATATAGGCAATATCCTCCTGGAATCAGAAATTCTGTCATATTTTTAAAGCAGGGCAGTCTAGTTAAACAAAATGAGAGAAGGGTCCAGTGATATCTGGATTGTATGTTTAAAGACCACATGATAAACTTTACAGGCAAGATCGGTGGTACTGCTTTTCAGCTTTCAAATCATTCCTTTTCAAACCTCTGAGTACTTTGATTTATACCCTTAATTATTAATTTTTAACATTAAAAAAATGGAACTTATAAAGAAATGGATGGGGAGTACCTTATGTTGCTGTTTTCATATAGATGTGCCTGAAATCTAAAATTTCTCACATCTTACTAGGGACTGTGCTCAAAACTCCAGTAAACTATTGGGAGATTGCTAAATATGAGTTCTGCTAGCACTGAAAGTGCTACAACATGTATTTTCTTGTTTATATATATAAAAATGCACTTTTTCAAAAACAATTAAACCTCTCCATAATCTTTCTTTAAATATTTATGAGTGAATATGCATCATTTCCAATTGACTTCCCTGGGTTACAACATTTACAGGAAAATGCTAAATGCTGTGATATCCACAGCAGTTTCATATACATATCACATTTTAATTTCAGAGTGCAATTTTCTACCACTATTTATTTGTTACATATTTTTTTTCTTACCAGCTGATTTTGAAAATGTTTCAGTGTACTTGGATTTGTTAGCTTCATATATATATTCAGAAATCTATAGGTAGATCTTGAACAAGAGTATCTTAAATAGAAATAAAAATTAGTAGCTTAAAAATTAATCTAAATTAAAAATTCAAGTTATTAGTAGATAGTGAGGTATGTACGTTTCTGAAGATAAACTTCATTGCTAACTATCTGCCTAAAGAGGCATTTGTGCTACTTCCTAGACAAGAATAGGTGTGTTTAGATTAGCTAAGTCGTAAGCTATGTGCGCAAAATATAAGTCTAGATTAAACAGCACCTCCAATTCCAAGCAAGGAAGAATTTATCTCTAGAAGATGGGGGAACTATTACTGGATACACTGAGATAAGTCTGATTATTTCTCTTCATAGCTATTTCAGCTGATGAAAGAATGCATATAAAAACGTGTTAAATTCTGCTATGTTAAAATCCTGCAGAAGGATTTTAATCATTGAGACAAACACACAAGTTTCCACCTCTTAAAAAAGCTCACCAATCCAACGAGGAGTGGCTCTAATACTGTTGATTCATGTATTGATTCTTCCATATTGATTCTATTAAAGTCCTATTTAACTGACTCTCAGACTTAGGCAATCTTATTAGAGGACTAAAGAAACAAATTAGGCTTGTTTTCAGTGATTGTTTTTGCTTTCTCAGATGCTCAGATTCCAAGAAGGTATCCAAATCAGACTTAAATAAAATACAGTAGATCTAGTCTGCCAGACCTGAATTGCTACCTAATTTTAAACAGTAAAGTGGTATGTCAGCTGAAGATATAAAAAATAGAGAACTGCATGCTGGAATCATTCTTTTTATACAGTTTTAAATGTATCCTGGAAAACAGCAGATGTTCCACACCACATTTTTCTCCCTTGAAAATGGAGCGATGGGATGTAGATAGATAAAAACATAGAACAGCCCCAGTTGGAAGGGACCTCAAATGATCATCTGGTCCAACTCTTAATGGGAAAGGGAGCTTGCATGAGATTACCTAGCACTCTGTTCAATTTCATCTTGAAAACCTCCAGCAATGGCAACTCTACCACATCCTTTGAGGAGGATGATCCAGTGAATGATTGTTCTTACTGTAAAAAATTTCTTTCTTATGTTGAGATGAAACCTCTCCTAGTACAACTTGTACTCGTTGCCCCTTGTCTTCTCCATGTGATTCCTTGAAAAAAAGAAAGCCTCCGACCTCTTCCTAGCCACCTCTTGTGCTTTCAGGAGGCTGATCTTCAATAAAACCCAGCAAACACACAGTCCTTTGCCCTCCATAGTTGCTCTCCTTGGATTCTCTCACAGCTAGGCTCTGAGTGTATTGAAGTTGGCTCTTCTAAAATCAAGGGTCTTTGTCCTACTACCGGTCTTCAGTGTGCTCAGTGCAATCTTAAAATCAATAATGTTGTGGTTTTTGTATCCAGGGCTACCATTTGTAGTTATGTTGACAAATAAGTCTTCTTGGTTTATGACCAGTAAATGTAGCAATGCACTGATCCTAGTCAGCATGTCCAGCATCCGTAGCAAAAAGCAGTCCTCAATGCATTGCAGGAATCTGATAGACAACTTGTGCAGTGCTGTTGTTTTACCAACAAATGTCCAGGTAATTGATATAAGTCATGAGGACTAGGTTCTGTTGGACCAAGATTTTCTTGAGCAGCCGAAGTAAGCTTTCATTGGCTTCGTCATCCTGATTGGGGGGTTGGTAACAGATACCTAGTGTAAAATCCCCATTGGTGACAACCACTTTAATCTTGATCCAGAGCCATACAATAAAACTTTCATGGTCTCCATAGCTTACCTCTATACAATCAAATTTCTCTTTTATATAAAGTGCAACTCCAACTCCTTTTCTTCCCTTCCTGTCTTTCCAAAAGAATTTGTAGACTTCCATCATGGTCTTTGAGTCATATGACTTATCACATTTCTGTGATTCCTATGACATCGTAACTCTCAGACTGGGCACAAAACTCCAGTTCCTCCTGTCTGTTGCTCAGACTACATGCCTTGGTATACATGCACTTAAGGTAGCTGGACTTAGGGTTCTTGCCTTTGGATAGGGTTGGAGAGCATTCTTCAACACTCTAGTAGGTGTGCTGATCCACCTTGTTGCTTATGAATATGCAGGTGTCACAGCTGTGGACCCTAACCACAAGCTTGTTTCTAGCCTGGATGCAAATCCCTGTCTTCAGCACAGGGAAACTCACAAGGTCCTTAACCACAGCTAGAATAACTTTTCTTACTTTCCAAAGTCCTAGGAAGGTCTATCACCACTGATGTCTCTATCCTTGTCTCAAGCTTTTCCCTCCTCCTGGCAATTTATTTTTTCTGTTTCTGCAGGGGGTTTAGTCAAGAATTACATTGACACAGGGTTTCATGTAGGAAGGATAATCTTTCTGGTTTATGGACTATGAACATCACCCTTAACTTACAGCATTCCTCTGACAGCAACTTACTATTGCTCTGAAGACAGTAACAAGGAGGCAGATGGACATTCCTCACCCTTATCAAAGACTCAAACATCTCAGACTCTCCAAATGTGTACACAGGAGAATAAACCAAAACCAGCACAGGGAACAGCAGAGGGATAGGTAACAAAAGAATATGACCACAGAGAACAGATGTATGACAGACAATCACTCATACATCTGTGCAAGGGGAAACCCTCCCAAGATCAGGGTGTAAGCACTTTCCAAAAGGTCACCAAACTATTTCAGCCACTCAAATCTCTCCTATTATTGTTGGCAAGTAGAACAGTCCTACACTCTTGTAAAGAAGCCAAAGTCAAAATTGGTCATCTGGAGAGTCAGGAAGGAAAGGCACAGTTATCCTGCAGAATAAAGTAACACAGAACTATTTCTATGCTAGTCCCATTTTCAGAGGTGTTTGTCCTCAGAAAGAAACATGCATACTAATATGTCTTCTCAAAAGGTGACTTTTAATACCACAAAATATTTTAGCCTGATGACATTTTATGATCCTATGATAATTGGCACCAATCAAAGACAGAGAAATTTTTTATGATTTATTGTATTCTGTTTTTCTGGAAACAAAAGTAATGGAGTAGTAAAATGGAAACATACTGAATTATTTACACAACATTTATCTATTCAGGCTATACACAAATGGTATAATTTTTCAGATTCCAATCAGCTTAGGTGAAACTACAATCAACTAGGGATGGAAAACCCAGAAGTTCTAAACTTTGGTAGATTTACTGAGCAAGAAAAAAGTAGAAACCTAAATACTTCTTTTGGACAAAATTGCATTTAGGCTTGTATTTTAAATTTAGGTTAGTTCAGTTCAGTATGGGAATAGGTTTTACTAATCAAACAGTAAGGTTTCTTTTTTCTTTTTTCTTTTGTTTTTTTTCCTCTGTACTGGAGTATAATTAGGTATAATTAGTTTGTACTTGCCCTCTAGAGCCATATGTTTTTTTAAACCCTTAAAAAATCATTTGTTCCAAGCACAGTAGCCTCACAAAATGGCAGGTTTGTTACTTTTAGCCTCCTTCTAGAAAACAGACTTTTCTGCATAGGCAATAAATCATCTCTAACACAGATGATACAGATGTTTAGAAAGAACCTAAAAATTCACAGGGCATACATGGAGGCAATCACTGTTCTCCCCGGCGTGCCAAGGTTGGGATTAGTGAAATTGCAGTGGCAGCAGATTACTGACTGTTGGGGGGGGGAGAAGAAAAAAAAGAAGAAAAAACACAGGCATTTCCTTCACAAGCTTCTTTCCTTTTGCTGAGCTGACAGAGAGTTAATGAAGGTAAAAAGCTGTCTTACCTAGAATAGGCTATGGTACCAGCATAAAGCACAGCAATGATTGCTGTGACTTAGGGTGTATGGCCCATGAGTCAGTGGTTTCTGCTACAATATGCTGCCAAAATTTTAACAAGTTTCTTCACGCACTTTCCACCCTGCGCCTGTATTACACATGACATTTTCTAGCTGAAATACACTGCTGGCCACCGATAAAATCTCATATGCTTTCCATCATTTTCTTGGCTTCATTTCCCTTTCCATACCTTCAGTAATACCATGCTGTTCACTTCACTGTTCTTCAGCCCTCTTAGTTCACTACCCCCACCCCATCATCATGTTGGGTAATCCTATAGGATGGTAGTATCACAAGGAAAAGGAAGGGAGAATGTGGTTGCATTGATGAAATGTAACTAATGATTTTCCTGAAGTTCATGTGACTTGTTTTCAAAACTGAAAATAAAGTTATATATTTGTTTTGGTAATGTTAATTTCTGAACTGAATTCTTAGTATATTGCATAAGTTTTTCCATCTCTGGAAAAAAAATGTTTCACAGCTGTATTTTGAAAAGAATTGATGCTGGTTGGCATGCTTATCAGGTAGATTTTTTTTTTTTCCAATTTTTAAGGGTACACATTATTATAACATTCAAAATAGGCTGGCATGTCAACCTAAATTTTCACAAAAAACTTTGACCAACAAATTTTCTTTTTAAAAACTTGCTACTGTTTTCTTGAGATGTATGAAAGGTAATCTTTCCTTCTCCATCCTCTCCTCCCATATGAAAAGATAATAAATCCAGGATATTTTATTCATAATTAGAAACCTGGTTCTGTTAATGCACTTTCTGATAAATAGTCTGAAATTTGTACCCACCCCCTCAGCAATTACCTATTCCTGCTGTAAATCCATGAGATTTTTCACATCCAGAAAAGTGAATGGGAAGTATGGCAAACACAAACGCCTCACTGGTACTTCATGTACCCAGAAATTTTTAAAGGAGAAATTTTACATATTGTACACTGGTTTCATATAATGGTATTCAGAAGAAAGAGATTCATATTTAATAATAATAACAATGTTACTGAGGTTTGCTGCACAATCTGAGTAACTATTTTGTAACTGATTTACTTAGAGGCATAAAAGCTTTCTTTGTACAGATTCAGATTTTTGGACTGCACAGATCTCCAGTGCTCAAAAAAAAGACAAAGATTTTGTATGCTTTTGTTACCTAATGCCTTTAACTTTTAAAAATCAGCCATCAGTGAAGAATTACTGCAAATCATGTTATTTAATAAGGTGAAAAAATGCACTATTTTGTGGATGTGGTTCAAAAATCCATAAAGTTAATAAAATTTGACTTCAAACTCCTGCTTAGCTTTACTGGTACTAACACATTGATATTACCATGCCTACACACAGATAAGCCCGACATAGAAAGAAACTAACTGAATCAAAAAAATGTAAAGAATTATTATTCACACATTCTATTTACTGCCACATCATTTGTAACTTATTGAATTTTTACAGAACAAAGGAAAGAATAAATCCAGGCATTGTAGTGATTTGTGGGAGCTGTAACAGTGTTCAGGACAACTGCCCAGCCCACACTATCTGCCTTCTTGACAGAAAGGCAGGAGAGAGAGTGGTGTGCTCACTGACCGTGTGGACTTTACCCACTAAGGAATCCAGGGCAGTTTTGCAGCAGTTTGTTATCTTGCTGGCGGCAAGCACTTTCACTGCAGTCTGCTATTATATCAAAGCAGCAACACAGTTTTAGAATGCTGAGCCAGTCATGCATTTTGATTGACACTTAAGGCAAAAGACACAGTCATCCAGGGAGGAAGAATTTGCAGAAAGCAGTTACACAGACAGTAAATTAAGTACAGATGACCTTTTCTTACTAGATGTTCCTCTAGAATCTTACCTAATAACAGGGGTGCTTCATGTCCAGTTTACATTATAAAAGGCTAAGATGTACATCTGCAGGTATGCAATTGCTTTTATGATTGCAACACTCCGTAGACATGCTCTATCAAATCTTGTTTCTTGAGTATTTCCCTTTTGTCTTAGGTTTTGTAGTTTATGCCAAACTTTGTATTGTCATAGGGAAACTAATTCTAAGTTAAATTCTAATATGACACATCTACTTTATACTATACTTATGAATGAGTATCAGTTTTCAAAAGGTGATTACTGTACCTTAGAAGGTACTCTGTGGAATATGTGATTTCAGTATCTGTCTTGTTCTGTAAAATATTTAGCTGAAAGAGATAAATGTAAGAAATATTAGTAGAATTCCAGTATTTCTGGTATAAAAAAAATGTGAGCATACTGGTTTGAGTGGATGTCCAGTATTCAGAATTATTTTCTTTTGCATCAGTCATCTACAAGAAAAGCCTGCTTCCAAAAGAAAACCACCAGCTTGGTTTCTCTACTCAAAGTCCCCATGACTATCTACCCTGTGCAATTTATTTTGCATGACTGCTTCTTCATAACAGCTTTTCCAGATTTCCCACTTCTAATCACTTTGCAACTGAGTGGGTATCCTTTGCAATCCTTGAGAAAATCCTCCACCGCACACAGTTTAGAAGTAACTTTTCAAACAGTCTTGCTGATAAACAGAGACTGATTTTCTTAATTAAAGAGTTTGATAGCTCATTTGCTGGCCTTCATTGGGTTAAGGAATGATTAGTATCTGCAAGTATTTTTTTTGTTTCTTGGTTGGACAGCTGAGCCTGCTACAGAACTGATTTTGCTTTCAGCCTAAACCTTTCTAATCTCTGCATATCTAATGTGGGCTGGTATTTTGAGCCAGGGTTAGCTTACATGATGGTGAACAACCAATATCCACATTAATTTACTAGCTTCCTTTTATGAAGATTGCAAAAAAAAATATTGAAGGGTTGGTAAGAACATTTCAAAGACAATGGAGGATTTTGGTACAGAAGGTTATTCAGGAGTTTTCAGGCAAAGAAACATGGGAAGTTTTTTGCACTTGTAATACTCATTCAGACACAGTGCTAAGCTATACATCACTTGAGTCTTCAATGCAGGAAAAGTACTTTATATAACAACAAGCAACACAGTGCTCACTTTACTGTAGTTATTTCACTGACAGAAAATATGCAAACATTTGGACAAGCTTTGAGAGATGAAGCTAGGGAAGTTAGTAAGGCTTTCGTTAACTGGTCAGTGCAGTGAGCAAGTTAATAATTAATCCTCTTGTGTCTACGCTAAGCAAAAACCTTCAGTAATTTGTGCTAAGAAATCCCAGAAATTTTTTAGAGTCTTACAATTAGACACATTTATGCAGTTTGATGGAATGGGTCCTTAAAGACAACTCTGAAAATACAATGTGTCCTCCTCTAAAAAATGTTATTAAAAGAAGTGTGCGTGAATATTTGTCAATAGCTATTGTTGCAGAGATTTTAATAAAAATATCTGTACAAAGTGTATTATATTCTATAATGAGAAATATCTGACACAGACTATTATAAATCCCTTTCTGAGCTTTCATTTCTGTGTACTAAATATAAGTAAAGGGGCTCATCACTGCTTGTCAAAAAACCATAATGGAATTCACATGCATCCAGCCTGACTACACATCAAAGGACGCACCGATGTTGAACAAAGCTATTAAGCAGCCACACTTGCTAAACTCACATGGACACACTGCCAAGAAAGATGAATTTTTCTGAGTTTCCAAACAAAACAATAGGAATTTAAAGAGACTTTGTTGTTTTCATTAATTCCTTATTTATATCACAAGCACACCTCATATCCTGTGCTATAGGATGCTCAGAGTGCATTTCTGATTTTTATTACATTTAAGTTCAGAATAACTTGGGTTGCTGAGGCACAGAAAAATATTCTGGTGCAATGGCAATCCAAACATAGCCTTTCTTACACTGCACAAGCCTACAGCTTGGATACTTAACCTGAAGCACATAGGTAATGCATTGAAATGCTCCAACAGTTTTAGTAACCCTACACAATTAGAGAGATAAAAATGATGCCCACAAGGAGAACACTGCACAAGAACATCTGCAAAATGTTACATGTTCAGTATTTTTGGCAGTATATGAAGTACTAATAAATATCAATATGAAATGTAAAAAGACAGACAGTAAAAGACAGTTAACATCTGTACAAAAACGTCTTAGAAAATATGTTTTAATACAACACATGATTTTTGTTACTCTTTGTCACAAAGATTTTTTTGTTTATTCTTTATAGACATGTTCTTGAATTTATGTTTTTGTTCATGTTCTTGTTTGTACCACCAACACAAGCTTCAGTTGTGGAACTTTGAAAAAAGTGAAAAGTTCAGGTAAGAAATTACTGTAAGTATTCATATAACAGAGTCCTCAGGACGAGGACTGTTTACAACATAAAGAAAGTAGTTGTAAACAGCAACATTGGTTTTTTGTGTTTGAAATTCTGTTTTGAGTTTTGAAATTACACAAAACTATCTGATCTCACCTGTGTGATCTAATGTTATGAAATGTCATTTACCATATCTAATTCCTTTCAAAATCAACAAAATTATGAGACCTCAAGAAATTTGTGAGTTGTCTAGGATTTTGAAAGATTTTTCCCAAAAAAAACAGCTTCCCAGAGAACTGTAATTTACCCAGCTAAATATAACCTTACATATCTATGTACCTAAGTACATGTATGTACTTAAATGGATATATCAGTATAGAAAGACATTTGAAGTTAATGAAATGCTAGAGGTGCTTGGCAAAAAGACAATTTTTCAGCAAGATACTGTGCTTACAGACCTGAACAGTTTAACAAAGGTTTGTGTAGAAAAGAGGCAAAACCAGGACTTTTATTTTGTCTGCTTTGACACTATTTGGGATGAAAGATCATTTTCACACAAAATGAAACGGAATTTGAAGCTGGGACTATTCTTATGCTGGCTGGCACAACAGCCAGCAGGATGTGGAATGACTAAAAATAACCTTTGTTCCTGTGCATGATCGAAGAGTCCTTGACAGAACGAGAAAATACAGAATTGTCATTGTCAACGTAGATATGTAAGGTTTCCCATTCTTTACTGATGAAGTAATTGAGTAATGTCTCTGCTTGCTTCATCTGAGGTAACGAATTTTGTTTACAGCTAACCAGAATGTAGTCTTTTCAGTTTCAATTATATATTCCAAATTCTTCTACAGTGCATCCCCACTTCATTAGTAAAAGTAGAACCATAGCATTTGCGAATTCAACTCTCATATCAAAGCCTGTGCTTAAAACAGTGATTTATTTTCTTCCCTTAATGTTTTCTTTAAACAGGGAATTACATTTATCAGTTTTACAACATTTGTCTCTGTGTTTAGCTTGCGATGCAGAGTGAAAGATCTTTTACACATTTTGATTTATAATTCTAGTAGTAAGAAACTACACAGATATGGATATCAACATTTGAGCCACATGTTATGGAAGATGTCGCTTCCATTTTGTGACAGGTTACCTGATTTTCACAATTTAAAATTGTTGTTGGTCCAGCATTTAAATCTTCCCTTCATAATATGTTTTCATAGGAGAACCAGTACTATAGATTTAAACACAAAGGAAAGTTTCATATACTGTTATATAAAGTTATCAGAAACAGGGAACACATTCCAGCATGATCTTACAGCAGCCTTCCAGTACTTAAAGGGGGCCTACAAGAAAGATGGAGAGGGACTCTTTATCAGGGAGTGTAGCAATAAGACAAGGGATAACAGCTTTAAACTGAAAGAGGGTAGATTTAGATTAGATATTAGGAAGAAATTCTTTACTGTCAGGGTGGTGAGACACTGGAACAGGTTGCCCAGAGAAGTTGTGGAGGCTCCATCCCTGGAAGTGTTCAAGACCAGGTTGGATGGGGCTTTGAGTAACCTGATCTACTGGAAGGTGTCCCTGTCCATGGCAGGGAGGTTGGAACTAGGTAGTCTTTAAGGTCCTTTCCAACTCTAACTATTCTATGATTCTATGATTCAACTTCCCATAACCATGAAATCCTCCTTAAAACATACTTATTAATGATTATATCAGCCATTTATTATCAACCCACTTAATATTTGTAGGAGCTCAAAACACATTTAATGATAATGATTTTTTGCCTAGAAGATACTTTATCTTATCCAAGATTGGAATCATTTAGGAACAAGAAAAAAAAAAGTATACTATACAGTCATTTAAGGATTTAAAGACTTACTTTAACCTTTAATTTTTTTTATTATTTATACATTAGTGCATCTTTCTAAAGGTTATAAACATGATAGACTCATACAGATTACCAAAGGGCTGTCCCACTGTGATGCTCTTTACCTCCCTTCTGTCGACTGTGCAATTTACATGAATTTAATTATATATTTCAAACAGTCTATTTTTTTTCATTACAATAAGAAGTTCAGAAGTCAATTTCTGGTTTTCCATTTTCTGCTGTTTGCATTTATAATACGGAAATAAATTACTGAATATGGAAAAAACATAAGATCGTCAATGAAAAGGCCCTGCACCTTCTTTTTAAACCTTAGTCTAATGGATGCTTTCCACATGTTGAAATATGTGTGTTCTTACTTCACAGGAATTCTTCTTGAGCGTTACACTAGGATTAAAGTAAACACTAACTGATAGACTAGAAGATAAAACAACCACTGCAACATATATTAATTTTATGATGCGGTTTGCTGTTGCATTGTGTATGACTCTGTTGTGTCTTTACTTTGCAACTGGTTTATTGTGATATAAAATTTAATGGTTTGATCACTGATTAGTATAGATAGGTAAAGGCATCTCAGAATACATTAAACCTTGGAACTGAAGGTTGCTTTTGAGGTATGGGCAAATTTCCAGATAGCTTTTTTCAATCATGGGCTTTGATGAAGTACCTTGAAACCGATTTCTTCTACCTTAATTTTCAAGATACAGAAAAGATTCTGGGAGAGAAATGGTAGGAAGATTCTTTCTTGCTGTGGGAAAGAAGCTTGGGTCAATAACAGCAGGGACAGTGAGACACATCAATCTGTTCTACAGACATCCATTAGAAAATTCTTGCTTTTGTTTAGCCCACCAGATTTCCCTCATTTTATCTTAGATTTTCTATGGTATTTTTCATTTGTCTGTTAAAGAACCACAGCCTTCACAGTGCTACTGTCCTAAAGGTCATATAGATGATGGGCTTCCTTGAAGAAAATACTAATTTGCGTTCACGTGTTACTGCAGTGCCCGATTATCCTGTTGTAATCCCCTGATGTTGTTTAACACTCTCTTAATCCCTCCAAAAAGCACTCTTAGGTCAGATAAAGGAGCAGAGCTGGCCTGAGTAGCGTGTTTCCTAACCTTCCCATATTCCTTGGAAAAAGTGTAAAGTCAGATTATTCGCAGTTTCTAAAAGCTATGACCTGCCATGGAAAGCCTAAGCAAAAAAGTCACTGCTGAAAATTTAAATGCTTAAATACTTGGAAGTCTATGTGATTAATTAAAAAAAAAAAAAAAAAAAAAAAAAAAAAAAAAAAAAAAAAAAAAAAAAAAAAAAAAAAAAAAATCAGCATCCTTTAGAGTTTCTAGAATAGTATAGGGACCAATGTTGAGCAGCTGTGATTGAATATCTCTGCTGTTAAACTCAGAAGAAGATTAAACTGCTTAGTATCTTATAGAACTTGGGAAGGAGAATGAACAAGAGTTGGATATCTGTATTTTTCCTGAGGCTTTCTGGCAAAGACATTCCTTGGAGAATGCCCTCTGCTATCCTGCTGTAAAATCAAGTATTTAATCAAAAGCAATAGATTTATTCTAAGCCTATATTGGTACTTTACCATGTCCAACTAGTTACTCCCAACCCATCTTTCCATATATTCCATCTTCCATGCTTCTATAAGGCAAGAGACAGATATCTGGGGCTTGTTCATCCGCCTATGCTGTTAGCCACTTTTTCTTCATATTGTTGAATTTCAGCACTGTTAAATAACAGAACACCCACAGATCCATTCACAAATTGTTAGCAGGACATGAATTTTTGAACTTTGACCAGGACTACTGGATTAATACCCGCATTTAGAATGACAGCTGTAACCTTCATTTCCATATTACTCTGTTTCCTGACTCATAGTCCATTTCCTAACTCAAAGCATAGTGTCTGGTAACTATCAAAGATTTCTTTTGAACTTTTGCACAAATACACATCTGATGAGCACAGCTACAAGGGCTGACAGCAGATGATTCATTTCTTTTCTGTGTTTGTCCTGACAGATAACCAGACTAATCCAGAGCACAATGGGGAGGACTACAACAGAAGTTCTGGTCTCCTGAATCCAGTTCTCAGCTATTATGGCCAGAAGCTAAATTGTATTCAATGTCCAAAACTGACAAGTAATTTCTCTGCCCTTAACCCTCCCTTCTTTCAGGAATCCTTCCTTACTCATACTCCACTCTTAGATTGTATAGGTAAGATGTTTGGGAGTTTTGTACACTGATTCTCTGTGTGGAGTAACTATCACCCACAAAGTCCTGACCGTAATACAATAGCAACAGTGATACCACATCTAACATGTTTTATTGATCAAGACATAAATCTTGGGAAACTGAAGATGAAGCTTTAAGTTTTAAGCAACTAATTAATCAAAACATTTCCAGAGAGCTAGTTAAGTCTATGCTTATGATCAATATTATTTAGCTACAAACACTTTTTCGTTTGACTGTCTCTGTGAGTGTTGTCTGTTTTTGCAGATGAAGAATTTACTTGTTCCCACAGTTTGGGGTCTTGATGGTCTTTGCCCGCAAAACTGTGTACACAGTTTCCACTCACCAGCCCACTACATTGCTGATCCAAAGTAAGGCAAGAGGGGATATGAATATTATAAAGAAAGTAAGTACTGTTTTGGTTCTTTTTCTCTGTTAGAGTATCAACTTTTTGCTTGTTACCAATCCAGGCACTTGAGTTCATCTGCATTGTTGCTCTGATCTAGAAATATTATGTTCGTATCCTGAAGTCAGATGTGTAGAAGAACTTAATATTATTCTCAAAGATTTCTGAAGAGCTTGCTTCTGATCTTTCTTTTGCCCTCAAAATACTTCCCTGACCTTTTTAGTCTGTCTTTGTTACAATTATTTGATAACTTCAAATTATTTGAGGAACAATTCAGATCAAAGCTCAGGAGTGTTAGAAAGAAAAAGAAGCCCACCATGTTTGTGTGCTATAGGTAAAGTTTCTCTTTAAAGCTGTTAACTAGTGAGCACCCTCCTCGAAGAGCATTTGTCTTTAGGAAGCACATTCTCCTTCTCCTTTAATGCTTGTGGGTTTTTTGCACATTTGCAGCCACAGCACTAACTAATAAACCCTTTCATCTGAGATGGTCGCTGAAGGACTCAGCACTTTTTTATCCCATAAAAAATTTATAAACCAAGTTCTTCCTTATCAAATGGAGAGAAAGCAGAGATGTATCTTTCAGTATCAGTAACACTCCTGTTCCCTTGCATATCTGTGCATTTTAGTAAACTGAAGTATACAGATTTATAGAAAAAAAAACTTATGCAAATGATTCTTCAGTGCTACAAAACATTTTGTCAATGAAAATCTTTTAGAAAGCAACTAGTCATTTTTGCTGAAGTGGAAACTGGGAAAAATCTGTTTCTAAACAAAGTGAGACTTCTTGGGGCATTGAAAATAGTTAAGTTTTCAGAATCTGAGTCTGTAAGTGTGAAATGCTTTAATTACCAGAAAGTAAGCAGTACGTAACTCAGATTGTCTAAGCTGCAATGTGATATACAGACGTACTAAGGCAGTTTAAGCTATCATGATTTATAAAAGCACCTGAGGTGGCTGGATTCAACTCAAGTAACTTTGAACACAGGCAGAATTAGATGTTATCTCAGTTAGGCTTGCCCACACTAAAAAGTCAGTGCACTTACTTCCGATCCTTTCTTGCTCTGTTCTCTCTAACCGTAGTCTGCAAAAGGGAACTGAACTTAATTTATCCTGCCTTAAAACCGTAGGGCATGCAATGTGTCAGCAAGAATATTCACACAGACAATCCAGGAGACTCCTGAAGTACATTGAGGATAAATTCTTAAGCCAGGCAATAGACAGCCCTACCAGAAGGGATGTGATACTGGACCTTTTGGTCACCAACNGCACAAAGACAGACTTCTATAGGTATGCCAACCAGAAAAGGAAGGTCAAAGAAAGTGTACTCTCTCTGATGAACAGGACTGGCAAACTGGTAACAATGGATGAGCAGAAGGCTGATGTACTCAACATTATTGCCTCAGTTTTCACTGGCAGCGTCTCTTCCTACACCTTTCAAGTGGATGGACTGCAAGACAGNTAAAATCCTAGCTGTTCAAGCAGTTAGTCAATAGGACCCCCTGGGAAACTGCCCTGAGGGACAAGGGAGGGGAACAGAGCTGACAGATCTTTAAGGACACTTTCCATAGAGCTCAAGAGCTCTTGAACACCAGGTGTAGGAAATCTGTAAAGGAAGGCAAGAGACCACCATGGCTGAGTCAAGACCTGCTGGTCAAAGTAAAGGTCAAGAAGAAAATGCACAGTCAGTGGAAGCAGGGACAGGTATCCTGGGAAGAGTACAGGGACGCTGCCTGGTT
>VYXH01004809.1:0-15336 GCA_013397275.1 Burhinus bistriatus
TTCTGTGATTCCATGATTTTCAACTGGTGAAGGAAATCAATACGAGTTTTAATCAGTGTATTTTTCCCATATGTTTCTCTAGACTAGTATAGGAGAAGCCATCTCAGGTAAACTGCTGATTCTATTTTTTCCTCTTCTTCATGTTCAGGAAAATAAAAATAACACAAAATAAAAATAGCCTGTCTCTTGTAGTGCTTCAAACAGCCCTCAGACAAAACAGTGCAGAAAACATCTAGCAAATTCCCAGGTCAGTGCAAAGAAGACAAGCACGACAAGTTCCACTTGTGAAGTTTCTCCCACAGTACGTCTGTTCAGAGGCAATGAGCCTTCAGTTGCCAAAGGACTGCATTCATAGTAACCTTTATACATTTACGGTTGAAGTATTAAAGCTCACAGCGCGTGATTCAAGGAAAACCAACTACTCCCTATTTTTAGGCTCTGTTTCAGAGATTCTGTCTATATTCTTCCATCTATATTTTAAACTCTTTTGGTTCTAAAATGCATGACTTTTGACAGAGAAACAAGCCAAGGTGAAAAAATGTCTAGACATTAACCAATCATGCAACTTCATATGCCATGATCCGTGTAAGCACTCTTAATAGTGCACAAACCATGGACACGAGCTATTTGCAGTCCCTTTGTAAAAACCAAGAAAAGTTCTAGAAAAACCATGGGTATCTGGAACCTGCATGGTCTGAAAAAACACAATCAAAGACCCCATCAATGATAGCACAGTCAGCTCTGCCTGTTCTCTAAAATAGTTTCAAGCTGGAGTATTCAGTACAGTGGTATTTTATAGAACAGAAAACAGATAATTGATTAATTTTTTTGCATTCACCTCCTAACACAGACTGTAGGAGTTATACTCAGGTTTATGTCCAAAGCTTCTAAAGAGGGTACTCATCCTCCACGCACACGACTTCCGAGCCAGCACAGGCCAACTCCATAACATAAGAACTTTTTGTACTGAGGCAGGGCAAATACACCTCCAATTTAGTATCCTGTCTCCACTACTGGCCAGAAGAAGATATGTGGAGAAGACTGTAAAAGAAAGGTAAACAAAAAGTGATAGTTCCTTCAAGATATCCTTGAAGTTTTCAGCCAGGGCTTTCTGTTCCAGAGGTAAATTTCTTGCATAGTTGCCTTCCTGGATTTCTCTTCCACGCATATGTAAAATTGTTTTTTTGAATCCTTCTACACTTTGGCCAAAATCAGTATCAGTTACTGAAGAGCTTTACAAGTTGACCATGTGCACTGTGATAGGTACATCCTCAGTACGTTCTCAATCTGCCACATGATAATTTCACTCCTCATACTTCAATTATGAGAAGCAATGAATCTCTTTATGTCCCTTCATGCCACTCACTTTTAAAACCTCCTATCTCATCTCCTGCCTTCCCCCTCATTAGTAATTTTTTTCATGGCTGAAGAGCCCTGATCTACTTAGACATGTCCTTGTACTAAGCCCCTTCCGTACCTTTGATCATCCATGCTGCCTTTGTCTGTACCCTTTCTAGCTTTGTTTTGTCCTTTTTGAGACACCAGAACAGCACACAGCATTCGAGATAAAGGCAATGGATTCATACAGTGATATAATGATATTTGCTTTTGTTCTCTTTTCCTTTCCTAATAATTCTTAATGTCATATTTGCTTTTTTGATAGCTACTCAGCACTGAGGTGACATTTTCAGAGCACAACCCATTATAATTCACAGATCTCATCCTTGAGCGATAAAACCAAGAACACAGCACACCACTGCGGATGTAACAGGAGGACTGTTTTTAACATGTACATTACTTTACATTTACGAGTACTGACATTTTATCACCTGTTTATTCAACATGCTTCTGCAATTCTTCAGTGTTGGCCTTTTGCCCATCCATAAGAGGAATTTCTCCCTCCCTTGCCATCCCCTTTTGCTGGGATCCTGATAGCAGCAATGAGGATAAGATTTAAGGAGCTCTCTGCAAAACAACAGTGGCTATAATCCTTACGTATAAAGCTGGAAACTACTTTAGTTTTTCTGGTAATGTAAGCTATTTTTCATCATTTGCAATTATGAATCAAAGAGTTAAAAACCAGTATTTTTTTATTAGAGGCAAAAAGAAACCTATGGAAAGGTAGATAAACAGGATAATGGAGACATCCTTAAGCAACAGTATTTCACAGCCTTTTCCTTTGGAGACTCAATTCCTATTTGAACTGGTTTCTGCTCTTATAGAATACTTTAATCAATGTTTAAGTCATACTGGGCAGCAAAGTGCTTTAAAGATCATTTGATCCATTAGTTTAACTTCTTTGTGTGAGCTAGTCTGCTCTGCCAGCCACTCCTGTTAGCTGTACCTTGAACCTCTCCCTCCTTTAACAATTTCTTCTGCTCGTCATGCTTTGAGCTGCAATTTGCTTTGAGAGTCTCTCCCGTTTAGTTAATTCCAGCACTTTTGCCAACAGTTGCCATTTCAGTTCTTCGAATATTACATGTCATGTAAAGAATCAAACAGTTTCTTACTTCACAGGAGGCATTAAGATGCCTCTGGAGAAGACTAACCTGCAGGTCTTCTTTTCAGCCTTTGTAGTCCCGTGCTAGATGATACTGCCTAGGTTTAGGGAGACCTAAGATGTATTGATACAATTTTTTGTATCCTATTGTAAGTACAAAATTTCATGATGATATAACTTCATTTAAAACAAAACAAAACAGCTCTCTGTGTTGAGGTTACATATGCAATACAGAAGTGTTTCAGGCCTGTCATTGATGATCGCCATTTATTTTTTTTTTTACTTCACAAAAATAAAGTAATTTCTGAAGCATGATTTCCCTTAGAAAAGCTTTGTAAACCCCACTTAGCCATGGGCCTACAGTCCACCTGCTTTAGAATTGTTATGACTCATATGATTGATTTGTTCTTCTCCTCGCCCTGTAATTTGAAACGTATCTCCTAACACCCAGCCTGTAGTAAGTGTGTCCTTGTATGGAAATACCCTAAGCTCTTCCTTTGTGCTCCACACAAACGTGGAAATGTGGATTCATTTAGTCTTTCCATTTACTCATATATAAGCACTCTGTGATTATCTGCGGGTCCTGCAGACTCTCTGTAAGGCTTTCTGTTGCTTACACTTGGTGAACAATCTTTTTGATAGTTTTTATGCCTTTAGCAAGTTATTTTTCAATATTTTATTGGAATGTTGTAATATTTTTATAGTTAAGCACAGTGTGTAGATTTTCCTAGTTTCCTTTCTTGGACCTTCCAACTATCGATTTCCTAGCTAGTAATTTCTTTGACCCTTCTATTAAATGACACCTTTTATTTCCCCGCTAAAATCTGTTTTGATATGGTAGTGGATTTTTACTGAGCCTCTAATTTGGTATTTTAAAACTAAAATTATCCCCACTGCATCTGAATATACTTTACCCTTGTGAATGGTCCTTTCAATTTCCTTTTGATGAACTCCTCATTTTAACATAGATCTTCTTTTTAAGTTAGGCAGTAATGTAATGAATTCTGCTGTTCTTGTCAGAATATTGAATCTAATTACATTATAGTGACATAAAGAGTTGGAGAGTAGCTCTTTGACAGCACCATTTTGAACTGGATCCCGTGTACTCTCTCAGCAACTCAAAAATTTCTTCTTTTCTTGTGGTCTAGCTGTTAAACGGGACAGTCATTTGTGTGTTTCAAAAATTTACATTTGGAATCACATTTAACCAATCTTCAAATGGGATAATGGAATTTTTCCATTATAATTGTAATTTTTGAGTGGCGTGTTCTATGGCATATTTCACTGAATACGTTTCTTAGATTCAGATACTAAATTCTTACATCTATGGCTGAATACTAAGAGTAAAAAATGACCCTGAATTACTATTTAAAATTATTCTTCAATACGGAACATATCCTTCAAAAGTGAATGGAAGGGGGAAAAGGCATAATGAAATAACAGCAATATGTTCTCCTTAAATTCGAAAAATCTCTTTCACACTTTGACATTACAGTTGTATGTTATTACTCTTTTTCTTCCTTTGTCCCATCCTATTTCTGCCTTTTTCAGCTGCCATTCTACTTTAAATTCCATAATTAGTCCTAAAGTTTGATTTTCATATTCCCATTGATTAAATCAGGAGTCAAGAAAGACAATTCATAGGAAGACCAAAGCACTAAGCAGCATTTATCCACAAGCACCTAGTACCGCTACGGGCAGCCGTAATGATTTACAAAAGAAATTCTATAAAAAGACTGTTTGAAAGACACATTCTTCGGCTGATATGCTGTAGTGGTCTGTCTAACAATGTTCTTTGAGAAACTGCCACTTTCCTATAAAAAAACACACCTACAGTACAAAAGTAAATTTTTTAAAAGAACATGGAAGACTTATTTTCTCTTGCTTAGTTCTTCATCCTTCAGTAGGGGAAGAGTCATAATTTTATCCAAGTAGGTCATTATCGAGAGCCATGGCATCAGAAAAACATCTGTATAAAATCATCCCAGAGCCTGATTCCTATTTGTCACTTTTAATGCACACAGAAAGGGAAGTTTTGATTTACCAATTACATTATTTATTAAAAAATATTTTATCTATATGAAGGAATTTAACGTTAGTAACTTAAGACATCTTTCATGACAATCGCCATGACATAGTCTTGAAAGTTATATGAACATTGTTAAAATGTGGCAAACCAGAATACAATTTTGCTTAAAGTACAATTTGCATTCTTCAAGAACACAAAATCTCAAAAACTGCTACAGAAAAGTAAAAATACTGACTCCTAGCTTTAATGTTCTCATACTCTCCTTTAAATTTTTGTTTCAACAGTTTTATATAGGGTGGTGAATGAAGGGTTAGTTTTACCCATCAGTGGGACTGAGTAATATACCCAGGGAGAGAAGAGGTTCAGATCTTCATTCTCCCAAGATTTCAGCCCATGCCATTCCAAGGCAAGTCATTTCTACCTCCTACTATCCACGGGTTAAGAAACTGATACCAGTGATTTGTAGTTAAACCTCTTTTGCAGCTAAAAATATGAATGCAAATCCCTCATTCTGGGATATGGCTCAGTCACTTTTGGGACAAATGACCCCAACAGCAGCTCCTCATTCTCTAAAAGGCTTGTGAATTTAAGCCAGGTTTTTTACTAAATGTATAAAAGAGAAGCCTCACTATTTGAACCCACATATTCATTCCTTGAAAAGTCTAAAACCTTTTTTACTTCTGCTTGATTTGATTCAGTTGCTGACTGAACAAAAATATATTTTGAAAGAAACATTATTCATATCCAAACCCCTTTTATCACAGCAATGAACAGTGGAGATGCAGCTATAAATGACGTGATGAATTTATATAACCTCAGGGTGCCTATTCTGTCAGTGCTCACCTGGTATATCCATGACCGATGCCTTAAAAGAACAAAGCATAGTGCTCTATTAAGCTCCAGAAAGCTAGAGACCCATGTGTCTATGTGACCCCATAGGAAGGAAGAAGGTAAAAATAAACAAATACCACTTTAGTTTAATAAAAATGTTAAAATTTTTAGTTTAATAAAAAGATTAAAAACCTGTGTCTGTAGTCTTATATGCATACCCTCAGAAAAAAACGTAAATAATCTCTATGGCAGCCAGAAACTACATGAAACATTGAAGTTTAGCCCAGAAAGGATAATAAATCTCAATTTGTTTGGGTCAGAGAATCCTTCCACGTAATGAAAATGTATACTTCTGTGCCATCTCTCAACATGCCTCTGAACAGTTCTTGAAGAGGTACAATAGTCTAAGCTCATTCAAAATAAATAAATAGATCATACAGCTTAAATGCTCTTGAGGGATAAAGCATTCGATAACATCATTGAAGAGTCAACTAATCACTGCAAAACAGATTAAGTTACAAACAGGACTTATTCTTTACCCTTAATAATGACTGAAAAAAAGGGGAAATCTTTATGTTGTCTGCTCTTCAGCATACCTTTTTCTTGCAAAAGATACCCATACTACACAAAAAATCAGAATGTTTCTTTTAAAAGTACAGAAGGATGGTTTCAAATTCAAACAGCCATTGCTCTTTTACAAGGGAAATGAGTTTGAGAAATGTAAAAACAGCTAGAAAACAAATTTTTAAAAGGATGATCCTAAGTTTCAGATATCCTGAAATTAATTTTAAAAACCTAAGGTAAATCGTTTGTTCAGTTTCAATTTATAGCAGAAATATAAGAGGGAGAGAGAAGGGCAAAGAGCATGATCAAAAATAACAAATGGACTTCTGTACAAAATGTGACAAAATATAAAAATAAAGAACAGTAGCTCAGTAGCTCTTCCAGCTGAAAAACTAGAGGACACCCAATAAAACCAGCAGGCGGAGAAAGAAGTATCTTCACACACTGCACAGTTAAGATACAAAGCTCTTTTTCACAGAATGCTGCAGGTTCTGAAAAGATTCATCAAAAAAACAGCTTTAAAAATTCATGGATAAAAAATATGTCAAGAACTATTAAATACAGTGACATTATCTCCTGTTCGGGAAGTCCTTGAATTGTAAACTGCTGGGAATCAGACAGCATTCCTAGGACATCTCAATATATGCTTTTCTTATTTTTTTACCTTCTCTAAACATCTTGACCTTTGACAAAGCTAAGGTATAGAGCTAAATGTACTTTGGTCTTACCTATGGGAGATTTTTATGTTCTGTATTGTCATTTATATGCCAAACTAGAATTTTATTTATATGCCCGCAAACCCTCATGAGCTCTTCAAAGAGTATAATAATTCTCCTTGCAGATAAAACAGCTATATAAAGCCATATTGCCTAACAAAATTAATACTTGACAGGAAAAGTTTGGAACCAACTATAACCTATTTGAGGGTGAAGTTATACATTTATCATATTTTACAACCTGCACTATGTCAATACCATGCAACACTACACAGACGTGTGCTAGAATTTAATTTTAAGTATCTACAGAACATGTAATATATTACGCATTATAAGTAGTTCACACTACTATGCACAATATTGATATCTCTGCTAACATGACACAGGTTGACATGAAACTGGAAAAGAAGAAAGGGGAGAGTGTTATCAAAGCATGTTCTTGAAACAGTTAATAGTAATTAGTGTTGAGAGACCATGGGTATGTTCTCACAGATGAGGAGGGTTCTATCCTTGAATCCATCAAGGATGAATCAGAGAAGTAACTAAAGCAAGTATTGTTATCATTCTTGAAAAGAAACATCCTGGAGCAGATGGGCGTATGGACCTTGAAAACGCTACTAACCTACATGTTTAGCCAACTTGGCAGAAAAGTGAAAATTCTAAGTGTCCTAAGCTCAACAACCTTCATCATAATACTAAAAATCACGCCCATAGGTTAAGAAGACCCTAGCCCAGGTGAAGACCCTTCCCATGAGCATGCATAGTAGCTATAAGTTGATTGTGAAATCGTATGTAAATTACTAACCGATCAAATATGGATAGGAGGTACTAATATGATAACGATGTTGTAAAATGTGTATATAAACCGCAGAGGGAGTCCTGTTTGGTGTGCTTGATTTGTGGGAAACCACCAAGCACCCAGCCTTACGCAACTCTGAAATAAATAATCAATGTCCCATTCTGGCGTGTGGGACCAGGGACCAAGCAGGCAGCAGAAATAAAGAATCCTCTCACCTTCTTAGAGCTGCTGAAATTAAATGTTTATTTGATTAGTAAGTCACGGTGTAGACTATGAAGCCCAACAAACAAATAAATTTAACACAGCCTCCCAGAGAAGTAGGTCACCTCATTTTCAAAGTAAATTAAAAAAAAAGAGAAACCACCTAAGATACAGATAGACATCCTTGCAGTCTGGGTAAGATTAGAGGCTGAAAGACTGTGGATTACTTAGTCTCTCTTCATCACATATCGAAATTCTCTTGTATAGCTTACAATCAGATTTCTCTTTCTTCTCGTAAAAAGAGTTTATGCGTTCCATAGTATGGAATAGTAAATTGTGGTGCAATTACCAACCTTATTTCTTTATCTACTGCTAGTAAAGAATGTCTTTGTCTAACACTTCTCATCCATGTTGCAGCCTGACTGTGCCAACACAGCAAGAGACCGTTCCTTCACCACTGCCTCAGAGAGCTTATTCTCAAAAAGCATTCCCCAGTGTTTGCCGGATTTGTTAGTAGAACAATCCCTGTCATAACATACCAATTTTATAACTGCATATTGCTTACAAAATCCCACTGAAATAATTTACTAAATATGAATCTTAATTTAATCTTTACCAAAGGCAAAGACTGTACTGTAACCTAATGTTTCTTGGGTTTAGATTTTCACCAGTAGTATGTGCATCCTCTACCTGATCATAGTTGAATGCTTTTTTTGTCACTTTTCCTCTCCAATGAGAAGCAGACCAAGACTTTCGTGGGTTTTAATCTTAAAAGATATAGATCAAGTTCTTGCTACTCATAAGCCTACTGTGAGGTTTGAAGAGTTACTACCACCAAGCCACTCACACAATTAAAAGTCTTAATGACAAAATGATGAAATAATATTGCAAGAAAATATTCGAGGAATCAGAATTTGCAGCTGAGAATCCTGTAATTCCTGTCTCAGTTGTTTTTTGCCCAGGAGTTCACACAGGAATATGCAGGCTAAAATAATAAATCAATAAAATCAAAGCACTGAAATCCATTATTAGCATACTGAGCACAAGAAGGAATGGTTATTCACAGTGATTTACTTACATCCATTCAGAAGAGATTCAAGGGTCAGTTATCAGAAAGTATCATCATAGTGATTGACAGTGGTAAAAAAGCAAATACAACATTAGGAATTGTTAGGAAAGGACAAGAAAACAGAAGAGCATCGTTATGCCTGTATATGAGGCATTCATCTCTTGAATATTGTGCACAATGTTGATTTTTCAGTCTTCGAATATTGAGCAATGAGAAGCTTTCAGAGGAAAGGACAGCAAGGACAGTCAAGTATAGAGTGATTTCTGTGTAACAACAGTTCAACTCGGAAAAGAGAGATCTATGGAGAAATGGACCAAAACCATAGTACGCTCCATGAGAATATCAAGTAGCAAGTTTAAAACAAAGGGAAGGGAATCCTTTTCCTACCTACCATATAACTAACTGCAATTCATAACCACAGGATTCATGTGAGGTCAAAAGTCTACTCTGGAAACAAACAAACAAAATCATTAAAATGAGAAGTCCTAAAAAAGTTAGACAAAAGATTAGAATATTCACTATGATTACTACTATAAATTAGAGAAAATCTACAGCTTGAGAAGTTCTTAAATGTCTGCTTGCTGAAGCCTAAAAAGCCATGCCAAAGAAGGATCATATTAAATTTACACTCAATTTCTCCTACACTTTCCATGATTGGTCAGTGTATGAATTTCATTGAATACTTAGTCTGATGCAATGTAACTGTTGTTGGGTTTTCGTCTCATTTTATCACCACTACCTTTTAATTTTATTTTTTTTATCCTTATCTTCATTGCTGCATCATGATATTTATTCTGAAAGTTTGGCTGATGTCCTTAGTATATTCCCTTCTTTGCTAAACAGATTTTCTTTTTCCTGATTTAAAAAACAAGAATCTCTAAAAAACACAAGAGTACAAATCAGTATTTCTGAAATTCTGTTCTGACCTTCACCCCACTCACTGCAAGTCCTCCTTTTCTACTTAACACTTTTCTCTGATAACTCTTTTCTTTCCTTGAAAATCACTGACCCACAAAATTTAAGTGACAGCTATCCCCCATTAGACGATTAACTCTGCTTAAAAATTATTCTTTATTAAGAAGTACCATTTCACACTAGAATGAGACGCTTGGATGAACACTGCAAAATTTAGAAACATGATTACTGTATTACTATCATTTAATGATTTTAATTTTACAGCTAACTTTTTTATAAGAAAGGCATTTCTCTATTTTACACTTACTCTGTGCCTCCTGACTTAGAACTGTGCATCTAACTATTGTGGAACAAAAATAGCATAAAAAAAGAGTCTGCTCAGAAAGAGAAATTACCATATTCATGACTTTCCAGATCAACTTTTCAGAGAGCAATAGAAGATAGAACTTGAACCAGAAAAAGTTATTGTCAAGTTTCCTCATTAAACAGACAGCTCCTTAAAACAGCAAAACTTGTTAAAAAATATAAAGGAACATTTGTTTAAAAGCAATTGAAACAAATTACAGATCCAATAGGTCTGAAATCCACATACAACAATGTTAGATAATAGATGTATTTTGTATGTGCAAATCTAGTTCATTAAAGCCTATAAGAAAGGAATAAAAGATAATATGTATATTAGAAAAGCAAAGTAGATAATGAAAAGCAATTTTCCAAAGACACAAACCTAATCATTAAAAAGACTATTTAAACAAAAGTCTGTTGAAGTAACAGGGTGTAAAGTAAGCAACTGAGGAATACAGAGTGCTTGGCTTTTTGAAGCAGCACCTCATTGCCCTTCTTTGTGTATCTCTTTGACAGTGTCTCTATCTTGAGAGCTAAAGAAAAAAGTATCCTAGAGCTATGTCACAAGAGGCTGAGAAATGTAAATTTATTTTATGGTTTAAACATCTATTTAGAGTCTGAGCTACTAAGTCCCTGTACAATGGCTCGGTCAATACCTTTCAGAAAACAGGCTGAGTGAGAAAGCTTGTCCTTTTGTAGTCTGAAACCTTTTTCATAATGGAAAGAATCCAAGGAGTCAAATCCCAAAATAATCCTCTAATAACGATTACAGACGAAACTTTAAAACCCTTTGACAAAATTACTTTTATTTTAGCAGCCTAAGTTTCACCACGGAAGTCTCCAGATTTGTTTAGCTAACTATGGATAAGAAACAGACTGAAGAGAAAATTTGTTCTCCTTGGACTACAAGCACTGTTACCTATTGGAAACAAAACAGCTTTGGTGATGAGGTGACAAAAGAAGGGGTCTGCATCAGAGCACTGTCAGTGTGGCACAGGTTCTCACCTGTGAGTGCAAGAGCCTCATTTCTTCATAACAAACATCTGATTTTTGGGTGCATTTATGCCTGCCAGGCTGGCAACTCATGAGTCTTTCTCAAGATCTTAAAAATTAAAACATTTCAGTATTATTTTCTTATTCTTAAGTTCATTAAGTTTCTGGAATTCTCTTGATTCCCAGTTTATGTTTGCAGTCCAACAACTGAAAGAGGGGGTATTTAGACATTTAAGATGAAAAAGCATTTTTCAACAAAGACCCTTATGCCTTCCCTCAGTATCTCATGGACTGTGACTTACTTGCTTGACAGGGAAACTAAAAAACAATATGATCATCCATAGGGAATAAGATCAACTGAAACGGGACCAGGTAGACAGACAACTACGGAGTAAAGACTACTTCTGGAGAGCTTGTGCGTATCCTTAAATCCTTATGCAGCAGTTTGATGTATGTGAGCAGCAGAGCCTCATTACTTCAGTACAAAAGTGTCAGTGAACATTGCTTTATTTATTCATTCCACACTAGACTTGCTCTTTTTGCCACTGAGAACATCAACATCGAATGAAAAGTGAACTGCAACATATCAGTGTCTCAATTTTGGTATTTTAGAAAAACTGAAACTGATAAACCACCTTTTAAAAGGATGCCAGTCATCTTAGAGAATGACTCAATTCATTGAACGAGGTTATTAGTTTAACAACTAAAGCTGACATTCTCCCAAGTTGAATTTATGTACTATGTCTACAATACATTTTCAATTTATTTTTTATCTAGCACATTACAATCTGTCACCATACTTGCAGACATATAATATAAACCTATGGAGTGAATCAAGTTTTCTAAATATCTTTTTCCAAGCCAGGATTCTAGGTGAAAACTGAAGCCTTTAAAGCGGAAATATTTATTTTTACAGCAACTTCACATCAGAATCTGAGTTCCCTCAGATTTTCAGGATGTATGATTACATACATTGCTGGAATACTTCACTGCAATGATGTAACAACTGCTCTACCGGGCTTATGGGCTCTCAAGATTCACAAGAGATAAATACAACTATGGCTGTTGTTCTCACAGTATCATGGCTGAACCTAAAGACTGATAAATACCTTAATTATCTTCCTGCTGGCACTACTTATTTTCCTCAGCAAACTCAGTAAATAGAGAAGTACACCTTAAAGGCAAAGTAAATATCAGAACGTCAAAAATCAGAATAATGGAAGTGATTTTAGCAACACAGAACTATTACTTGGACATTGATGAGCTGCTGACAGAATCCAAACCCCTTTCCTTCAGGAATTTGCAGCCATCTGTCCACAATACCTAATTTGTGCCTGTGGAGCCACTTGTGCAATGGTGTGTACTCAGATCTTCCTACAAAATCCTCTCTGTACACCTGGGAACAGAGACATCACCTGTCAAACAGCAGGGCATATAACATCAAAGATTTCCTCAACTGACTGCATTAGCATCCTTTGACTGATGAAGGAGAAGATTTGCCAGACTTGGGTGGAAAGACCCCAGCAGCTACCCTAACAGGCAAGTGTTCTACAGAAGCATAGGTATGGCACCTAATGGAGTATTCAGGGGGTACCCTAATGGGGTATCCACTTTCCCTTCTCCTCAGCTGGCTCCAGAACACTGTAGTCACCCAAGGAACTGTCCTTAAACCTTCATACACTCTTTGAAAATTTTGCCCAGATGTTAACCAACAGGCATTTACTCTGAATTGTACCGCCTATTCAGAAGCAATCTTAGACATCTATAAATGCTCATGCTAGCATTAAAAAGTAATAAACATAGCATGCTTGTAGCAATAAATATAGCATGCTTGCAGCAGAAAGTGTCCATAGCATTAGCTAATCCTGTGCATCTTCTATGAAATAATACTTCTGGTTCTTGCATTTCCCTGGTTAAAGCCTGGGGAGGGAAGTGCTGGAAACAAATCCTAGTGAAATAAGATGACTTTTATGATCTTCTGAAAGTTTTCTGATTAAGAAAGACCAGACTGTCTTCCACTATAAAGCAGATAGAGTGGTTTCAGGGTGAAAAATAAAGCAAGCCTACAACAGCTGAAAATGCAGAGCAGCCACAAAAGCTCCCCTAATAGAGAAATGAAAATTCACACATGGTCTGAAATAGAATTACACCTTGTCCTGAGAGAGGCAGCAAGTCATATGAACAAGGGCAACAGATACCTTGTTTACTGCACCCTAGTAATTTATGCAATTTAAGCATAGTTGTTCTGCTACACTCATTTGTAACTGTGTTGTCCGCCCGTACTTTACTCCCAGCTGAACCAGCTCACTGGGGGTTTAACAAACCCTGCGTGTGTCAGTAAGGGGGGTTCTGTGGCACCTTTGCAAATGCTTCACTCCCAGCACGTGCAGGGCAGTGACTGCGATGGCATCGGAGGGGGTTTCACATTAGCAGCTGGCCAGGCAGAAAGCCCACACAGCAGGAGCAGGGCAGGTAGGAGCATCACGTTACTTTTGTGGGGTACTGTCATGTGGTTAGATTTCCAGATACACACACGAACACCAAGACCGTGAAGAAAATACCAGCAGTGCTTGTTAAGAATAAAAGATATTTAGTTGCTGTGAAACTTCTTCCTAGACCATTATGCTGTGAAACTTTTTCTTAGACCATTATGCTGTGAATACCGACAAAGAACCTACTTAACAACTGAGATGCAATAACAGGCAAATATTTACACAACCGGAATGTGAAAGATAGATAAAGCCCTGCAGGTTGGCTACCTTTGTATTATTCCAAGCTGTTAGAATATTTTTCCTTGACATACTGAATTGGAAACTAAGAAACAGTCTAAGTATAGCTTAAGCTGCCTAATTTAACCAATGTGTAATTAGCAATAACGACTTGTTTGCACAGTGAGGTGAGGGAAGTCTCTTTGGTTATAATATAAAGTGAAATTTGCCATTAAAATTTTAAAGAAATATATTTAGTCGTTAGTGAATAGGACTTAATAAAATGTTACATGCATTTATTGATTTATGCTGCCTCATTTATTACTGGCTCTGTTCAAAAGGGATCCCCTCTATTCCTTAATAATAGCTATTCATATAGTGTTATACATTTTGAAACACTATATAAATACTTAGGATTGTTTTCCTTCATGAAAGCCCCAAAGAGGGAGAAAAGGGGCTTTTCTTTCTGGTGTTTTATCTACAATTCAACATTTGTAAATATAAATATGCTAAACAAAAAGCCACATGCAGAGCCACCAGGAGAGCTGTGGTGGCAAATTTTTAACTTTAAAGTTTGGTTTTGTACTATGAACTTTACAGTAATTCGAACTCTGCTGGCCTAAACAAAGTAGGCCTTTTCTGGTGTACATATATGGAAGAATCGTTTCAGCAGGCTTTTCTCAATACGTATTACACTTCACTGCACACTCTCCTCTCACTGGGGAGAGGATGGAAGAACAAACAACAGTTGACAGATGTTATTCACATCACCCAATGCACCAGCAGCAGGCAGGCAGACAACAGACAGCGCAGACACAAGCACAATATGACACTCTGTATACTAAAACACTCTGTTAATTCACTTAAAAATATAGAGTTGGATCACTCTTAAGTAAGCCTGGGCTGCAGTGACCACGTACTGCTGGAGTTCATGGTCCTGAGGGATACGTGCCAGACGAGGAGCCTAGTCAGCACCCTGAATTTTAGGAAAGCAAACTTCCAGCTCTTCAAGGAGTTAGTCANAGGACCACAAGATGGGGACCTGCGGGACAAAGTCCCATCCACTATAAGTGAAGGCAAGGTTCGTGACCACCTGAGGAACCTGAATATACACAAGTCTATGGGACATGATGAGATGCACCCCAGAGTCCTGAGGGAACTGGCTGATGTAGTTGCCAAACCACTCTCCATGAAATTTGAAAAGTCATGGCAGTCAGGTGAAGTTCCTGGGGAAGTCCCTGGGGACTAGAAAAACGGAAACATGACACCCATTTTTAAAAAGGGTAGAAAGGAGGACTATGGGAACTACTGACCTGTCACCCTCGCCTCTGTGCCTGGGAAGATCATGGAACAGATCCTCATAGAAGCTATGCTAAGGCACATGGGAGACAGGGAGGTGATTCGAAACAGCCAGAATGGCTTCACCAGGGGCAAGTCCTGCCTGACCGACCTCGTGGTCTTCTATGATGGAGTGACTACATCAGTAGACAAGGGGAAAGCTACGGATATCATCTATCAGGACTTCCGCAAGGCCTTGGACACGGTGCCCCACAACATCCTTCTAAGTTGGAGAGATATGGATTTGACAGGTAGACTGTTTGGTGGAAAAGGAACTGGCTGGATGGTCGCATCCAGAGGGTGGTGGTCAATGGCTCAATGTCTAGAT
>VYXH01004809.1:25046-42083 GCA_013397275.1 Burhinus bistriatus
AAAAAAGAAAGTGGCTTGTAAATTGTTGAGTAAGTCATGTTTTCTGCTCCAAGGAACACAGTAATCTTACCTCAAAATAATTCTGTAGGTCTTGTCTGCTAACTAACTAAACATCAGAAAGGCCAAAATACTGCCTCATTTGATCCTCAGGTTTCTTTTTCCTTATCAATTAAACCAAACTTCCTAGTGGAAGCGAGTGCATTTATAAAAATTATACTGTCGGCAGTTAGCAGTTCAAGCCATAATCAATTCAAGTAAAAAATAAGAAAAATGAAAGCACAGGGCAGCATTTGTCAATATTTTCCAAGAGGGCTCAGGAAAAATCTGCTGAAATTCTTTTGACTTTTTCTCTAAGAATAAGAAAAAAATAGTAGCTTTTATGGATACAAAATGCTAATATATATTGTTCTGAGATTTGTTGCTGTGTGTGCATACCCATGTGCATTTTGGTCTTACACGCTATGAGAGCAAAAAGCCTGCCAGAAAAAATCTGGTAGAACAACAGTGATGAAGCACATACCTCCAGCCACAAAAGCTCGAGCTGCCTACAAACTCTGAATCTGCCATCAACATCCTGCAAGTTGATCACCCTCCCCTCTCAAGCAGAGAAAAGTAAAGTTGCCTACAGAACAACTGCATGTAGAAATGCAAAGCTGTGTCTAGTTTTCTTATGCCAAGCAGCAGCCATGCGTGCAAGAGAAAAACTTAAAAGGCCAGAATATACAGCCTGTATTACACGCTTTAGGTATAGTAGCGCAAGTTTCAAACAGACAGTCGAGTTCAAGAGGACAATAACACCTTAAATATTTCACTCCAAAAGAAATTGCTGGACAATATAAATACAATAATGCATACTGCCTGATATTTACACCCTATTATTTAATTTAACCTCTTTAAGGACGAACAAGTGAAGACAGTTACTTGGCTGTACTGTGTCATACACTAATAGAGGGCAATACAAGGTCCAAGAAAACTGGAAGTTGAGCTGCTACTCTGACATTACTCCATTTCACCAGCTAAAAGAGTAAAACTAGAATCCTTGCAGAGGAAGGAAAAAAAAAAAAAAATCAAACTTCATTACAAAAATATCCTACATCCAAGCTATAGCTATATAGAGATAGTCCAAATACAGATAAACTAAGCCTGACTGAATTATAGCAATTTCTGTAAAACCACTTTACAGGGCTTTGCATATCTATTACTTTAATAGCAGTATTTTTTTTCCTAAAAGGATATCTCTCAGTTGCTCTGACAGGTTTATCTTCGTGATATATGGTCCCCCTGCCCTATTTTGCATAGTACAAATGAGACTATAGAGGAAAATTTAAATGAGCAAAAACAGTATTAGCCCATGTTACTGAGCCATTCGTCCACTAAGCTTTATGGTATATACCTTAAAATAAGGGTTCTGCAGAGAAGAACGTAGGCACGTAAGAAGTAAACTTAATTTTCCATTAAAGATTAATTAAGAGAGAATCAGATGAGGCCGAAAATTAAAGACTATATTTACACAACTGCAGTTAGAATGAGCCAACCATCTTCTCCGTGTCCCTCATCAAAGCAACCACGGGTAGTTCTGGTGACGAGGGGAAGGAAAACTCTGCAAGTAAAGTAACAGTCTTCTTTCCCCAAGACCTGTGGAGCCCAGGTTTTTAATCCAACTGAACTCAGTGCTGAGGAGATCGACTAACAGCAGCAAGCATCTCCGTGGAGGCTGGGTCTCTCTGAACCTGCTCTTATCCACAGCCTCCAGCACAACTCACCCAGACTCCTGGCTGGCAACCAAAACCAAGCGCCTGTGCCCTAAGATCCCCTCCGGAAAGTTACTGCCTAGATTCACATCCATCATAACTGTACCCTCTGCTGAAGGGGAAAAAAGAAACAGCAGTATGTGGAGAGTGGCCTAGAGTATTTGAAGATTATGACTGCTGGAAAAGAAGTGGATGTTGAGCAATTCTTGACTCTAAAACCAAACTTTTAAACTGGCCTGGAACTGGGACATGGAGATAAAATAATTTTTTACCCCTTAGAGACCTGAGAGCTGCCCCAGGAAACCTGGTCATTGCTTGTAATGTCTGCTAGTTATTTACTGAAGTTTTCCTGTTCGCAGAGTCATGGCATTAACTGTTTACCTACCTCAACTAGGATGCATTGGGAAGCTCAAATTACTAGGAAAGTTTAAATGGTGTATCTATTCTTAATTCACAATATTTAATATGGGAAGGATACAGTGAGAAAGTCTTTGCTCATGAAAATTAATGAAAATGCAAGTTAATATTTCACTTAGGAGCAATGAAGGCAAAGTAGTTTACTTGTTAATTAACAGTATATACAACACCCACTGAACAACGAGAACCTGGACCTGAAAACACAGCGGCAGACGTAGCTGTAAGAAAACAACATGGCCAAGAATCTGTTCCTATGTGTTTTTTATATTCTCAAATATTAGTTCACAAAGAGATGGGGCTCACTGTAAAGCATCTGCTGCGGCTGACCAAGGCAGGCTTTCAAAAAAAATGCAACACACAAGTTCAGCCATCCTTCAGTCCAAAGCCCTACTCACTATTCTATTCTAGTCTGCGAAGTAACCATTCAACCACAGGGTTACAATTTGCTTCAGAAATTTATTAGTGCCTAGTTCTTGCTTCCCCATGCAACACATCAAGCTTTTCCTGCATACTTTCTCACTTCATTCTCAAATGGCACTTTTCTTCAGGTAAGATCCACTTACTTCAGGGCAGGAAGAAAATTTTCCTTAATCTTAATAAATCCTTGTTCTCCTGGATGTTCCTTCTGTGTAGTCTAATGAAAATTCATAGGACATCTGTTCATTCATAACTAGAACAATTTCTACCTTGGAATTTTCTTTCTGCTTAAAAAATAGTGCAACAAGACCATTGTATTTGAAGATTCTCCCAGGGATTATACTCAATCATCCACTTGCTTGTGCTTTTTGCTATCAGACCTTATTAGCCTCATTATTTCCCATGCTTGTGAAAATCTGTTGTCCTTTTCTGTCTCTTCAAAACAAGCTGTAGATTCTTCTTTCACAATTCCCTGACATTTTTCAGGTCAGCATGAAGAGCCATCTGTTCTCCTTGGCATATAATTTCTGTTCTTTCACTTTAAAAGCAATACTATTTACTTACAAGCCTTAAGCTTCAGGACCCTGTTCATATTTTTCCTTCAAACTTTTTTTATGATGTCACATTCATCATCTTTGTCAGACTTAAAAGTTTAACCTTACAACATAACTTACTTGTATTAGTCTTTTATTTGCAGGTTGCGGTTGAAATAATTTGTGATGCATTTTGTAATGTATGCTTAAACTGAAAATCATTGTTTAGGATACTGCAAAGTCTATTTTTCAGTCTTTTTTTCTTTTCCTAAAGTATATAAGAAGTTGTAGCTAAATGCTTCCAGACATTTTTCCTGCAACCCTCGGTCTATCTTTCTCTAGATCTCAAGTGAGAAATAAGGAAATGTCACTGGAAAGATTTTATGGGAAAAAAACCCCATGGGAATAAACAGGTAAGTTTACTGTCAAAAATCATCATAACTATTTTGAGTCGCTTCTGAAAGACACTATAATATCGCTTACCAAGTAGTTTAACATACCTGAGGAAACAGGGAGAACCAACAGTCACAGTTCTAAGAAATAAATAATACAGAATTGTATTTTTTCTGTAGTAGCTAAATATAAAGTTGCACTTGAACTGAGTACCACCAGCTGTCTCAAATCTGCATCCTATGCCTGCTTCTACATGACGGTGTTTTGACGGCTCAAACAGAACAAATTAATCCTGTGCCAATCCATTAAAAAATACACTAGGTGGTAGTACCAGGCACGGGCTTTACAGCAGTGAAAGTCAAAGTTTGAGTTACTCTTAAACTATACTGTACAACCAGAACCAACGTCACCACTTCTAGATGCAATTAAGTTCCCTTGCAGCAGTGTTGATTAATGCATATATTAATTCAGAAGGCTAAGCAGGCAAATGACATAGGTCCAAATGGCATAAGGGAAGCAAAGATTTAGGGGAGGGGGAAAGTATGTAAGTGAAACACAAGTTTGAAAATGCAACAGTAACCTCAAAGTGAAACAATTTGTTAATTCAGGTTATTCTTATAATAACAGATTGCTAGCATTTTGGGAACAGATGTACAGTTCACCATATAGAAATGACCACAACACCTACTCAATTAACTGAATGCCTCAAATGGTGCCCTCATTAACCGTAACATCCTCTGTGGACTTCATGGAGTGGGAAAGACACCTTGACAAATTAACGTATCTGTTTTCTAAAAAAATGTAAATTTGGGTTATAGTAAGTAGCATTAGAAATACTTAAGTTCTAATTTAGCAGAGATTGTGAAACATTGTGAAAAAAAAAAAAATCAGATTTATTCTGAATTTTGCCTGGGATTTCCCCTCATCATGGAAGGTCTGTTTAAACATGAGGCAAACAGCAATTTTGTAGTTTACTGTAGACTTCTCATCTGGATTTTTTGTTCATTTGGATTTCAGACTTGTTAAAAGAAAATTCCATGCAAAAGTTAATCTTAGTAATAAAATGGTAGTTAAACACTGAGACAATGAGTTAAATAATAACACCATTACACAGCAATAACCATGAGCAGGTCACAGAAACTTCAGCACCTTTTCTGTGGATTTACACCATTCTGCCTTATTACATAAACGTCCTTGGAAATGTTTTGTTCCCAGTTTTAGTTTTTTCCCTTAAATCCCAGTCTTACATGATTGTAGAACTAGTTTTGTGGAGTCCCACATCCAATTTTATATGATAATCATTGTCTTGATATGATGTGATTCTGTGTAAGGTTAGCTAGTTTTGCAAGAAAAGTACTTTTTCCTGATAAAATTATTGTATTAATACTGGGATTCTTGCAACAGCAAAGACACTAAGAGTCCTCAAGACAGCAGAACCAGAGTTTTCTTGTTGCTGAACTGAGCTACAGACAACAACTTCTTGACACAGGCAGGAAAAACTCTCTCACCTTCCCTGAGATGCTGTTAAATGTAATAAGGTTTCTTTATTCCTAGGAGTCTGTAGAAACACCCAGTCTATGAAGCCAGAAGTGCACTGTGTTTCTAGAACAAAGGGTAGGCAGCATTTATTCTCTGAAATTTTCAAACAGAAATATGATGCATAATGAAACTGCTGGTTCAGGTGGCAGTAGGAATGAGACTCTATTCTATTTTACTTAAATTTACTTAAAACCTTCAGAGCTGTTTCCCATCCAGTGTAATTTTTTATTTTCTTCTGCTTTCACGCCTTTCACGTAGATTTCTTTCCACACTTTGCATGACAGGACGGTCACTGCCAAAGCACTTTTATCGACCTTTCTGCTTTGAAAGCTGCTAGAAGCCCTAATGCATTCTCTCTGTCTTGCTTTTTATCAACAGAGAAGCAAGTCCCTTTACCCAAAACTCAGAGGAGTCATTGGCCTCAGTTAAAAACTGGCAAAAAGCCCAAGCCTGTTGACTTTCAAAGCATTCACAAAAAGACCAGTTGTTTACACCAGGCTTTTCAGAAAGGTAAATGAGAATGGCTTGTAAATTAAGGGATAGAAAAAAGCAGGGCAACCAATCTTTGAGAAATTTGACATAACCACCTCGAAGCATCTTCTACAGAGCTTCCAATTACGCAATGCGGATTACTCAAAAGGCAGAATGGAGGAGGTTATTGTAAGGCTGCTCGGCTCAGAGCAATTTCCAAATAGCAATTAGCATCAAGAATGAAATTTATGAAGCAAACAAAAATAATTCTCATAAATAAGACAATGAAGTGTAATTTCTCTAGAGACATGGAAGAGAGCTCCAGAGTGTTCAGAAAGAACACAAAAGCATAAATAACCAACTTGTCTATCTGTGCCTCTTCTAAGTCCGCGAAGTTAATTTCATAAATTTGAGGAGTTAAATAAATTCTGACAACAGATCAGACTGTGATTTAAGACAAAACAAAGACCAGTAGAAGACCCCCAAATTAACTTTTTCAAGGAAAAAGTGTCCCTTAGTTCACAATCAAGCTCTCAGAATGAAAATGCTCTTTGTAGTGAATATGAAAATACAGAAAATGGGTCCTGAAGCAGAAATGCATGCTTACCATTAAGTCAAAAAGCCAAAACTCAACAGCAATAGATAAAAAGTAATAAAATTAGCAATTTTAGCAACCTTCTACAATAAACCACCATAATTTGACGTAGCTAATGCTTCATGCACACCATCTTTCATCACCGTCATGTCCAAATTACTTTGTTTAGAAGGATCACTCTACAAGATTCTAAAAGAGGGTCACCGCATGACTGTCATTCCACCCCAGACTATTGACCAGTACTGCTCGGGACATCAACCTGAAAGCAAACAAGATATTTATTTTAAGCGGTCAGAGCTGCAGAAGCCCATAGGAGCAAGAGGAAAGTTAAAACCTTTGAAGAGTCAGGAGACTAAACTCATGGCTTGCAGGCGCTAGCTAAGGAATATGTGAACTTAACATATGACTAATAACAAACGGGAAAGACACAAAAATAGCCATTGCTCTGTTACAATGCAAAGCAAACCTTTTACTCAGTCAAGTAACTGCTTGCATTGCAGGAGCAAGAGAACAAAAGGGTAAGAAATGCAAAGAGTTTTTCAGGTAACAGAAAGCTCTCAAATGAATACTGCAGAGAGCTGCTGAAGCTAAACCACCCAAAAGCAAAGGGCAGAAGGGTGAAGGACTGAATCCTTCATTTCTATTTAAACATCAAAAAGTTAACACACCAAACAATGCAGAAACTGAACAATTTCTTTAAGAAAAGATATTTTTGGGGTGAAAGCAGACTAGTATCTTTCTGCTATACTCAATACCTCGGCAGAGTCCTTCAAGTCCGTTCTGGAAACAGGCTGCTTGAACATACTCTGAAAGTTTTCTTGTGATTTTTTTAAAAAATTCTTAGTTCAGTTCTATTTCTTAAGAGTAGTAACCAGGGGCTGGAGGTCTGCTGCAGGGAAATAAGCTTTTAAGGGTATAAAAAGCACTACACAGGACTTGCAGAAATGAAATATATACTCGAGATATTTATTATGTATTTATTAGATACCTCAACAAAATAAGGAGCCAGCTACAAAACCCCTGGAATCTGGGTGTAGGGAAATCTGAAGAGAGAGTACTTTGCATCTAATTTTTCTCCTCCCATTCACTTAGAGCAGTATTACACAAGAAAATCCAATAAATACTAGAATAAAACCTTAATAAAAAGTTTGAGAAATTGATGAGATAATTAAAGAAACCCCAGGCCTGAGCTATCCCATCAGTAAATACACAACAAATTCTTCCATGGCCTATAACATACTGGAGACATTTTTAAAGCAATATTCTAAGTACGACTTAAAATACATTCTTTGCATTTTTTCTAGTCTGAACTTTATTAAACTCCTTGCATTTTTTCCTAATACAGACTTACCTAATGAAGGCAGAAATAAATTAGCACAAAATAAAATAAACTTTTAATTCAGTAAGTTGAGAAAAAAAATGAAAACCAAGTTACGTTATCTTTGGTCACTGAACCACTTTTTTCTATAAGCTGAGTTTCTGGGAGCAAACCCGTGTTGTACATCATAGGAGATATCACACAGAAAAACCATCACCAGTTTTGACAGCTTACATGCCTTGCGTATCACTAATTGACATCCATTTGGGACCCTATTCTTTATTTTTTGGAAACATTTCTCTTACTTCGTGCTTGCTAATTAGACATTTGAGAGTAAGAGCTACCTGTCATCTTAATGACGCTCCATAGCTTGACACAGGAAAAAAAGATACAACAGAAACCAAGGTCATAATCATATGATCCTAAGAATGCTGAGAAAGAAAGAAAAAAGGGAATATATGGCCTTTGTGGGTAAAAATATCCCCCTGGAGTTTTTTCCCACTGCAGCTTTGTACTGCGTATCTATAGAAAGGGAAACGTCAAATGCAGATCTTGAGTTAAGAGTCCAAGCACTTCATGTTTTCCCCTGCACCTGTAGTGCCAAAGCCCCTTTGCCTTCTGGAATCCCAATCTGCAGTATAACCATTACTGCAACACGAAGGACATCTGTGTCCGAGTGAAAACCAAAGGAGCATTCACAGGCATTAGTGTGAGGCGGATGCCCTTTTGTCAGCAGCACTGACAAGTTTTTTGTTTTTTTTTTTTTTTAAAAAAAAAAGCCCCTAGTTTACCATCAGTTCTACAGTTGACTAGTCTTACAGGAGGGGCACAATTCTTTACGCTTTCTCATTTTTCTTGCAAGTTATTTTTCAAATTATGAGACAGTATATGGGATTGTTCAAAATGCAATTTTAAAAGAAAAATAGGAAACCCTGTAAAAACTATCTTCTAGAAACAATGACCTAAACATAAGTTTAAAAAGAAAGGACATGTAATTCCTTCCTCCCCCCCGAAGTAGAGAGTGAAACAAATTAAATTTTATAAACATCCATCTGGGATTCAGGATGTTTGATTGCATTTTTACAACAGACGGAAATGAAAATTAGTAGTTTACTTTAGTAGTTGGTACAGTTCTATGCCTGGAAATTTATCATAGTTTGCCATGTAATTTAAGCACTTAATTTCCAACAGCTACTGCTCTCAGCCTGGGCAGGCAGTGAGGAGGAAAAAAATATATACAACAAATTACACGTGATGAATTTTTAGTAGCCTCAATATGTTTCTTTGTGTCACTAGGAGACAGGATACTGGGCAACAGACTGCCTGAGAGAAGAGAAGGTTAACAAACTGGGTAGTAAAAAGAAGAATCTATGTGTAAGGTGACCTTCTCGGAAGAGGTATTCCAGCCTCTGGCTGGGATGAGGAAAGGCTGTGACTGCTATAGAATTATATTAAAAGTAGCTTATCATTCACTTCTGAAAGAGAGTTGTCCTGGCAACTTTGCTTTGTATTGAGTCGTGTGCTACTGCACTTACGCATTTGTATGCCTTTGACATATTTTCTTGATTGGACTTTTCAGGAATCCAGTGCTGAGAAGCTAAGTCTTTAATCCTACATCATAAGACAGATACCAAGCTACTTAATTCCACCAGAATGACTTCTGCTCCAGGAGCGCAAAGGATCAAAGCACAGGCAGCAGTTTTATCAATGTTTTCTTGGACTTCAGCAGAATGTAGGCACCAGAGTCCAGATATACTTACCCATGGGCTGAAATAACTTGTCCTTGTCAGGGCACTGGTGCTGGAACAAAAATCTCAAATCATACTTTTACATTCTAGCTAGTCACCTGTGCCTTGTTTTAGAATGACAGATCTTTATGATTGCCAGTGGCATCCGTGGAATAACCTCTGCAAGACATTATTGCATCTCCCAAAGCATTGGACTAAGAGATTCGTATTTTCCTCATGTTGTGTTTAGAAGAAATTCACAGTGGCTTAGATAAATAATGCTCTGCCTTGGTAATGTGTTTTAATACCTTATTATTCCAGTTGAAAGCAAAGAAAAAAGATTAAACAAACAAACAAAAAAAAAAACAAAACCAAAAAACCCAAAACAAACCAACCACCTTAAATTCATTTAAGCAAATAAGCGGCACACTGAAGACTGGATGTAAGGAGAACACTGATCTCTCGAGGCAGGTCTCGTGGCATCAGTCCCCTTCAGGATGCATATGACCTCTTTATTTGGATTCAGTACTTTAAGGAGAGAGTCAATCTTCAAAGTCTTAAGTTTCACGCTGCTCTCTCTCAGCTGCAACTCGACAAGGTAACAGAAAAACAAAAAGATGACTTATTAAGCAGAATTTACAGATACGTTTAAAAAACCCCGAAAGGACAAAGGCAGGAAATAGAGTAGAAGTAACTGGTCAGACATCATAGCAGAGGAAGGCTATGATGGAGGGGTCCCCATGGGGTCAATGCTGAAGCTCCTATGTTCAACGCATTCGTAAGCATTCAGGAAAAGAGGATGAATAATGGAGCTAGCAAAATCGGTTCACGATATTCAGTCATTCACTGAAGTGAAAGGTTAGTGCAAGAACTGGAGAAGTACCACATGGAACTGAATTGACTGGGTGATGAAAGATAGCGAGCAAATGGAACAACATAGACAAACAACACGAGGCAGGTAGGAAAACCACCTTTAACTCACACCAGAGGGGGCTGAACTCACTACAGACTACAACCACTGAAAAATGGGAACTTACTCTTGTAATTCATAAAACATCAGCTTAGCAGCACTTTAAAAAAAAAGGCAAACAAATTGTTAAGAATTATTACAAAAGTATTAAAGAACTGAAAAGCAAGCACACAGAACTGTTAAACTGGGTGCATTTTAAGTACTACAAGACACCCTGGTCTCTCTAGGCTAAAAAGGACTTCGAAAGCAGCACAGGACAAAGCACTTAACTGTATGTAAACAGGTGCCTCCACTACCTGAAGAAACCACTGTGAATATCAAGAAAAATAATTTGAAATCTTAGTGTATAGTATCAGTTTTGCCAGTTCAAACCTACCGCAGTGCTGTACTCAATCTATTTAAGTGGGGAATGCCTCATCTCCAGAGGTACACTTTTAAGGAGTTGGGTTTCAAACCTTTGCAGTAGTACTTGGGGACTCCACACCTGGTATTTGATGCAGATTAACTAAACGTAAAAAACTAGTAGTACAGAATACAAGCTAAAATACTGCATTGCTTGGAAAGAATACTGTTGTAAAAAGAACGTCTAGAACAAATTTATTTTTTGTTCGTACACAATGAGATTACCTATCTTATGGGTAAGCTGTAATAAAAGAAAATCTAAATTCCCTCAAATCTAAATTGGCTCGCTTAGATTAGTAGCAATGCAGCTAAAATTGCAAGCTTAAATACATGTATTTAAATAAATGTCCTTACATTGAAGTAAACAGTCAACATAAAAGCACTGAAAATTCTAGAGGCTCTGTTTTCTGTTACTACATGGTATTTTCCTTCTTATTATTCATACTCTTAAATAAAATAAAAAGGGAGGGGGGCACATAGCAAATTGCCTATTATAGTGTCAAGATTAATATTTTGGAGAATTCTATCACTTTTTGGAGGGTGGTTTTCTCCCTGATGAAAATGAACATCTTTTGCTATAGAGTATGACTTGATTGATAAAAAACATTTCAGCAGACTCGTCGTGAAAGAACTGGCCTTATTCGTACACTATCTCAAAAGGATGACATTTCAATTACTGACACAGTATGATACTGTACAGACAACAGGTAAGTAATTTAATAGATCAGTCCAGAACTTCCTGTAAGCAATACATACAATTCAATTAGTTTCTCACAATAGACTACAGCGGTTATTTGAGGAGCTTCAAGCACTTCATCTGGTAATTCTTCACAGGGGCAGGAATGCCCCGCTGTTTCCATTCACATCTGTCACTCAGCATTAAAGTTTCAGAGCACTGTGAACGTGCACACTTGGTATGTGGTGGTACCTGGATTCACCCGCGTGCAGTGAGAGGGAGACGGCCTGAATCGTGATGGTATTTCCAAAACCATCAGCCAGGGTAACAGATGTGTCAAATTGAATGGGAGCAGTGACTGTCAGCCACTGCCAGCACTTCAGTCTTCCCCGACCTGCATTTTAGTTACTGCTGTAACTCTGTGAACTCAAAAACCAGTCTGTTTTTGAAGGAATAAATATTTCTACACTGTATTTTAGAAAAATCATGAGTGTGATAATTTGCCTTAACTTTCATGAAGACATGACACCATGCTGTCCCTTAACTATTTCTCTTGGTCCCAAACTCTTGGTTGGTACGGATCTGCCAATGACTTTATACCATGGATGAATCTGGTACACAATAACCTAGAGGAATCACTGTCTGTGCGTATGTGTGTTGTTACACACTAGTGTCACTCCTACTGCCTCTTCTTCTTCCTTCATCTTCTGAATGAAGGAATTGGGATTGTTTAGTCTGGAGAAGAGAAGGCTGAGGGGAGACCTTATTGCTCTCTACAGCTACCTGAAAGGAGGTTGTAGTGAGATGGGAGCTGGTCTCTTCTCTCAAGTAACTAGCGATAGGACAAGAGGAAACGGGTTCAAGTTGCACCAGGGGAGGTTTAGGCTGGACATTAGGAAAAAATTTTTCACTGAGAGAGTTATCAAACATTGGAAGAGGCTGCCCAGGGAGGTGGTTGAGTCACCATCCCTAGAGGTGTTTAAAAGTCGTGTAGATGTGGTGCTTGGAGACATGGTTTAGTGGCAGACCTGTTAGAGTAGGGTCAATGGTTGGACTAGATGATCTTAAAGGTCTTCTCCAACCTAAACAATTCTATGATTCTCTCCTCACCCTTGCTCTCCTGGGCATGCACAACCATTTTACTACAGTTAGGTTTTTCTTAGAGTCTTACTTCATATTTTTTCTTCCCTTTAGCATTAATTTGCTGCATTTTAAAAAGTTATTAGCTGACTGAAGAAATTAAAAATCTTTTTGCTCTCACTAAAAAGCCCTGCTGCCTTTTCAGGGCTCCTGAGGAGCTGTGCACACAGGCTACTCAGGAAAGTTAAATATTAATTAATCAGCAAGGTGGAATAGTTAAAATTAATTCAGTCTCTGTTGAGACCCTCTCAGTCAGAATTAAAATAGACTTTGTTTGGTTTAATTTCCTTGAGAAATGAATTATGCTAAAGTAAGGTCACCTCAGTTCTGATTCTTCTGAAATGTTGCAGCTTTACTTAATTTGCATGAAATCTGCACATGAAGGCATTCCTTAGATTTCTCTTATGTTGCTGCTCCTTTCCTGAACTGATAATAAACATTTCCAAAAGTTGTGTTAGGCTGCAGTACAGCAGTCCAAGAGCAGCTAATCGCTGGTGGTTAATATCTGTCTGGACACAAACACATGAATATTTTGGGGTAACTGACTACATGTATATAAACATTAGACTCACATTTACAGTAATTAAGTAATTTCACATGTATTTTCTACATAAAGTTCTCCAGTTTTCAGAGCTGACCAAAGACTTTACGTTCTGCTGACCTTTACAAATTTTACCACAAATCAAATACAAATGATCAGCTATCACTTATTTTTCCTGAAATGAACTGAAGTTTACCATGGCTGTATGCAGAAAGGCCGGCACATCACAAATGCTAAACGCTGTTTGATTTTAATCACGTCTCATATAAGCGACTTAAAGAATAAAAAGAAATCTGCCAATAAAATAACAGACTAACAGAGACACAAAATTTAGTACCTCATCTTAGATTTATTCAATTTCCTAAATAAATGAAGTATGAGTGCTGACGAAAACAGACGTTTTCCCTATCCCAGGCAAATTTAATTTATATTTAAATTTAGTTACATGGCCTAGGTGGGCACTCTACAAATGTTCAAGGGGGCAAATCAAATTATTACCAGTTTTGAAAGCTATAGAGCCTATCTGACACCCCTCCCAATAATACTGTATATGCTTATTTTCAGATGATGCATTCTGAAGACACAGTGATGACAAAACCTCACTTGTAAAATTATGGTATCAGTATTATTTGGAATGGAACTTCAACTGAAGAATTAATGACGTGTTAGAGTTCAACACTGAAGGGTATTAACAGGAACACGGAGTCCCTAGGAATACCTGCTGTAGCTTTAAAAAAGATGTTTGGAAAATAAAATCTTCTCTAATTTCTTGCAGTGTTTTGGTGGAGCGATCCCCTTACAAAGGTCAAAGTGTACACAGACTTTCACCATGCTACAGACTTCAGTTAAAAATACAAGAGATAAATGGACACTCAAATAACAGAATCTAAAGGTAGTTCTCAGTCAACGTTTAGAGAACTAACTGATGTAATCTGGACAGCTTTTTGCAGTGGAAAGTTCAGGAGTTCAATTCCAGATAGTTGTTGGTTTGTTTGGTTTTGTTTTAAATTACTTTGAAGTAAGTATTTCAGTTTTGGAACTGAAAGAGATATTAAAGTGAATTGAGTTGTCTTCCCTGACAGGCTGTCCTTATGAAGAGACAAGAGACAAATTAAGAGTTCAGTGTCACACTGACTGTCACTCTATTTAGTCAACGTCTAAACAAACTCAGAGACATATAAAAATCCGCAAGTAGAATTTAAATGAATTGGGTTATACAGAGAAACAAAAAATGTTAAAAATATAGTCTGAAAACACCTTAAAGTAAGTAAGGCCACCACACCACACTGGGAAAGAGAATAGTGGTGTGTGACAATCGGTGTCACTACATTATTGCACATAAACAGGTGACTGCCCGTGTAATAGGGCCGGCTTTTGCCACGGCCACAAAGTCGTGTTAAGTTTTACCAGTTCTGTCATTTCTACTTGGCTGTACCAGAGCCAGTCACGTAGCATAACTGGTTCAAGACTGAAGTGCTGTTAGCACGTAGTTCAGTGCCTACATATTTCCAAGGCAACATACTACTGCCATTTTCCAGATCGTCCATTTACTTTATATCCAAACATGGTATCGAATAGGCCATCCTCTATCTCTAATGTTCTTACAGAATTCAAAAATTAAACTATTAAATGGAGGAAATCTTTTTTGTTAACGCAGGTTCACATTCAGGATAGACCTTGCAGACTGCTCGTTAAATACGAACATGTGGTTACCCCAGTTTTGAGGGGTCTGTCATTCATTAAACTAAAAGTTAAATTCCGTACTGTTACTACAGTCCTCCAAGAGCATATGCATATATTTGGGTGAATGAGATGGTCAGGGTTTCTCTTTTTCATGTCTAGCTTGCATCTTTCACTTAACACCCACAAATAAAGCTATGAAGGAGATTCAAATATAGAAGGGTTCTCATTATCTGTTTTAATACCCTCATTTGAATGCTCATCTATTGACACTGCTACTGATAGGATGAGTCCATCTTCCCTAGTTATCCCATGCTTCACATTTGGTTTACAACTCCATCAAACTACCTGTTTTAAACTTCTGGTGATTGGAGGAAGGGGCTCAGGAGAGATGATTCAGTCAAGAACACTTTTTAGGAAGAGGCAGGGATTACAACTGTTAAACTGTGATACTCTACCATCCTTTGAAGCAGTGATATTATCCTAATTGCAAAGAAGTTTGTTTTGACATAAAAACATACGAATGATTGTATTGGTTCAGACTAAGGATCCACCTAGTACAATATTCTGTCTTCAGCAGCAGCTATTGCTGTATGCCCAGAGGTGAAGCAGGACATGCATATTGAATATTTTCCCCTAACGCTTTCCTAGCCATGGACTATTTTCATCTCAGGGAATTTCTTATGTATACTACTGTTAATCCAGTTAGTGACTCCCAACAGATTTGTTTTCCAAGTGCTTGCCCAGCTTGTCCCACTGAACTCAGCCAAATCTTTTTGCACTTACAAGACCCTTTAGTAAGGAGTTTCACAGGTTTATCAGCCCCAGGGTTTCATTCCTGACTGGTAATGGTAAGCTGACCACCTAGCCATTGAGACATAAAGCTCATTTTGCCCAGCGTGCACCACTTCATAGTAATCTACATCGCATTTTATCTGCCATTTTACTATCTTTGAGAACCATTGCACAAAATCTGTCTACGATAGAAAGTCCCTGTAAAATGAACAAAAACTCAACAACCAAAAACCAGTCTGTGTACTCTAAGGTAGTATTTATTACAGTTGGCATCCAAATTTCTACTCTAAGTATAATCTGCTCCTTACTGCTTCTATACTCCCAAGTTACTCTGTACAATGGTTCAAGGACAAGTGCACACACAGTTAAGAACTGCGTTATACCGCATAAGGCTGAAATAGTCTTAATGCTGCCATCTCCTAACATTTTGTGTGCATAATTTGGTATCTTTCTAAGAGTTCCTTTAAGAGTATTTTTAAGGATGATGTCAAGTGCTATGTCCTACATACAGCTGAAGTTTTAATATTATCTTTACAAATTATGTCAGTAGTTTGGACTCTTACAGGAATGTTACAGAACACAGGACTTCCAAGAAGAGATCATTAAGGATGGCTATGGGATGCTTTTCAATGTGTCATTTGTAAGAGAAGCTGAACTATATCTTTCATTATAATTAAGATTCAAAATTGGAATGAGAGAATAAAAACTCAAACAATCTTTTCAAAAGAAATTGTATGCAGCATGGTAACTTTGTTGGTCCTTTTCCCATTAACAAACCACAAGAAATCTTAAGACTTCAAAGAAGACCCTTTTGGAAGGATCTGGAAAAAAACCTTTTTGAAATAGGTTATGTGATGGAGTTAATGTGTTAAAAATATGGCACATTTGAGCAAAATATTTAAATATATTCAGGAGAATATGTTTAAAGATTAGGGTATTGCCTTTAGATCCCCTACTTCAAGATATCCTTCCACCCACACAAATTTTTCACTACTGCTTCAATCTTTTGTGATGTTCAGTCAATCTGCCATATGCAGGATTATAAAATTTGAAGTTGAAACATTTTGCACAACACTGAGTTTTGCAGATACTGCTTAAAGGAAGAGAGAGGTATGTAAATTAGGGGAAGCAAAGGCAGTCTATCTAGACCCTTTTCTGAAGAGGGGAAAATTTATAATTTGTCAGTGATTAACAGTGGTTTATTATCATATATTTTCTAACTAATTACATTACTTAAAATCTGAGTGTTCTACAAAATCGCTGGAAGTTCACAGTAGGTCTGCAGCTGCAGCGTGTGAGAGGTACATAGCTAGGACTGATTTTTTGAGTGAACAAAAGACATATTTATAATCTGCTCCAGCTCAAAGCAGAATCTAGCATAAGTGCACTAAGTTATGGCATTCTCAGCATTTCCCAGTATTTCTTTTAAGCTAACTGCTGCTAAGTTTAATACATCTTGGTCTTCTGTCTCAGAGTCTACTTCTAAACAAAGAACCTGTAGGAGGGGTCCTATTTCTTTAGAATAACATTTAAAAAAAAAAAAAAAAAGATATGTTTTCAAAAGTCAGGTACTCAACCACGCAATAAATCAAAAATCCTAGCAACATTATAAGAGGACTCAGGCAACATTCAACTAATATATTTGGCCAAGAAGACTTAAAAAAAAAAAAAA
>VYXH01004809.1:42128-53319 GCA_013397275.1 Burhinus bistriatus
GGTTTAGGGTTGTGTTTGTTTGTTTTAAGGTATTTTTCTCTCAGTGTCTGATATTTTACATTTAGGTGTCTCAGTCAACTAATAGTATGAAACCTACTCAAAATCCAAGTTTGCAACATTTTTGCATCCACCACACCCCTCCACAAAAGTGATTTCTCTCTGAGGCAGACTAATCCGAAGATTGCATGGACAAAAGTTATCAACGCTAATGAGGAACTTCAGAAAGCATCAAGTATAATGCAGAACTCCAAATGAAATCTTGATTGGCTTCTTTGAAATTAATGAGGCTTCTTTCCCTAAACAGGACATGACAAAGATTTCACCCTTGCACATTAGAACTTCTGCAATTTATTATATAGAGAGAGCACAGTGCACCTCTGTATATGAAAAATATCTGAAACCCTAGAGTTTTAGAGGTTCAAACTACCTCACATAGGCAACAGACAGAGATGCAGACCTTAAATCTGGAATTCTTTTGCTTTAAAAAAAAAAAAAAAAAATCCCCCAAACAACATGCTTTTCTGAAAATTAGATCTTGATGTTTTTCTTTAGCTGTCAAGGTGGTCTNATCAAGTTGATGAACAATACTGATTTGGTATCAGAAGACGAAATATTTTAGCAACACAAACACAAAAAAAAAGGCATTTGGAAACATATGAAACCCATGTTTTCTCCATGAATGTTGACATTTTAGCTTTTTTATGACATCTTCAAGCCACAAGCTCCTTTTTAAATTTTATTTTAGATCCTATTTACATAAAAAGGAGAACATCCGTTTCATCTGCTCTCTTTGTCTCTCATATTTTGATATTTTGGATTATCGTATTCTTTTAATTTATTCTACTTTTTATTTGACATGTATTTTCAATAGAAGTTAATGGAACATTATTAACCTGCATTCAAAACTGGCAATTCATCTTCCCTGGTTGTTAAGGTTCCTTATTAACTCCACAATAACAAAGCAGCCTTGACTAAAGCTTTCAAATCATTGTTCTTCTTTTATTTATAGATTTCGTCCAACAGTCACCTGTAACTGCTACTTCATCTCTGGCTGGAGACGAGCATCATTGTTGGATGTTTAATGAGGAGCAAAGTGCTTTTCTTAATAGTTTGGCTCTGTATTTCAGAATTTCATCCTATGAAATCAAAGAAGAGCACTGAAGAAGATGGTCAAAATTCTATGGTTACATGAGAACTGATGAGGAAAATTTTAAAATGTCATCAGGGAGATGGTGCTGAAAACTCATTAGAGTAAAGTTTCTTCACTGTGCTTTCTTCATTACACACTGTAGGGTAATTAAGCAGAACAATTTTTTTATGGATTTATGCATGTAAACAGTGCTGTAAATGCTCTTCTCTCAAGAGTCTACCCTGTACTATTTCTTAAAAAAAAAACAAACAAACAAACAAAAAAAAACACACCAAAACCCCTCTGTGCTACAAGAAAATATTTGAGAAATGAAAATTCATTACAGTGGACATACATCAGTGAATCACCATTTGAAAACTGTTTCATTACGAGATCAGTGATAAGAAATGCAGAAGCATTTTTAGGGGGTTCATAACACATAGTTTTGCGTAGGACAAAGTAGGACAAAGCAAAAGCTTTTTTCTCTTTTACCCTGTGCAAAACAGTTTGAAGTGCCGGGAAAAAAAGCACACAGAAAACTCCAGTGCTGTCTTTCTGTCCGCTGTCACTTTTCAACAAGAATTTATAAATACATTGAGAGAACAAAGCCAGAGTTATTCAGTTGGTAGCATGCTCCTGAGCGCTAGTCATTCTTTACCAAAAGATTTCCAACGTGCCACAGTGTGCCCTAAACTCACAGCAACGTGTCCCTGCAGGGAACAGCACAGCGACTGCTCCACTGTGAGAGCAAGGCAAGGGCACAATTAAAATGCCTGCTTGATAGACCTCATTCTCCCACTTAATCAAATTCACCCTAGAGCAGAGGCAGCTTTGCAGGCGCAGCACTCAAATCACCTCATGAAATTACAGAAGGCTGGAGAAGAGATGAGTGTAGCATGTCTCCTGCTTAGGAAGAAGCCCATGACAGCTCAGCACGGGCCAGTATGAGAAGAAGTTTGGAAAGGGCTGAAAGAACAGGCGGCGAGATCCACGGCTGCAGCTCTTGCTGCTTTGGCAAAAAGCAGGATGCCCTGAGCCAGCACTGTGGTGGGGCCCTCAGTCACTGAGTCCGCACACGCTTTCGTTACAAGGTCTAGGAAAGAAAGGGAACAACACAGAGGTCCAAGTGTAAAAGTGCAATGTGCTGAGGGCTGAAAGACAGGGGTTTGGTGACGTATTGGTTGAATTACCCAGCTTCCTCACTGTGATAAATTGGCATTCTACTGCACACTCCCAACAAAGTTTTTAAAAAAACTCCAAACCTATTCAAAGATATCTGATGAGCAACTGACCGTTGAATGCATCTAATCCCTGTATCAGACAAGGGCAGATGGAACATCCAGATAAACACTGACAACAGTTCATCTTCTAATGTTTCATGCTAGTTTTTCAACATTTGTTGATTTGCCATCTCCTTTGCTTGGGAGATGCAGACTTAAGAGTAGAGACAGAAGGCTGAGCTGACAGATTTTCTTAGCTGCCTTCAGGAGTGTCTTTGAGTTGGTGCACAGATACGGAACAGTTCTGGGCAACATCAAGTTCACTTGCATGGGACTCAGGGACCATCATCTAACCAACAGTGTCTGGTGCTTCTGGTTTGTGAGAACCCACTGCTAGTACTTCAGAAGACAAAGATTTATAAAAAAGGCCAAGACTTTATTGAAAAGATAAAAACCTTCCATTTTTATTACCTATTTGTATTGCCTTGCTGTGGGTTAATAGATCACAGACATCTATCACCATTTGTAAGCCTTGCTTCAATCAAAATGCTTCAGCACATGCTCCACAGCTTTGCTGGGAGAGCTGCAATCGCACAACTTGCTTTAAACACCATTTTGCTTATGTAAAGGTGCTGGCTTACTTCTACTTTACTTTGTACAACTGGATAAAGTACAGCAATGTAGTTTTTGCACTTCTGCTTCTTTTGTAAGGGCAGCTGGGAATTATTTATTCCCTTTCATGCTTTCTCATGAATAGCTGCAGTTCTTACATAATTTGCTTTAATCTTCACTTTCAGAAAATACAAAAATATTCCTGTGACTCAGAGGTGGTGTTAAGAAGCGAGTGTAGTTTCTCATTCATTTACTTTGCCATGTATTAAGCTAATAAATCTAAGTGAATGCAAAAATCATCACAGGTCTTTCTGAAGGTTACATCAATACAATTAAACATGAAATCAAAACTGAACCAGAATTTTAACAACTTGGTTTTATTTGTAATTTTTTTCCTTTTCTATTAAATCTTTATCCTATTACAAAATCCGTCAACCAAATGCTTCGTATATTCCCATTTCTGTTTTCCAAGCTTGGGTTTTTTTATTCAGTTGTCAGTCTTGCACAGTTTCTCTGAAGAAGTTTTCAGAGGTCAAAGCCCTGGTGATGAAAAATATTCTCTTGCTAGAAATCCCATCTAAGGGAAGAGACTCAAGGAAGTTTTATTTGATAATTCTTTTCATTCATCATATCACTTTCAGTAAAAATTGTGTCAGGAAGAATAAAAAAAAAAAAAAAAAGCCTCTCTTTAGAACCACAATTCCTAAAGTCTCTAATGGAAATAGATTTGGGGATAGATGCTAAGGGGCCATGTGGATTGGTTTTTCCACATTATATCACAGCAAGCATCTCAGCAAAAGCACAGCTCTATTCACCGAAGACCTGAAGCGCCTCTCGCTTTCAAGCTCAGAAATTCAAAAAGACTAGAACTAGAGAACCAGGGCTTTTAAATTCCTCAGCCAGCCTAACTGCCAGACATCGCTGGCCCAAAAGGTGTTTGACTAACCCACTAATTAGCGTCCGAACTGCCCAGCCAGCCTTCAGCGCAGCGCGGTGAAGCGGCAGGGCGGCAGCGGCCGTGTACCTGTGCTTGCCTGGCTGGGACCTGGCGCAGGGCAGGCTCGGCAGCCCAGCAGCTCGGAGGGCCTCAGCAGCAACTTGTGTCAGAGACAGGCAGATGCCCGGTGGCTCGAACTGCTCCAGCCCTCTGGTTTTTATCCTCCCCTGCTTGTCTGCCAGAATCGAAGTTTCCTCTGAACTTACTTAATTAAGCAGCATGTGTTAGAATTGGCAGCACGTATGGAGACTACCTGCTCTGCAGTTTAAAATGCTGTTACGTGAATATTGCCAACTAGTAAAAAAAAAAAAAAAAAAAAAAAAAAAAAAAAAAAAAAAAAGCACCTTCACAGATTTCTTTTATAAATTCATAAGAATATTCTGTTTTCCACTCAGGAAACTGGAAGCAAAATGTCTTTTGAATATTCACATTAAATAATCAGTTAACAGTAATTCCAGATCTTTGGCTTCACTGAGTAATTTTTCTGACTTATCACAAACAAAAATTAACCAGCCAAAACAACATGGAGAAAAACATACTACTAGAAAATAGAAGTAGTAAAACTAATGTTAATAATTCAGGAATACTTCCCTCATTGTTACTCAAGGTCTGAAGAGACCATCTGAGATACCGCATGACAGTTGGTTCCAACACCTATTTAAACACCCAGATTTTCAGCATCACTCATTCATAAAGCTATGCAGGAGAAGTGACTGCATAGACAAAGGTACCCTAAATTCATTTCGGGATCAGTTTTATGAAAGGAGAAACTCTTTCTTTGCACTAAAGTATAATACTTTTTCATCTCTAGTAATTCCTCCTAAGACTTGGAACATTATTTAATCAATCGTTGGAATAATTTCATTTACCATATTTAAGATGATAGTGCTCAGATTAAAAGTAAAGTGTTTTCAAGTTCTGTGCTTCAAATCTGAGGGGAAAAATGAGGAAAAACGCAGTATAATTAAATATAAGAATTAGGAGCTAATTATTCTCAATATTCTTTTTCACATAATTTCTTAACTGTAAGGAAAAAAAGTTATTCTGGAATATTTACCTACTCTCACTAATGAGACTATTACATTCTTGTAAAATATTTTAATTATTCTCTAGGTTTTTAAGCCTTCATTTTTAAATTTTGCACAGCTTAACTGAAAAAGTTGACAATGGGAAAACCCTAATATATTCCTGGTAAGGCTGTTTTACGTTCACAGCCCAAAAGCCAGATCACATCTCCTGCTAAATTCTGTAGAAAGCATCACTCCAAGAATAAAAATCCCAGCGTATCACCCTGATTTTTCAGAATCATTCCATTAACACATCCACAACACGCACACCTGAAAATTAAAGGCTCGAGCTGAAATTTATTATAACAGCCGTGGAATCCACACCACACACTGGAACCTAAAATGAAATTTAAAAATTGCCTCCTGAATTTGTTGTAGAATGGGATAGGAAAGGAAATGAGGCAGAAAACTTGTCTAGTGGGACCTTCAGCCTCACCATTTCCCTCTTTTCCTGAAGTGGGTCATGAAATGAGGCACCTCTTTCAGCGTGTTTCAATCCACCCGTAATAGACAGCCAACACAAACCATTTGGGATCCCCATGTGGTTGGGACCTATTCTGACATGCTCTCTGCTGAAGATGAACATCATACTCCATCTTAGGACAGTTACAGATCTCTCTGAGTGATTTCATGGAGAGCAGTTTAAATGCCAGGTGTACTCTCTCCCAGATGAATTCCACAATCACCAGAAAAGACTTAGGCTCCCTGTTACTAGCTCTCTGTGGTCCTATAATGTTTACATGCCTGGCTGTATGATAGATTAAGAAGCGGAGTGAATTCTTATTTTATGGACATTCTCCTTGGACATGGAGGAGACATCTCAGTCCTGTTCAGGCTAAGCAGAGTCAGCAACACAGATCATCTCTTCCGCTGGCAGGCAGCCTAACCAACAGGTGTTTATATTCCCCATATTTCCAGAGTATTCATCTAATGACTTTATGTGCCAAAGAAGTGAGCAGCCTGGGAAAGTGTTCATAATAAACTGCTGCCTCAAACAGACTAGGACTTTGGGCACTGGTAGGCAGGTGAACTACAACAGTCACAGGAGCACTGTTGAGAGCCCCTGGATGCCTCTGTGCTACTGCCTCCCACACCTTCAGGTCTGTACTCAGATGATGTCTTCCTCTTGGCAGTAGGCTAGAAAGTAGTTCTGTGCACAAACAGGCAAAATTTAAGAATCAAGATTACCTTCTGGTAATCTGGTTTCTCAAAGAAAGCGCCGTCAAAGAGTACATCCTGCATTCACCAATAGATTTTTTTTTAACTAAGAAAAATATGAAGCCTGTGATCAGTGTTATTTTACACCAATGGCATCAATCTCTAGATTAAAAAAAAAAAAAACCAAACCAAAACAATCAATCCATAGCTTAATCTACATAAGCCTAGAAGAGTGACATTACTTCAGTTTGTTGGAGAGTGAGTGCAATTCCACAGCCAGAGTCGTTCTCCTCGTCCTTCTTTCTTTGTAAATGCATATGCTAACTGGGCATTTGAATCTGTCCTGGAAAACCTAGACTCCTTCATGACATTTAATGTCATATCAGGCATTGAATATGTACATGTCTGAAAAAGATATACTTGTGAAAATTTACCACTGAAGTCAATGACAGTTTTGTTTCCATCACCTCTTTAATCCCCATACTTTATCGATTGTGATACTTGAGAAAAAAATCCTAGAAATTGCTCTGAAATTTTTTTCTCTATTTCAAAATACTTTGCGATCTATTTCTTGATCTCACAATGATTTATCTTGTTATTTATAAAATACAAATTCACATTGCATCCAAAAACTGGAACACTCTCAATGGCAGCGCTAAGTTCTTTACAACAACGTTTCAAAGACTGAGTACTTCCAACACAGCTCAAGTGGCAGCAGGCAATAAAGTAGGAACTGGTACGACATTTGAAAAATGCTGTCTTCAAGTATTTGAGGGAATCTGCTTCACTTCCGGAAACGCATCAACTTTATATGTAACAGAAATTACAGAAAATGAAAAACTTTGTTTAAAAGACTATTTCTTTTCATTACCTTTCACTACATTTTGCTGTCAATCATAGTAACTTGCTGTAAAAAAAATGGAAGAGATGTGGATGTATTAAGGCAGAGATCGCAACTTAAAACCCATCGTAAAGGTTTACGCGGCTTTTACCTTCAGGCAAGGAGGTGGTTTCATTAAAATTGGTTACAGCTGAGTTGAATATTAAGATAGTCCATGTTTATGTGCTATCACAGACAGCTATATGAGATAATTTTTATTCAAATATTGAGATTCAGCACGGAACAGGTCTTAGTGTTGTAAATGGTTACGAAACACAAGCGGTAAAACCCATAATCAACAGTGACTTCTTAGCTGGGCCCATAGCCAGTAAACCCAGTCTCCCTCCTAGCTCACTTTCTCTTGTTTTCTCATCAGAGTAATCACACCAACTGCTGCAGAGCTTTCACCAATCTATACTGATGTAGATTAAGTATATATTCAACATGCCTACCCATACAGAAAGGAGGAATAGATTAGATTCGGTGCATGTGCTTTCAACAATGTGTAGTTCCAACTTACTAAGTGTAATTTAAAGAACACCTGGAAGAGAAACCAGGGGCCAAACTGTATCAACAAGGAATCTGAATTGGCTTCACCGCTGTGCTCCTTAGTAAACATCTACATTTTGAAAATAATTGGTCACTGGAGTGACCAGATTGCCTTCTTGTAAAAAGCTAATTAAATTAGCACACTTTTTTTTGTTTCTGGTAGCTATCCTGTATTTTTTTGAATTGAATAGAAACAGCAATATCTTTACTATACAAATTAAAGTGCAACTTTCGAACAGTTTCAACTAGGCTTCCTTATTCATCTTCATTAATTATCAACTAACTATCAACATAATGAATTACGCACTAGATTTTGCAGAGGGAACAGTACCTGGTATTGCAACAGTTGAGGTTGATGACTAGACTGAGCTATGCAAGAACTGAACAGTGGAGCTCCACCTCTCTTAGTGGTTCAATTATTATCACATTATATTGATCTTATTTGCTACATCATTTGAACAAGATGAAGTCTGTTAACCTAATAATAGTAGTAAGATACTGTTGCCTGTAGTAAAAATGAACTGAAAATTTCCCAGGAAGTGTCTCAGTTCTTAAGAGCTCCTAAGAGTGGGGTTTTTGCTTGCTTGTTTCCTTTAAGGAAACATGTTTCATACCACTCTACTTGGCTTTCCAGTAATTTCGCATTGATAATGTGTTGCTTAATTATAAATCAAAGAACTTCTTTTAGTAGTAACATAAGAATCAGAATCCACAACAATCCTTCAAAATGGTTTTGCATTGTGAGCTTAGAAAGCTTGCAGTGCAAACGTCAGTTTGAAAAATAACGTAGCGTGCATCATTTGCTAGGTAGGAAAGGAAAAGCTTGGACGACTTTGTGAAAAAGGAGTATTGGTGTTCATTTCTAACATAGCTTTCTTCTTGCATCATATGTTATTTAATTTCCATAGCAACTCAGAAACAAGAAGCCAGCATTTTCAGAGAAATCTGAATCGATACAGTTCACAAAACACATAGCACGGTAAACTAGGAATAGTACAGAAAATAAAGTCAGGGAAATTCTGTGTTACCAGACACCCAAAGCTGCAAAAAATCTGTATCAGATTTCCACAAGTTACAAGCATCCTATAAAGTACTCATTGCCAAAGTTTATGCCATGATCTTTACAGCATTATAACCCCAAATCTGATAAATTGCATGCACCAATACTTTAAGTTACTACTGAGGAGCCAACTTTGCTCTCAAATCTTTCCATCAGTGCCCTAAACTGAAAAAAAAACTAAAAAGACAAACCAAACCCAAAACGAAACCACATCAACAGAAACTTTCAGAATACTTGTAGTAAAATGAATGGCTTTTAATTCTCAATAATCCTGTTAGTATAATTGGTTATTATCTGCTGACGCTGGACTTGCACCTCTGCTCGATGATCTTTCCAAGGAAAAGAAAAAATAAAATTTGAAGTCTAGAAAGAAGAACAATTACATTTTGTAAGTACAGAATGACATCATGTAAGCTATCATATTTGTCTGCTGTTGGGAATAGCCATAGAAAATGCTGAATTGTGAGAAAAGTATAATTTCCAAAGTGCTAAGAGGAAAACTATACTGTTTGTTCAGTCTAGCTTAGAAACCTTATCTGGTACTGTACAATTTGTCCAAGGTTACAGGAAAAAAATTACCTAAAGTTCACAGCCATTTATGTTTCAAATTCTTTAAGGGTAAAGAGCACAAGCGTTATATAAAGTTTGCAGCAAGATACTATAGCATCATATTGACAGTTTGCAGTTGATCTGCAAACTTAATTGCAGATCTTAAGATAAGCAAAAAAAAGCCTCTGAGAAAAACAATGTGGTCCGCTTGTCAAAGCAAACTAGTTCAAGAAACAGTGAAAATAAAAAGCATGAGATTCATCCTTTATGGCCATCGTGCGGATACTCTGCATTACCTTTAATGTACAGAGGTGGACAGGTGAAAGCACGTACACTCGCATTCCAATTTCAATTCAGGTATGTAAATGCTTTTAGCATGTTACGCTGTTTAAGCACTGTAACATAAGACTATATATTCTGGGTTTACTATGTCAGCCACAAAACAGTTCACAGATTTTTTTTTTTTATTATTATCATTTACAAGATGAAAGAAATTCTAATATAAAACAATGCCATCACCACATTAACCTTAGGCAATTTTCTTGTTCTCATGCTGCACAGCTCGACTACAAAGAAAAACAGTCATTACCTGTGTGAAGAGAACCTGTGATTAGCCTGAGAAGGTACTGGGCAAATTTCAGTATTTCACGCTTACACCGCTTCCTACAGCCACTCATCTTAAGCAATAAGGTATTCCTCCCAGAAGCGCCAGAAGACTTTGCCAATAAGGAGAACAGCTTCTGCCAGCAAACTTCTGGGGCAGTTCACAGCCTCTCAACTCCTCGCAGCCCAGCGCACTCCCCCGCGCTGCACCTCTGCCCCCCGCGGAAGGCAGCCCCCGGCGGGCGGGCAGCCACCGGCGCCGNCTCACACGCACACACCCACCCCACCCACCAGCAAACCCCCGAGTGTTAGAAAGCATCCCGGTGGCGGGGATGGCATCGCGCCGCTCACGGGTGGAGGAGTGCCGTGGCTGTGCCTCGCCTGCAGGAACGCGGCGAGCCGCAGGGGCTTCCCCACCGCCCGCGCTCTGCCCGTCGGCCGCGGCAGCGGCAGCCCGCGGAAGGTGGAGGGAAGCCCGGGCCGCTGGACCACGGTGCAGGAGGAATGGAGTAAGAGGACCCCAAGTGGTGGCTCTGGGCAGGGAGCAAGCCCTGCGCTCCAGCTCCCTGACCTGGGCCAGGTGGGGAGCTGGCCCTGGCACAGTCGGCGTGTTGTGGTCAGGATCTCTCCAAGAAAGTCTCTTTAGGAAGCTACACGCTATTCCCTTATAAATTCATTATTTTCCATCTTGCGTGAGAAGTGTTTCCTGTTAATAAAAGTGATCGGCTGAAGCCTTTCTCCATGACCAAAGAATATGTTTTAATTTCCCTGTGAGTACTTCCCCGTACCACATAAACACAGAGAACAACTCTATTGCATTAGATGGTGATGCAATACGTAATGCCTAATACAGTTAAAAGAAGACAAAGAACCCATTAAGGAAAAGCTTAACAGAAGAAAATCACTGTCTGATCTAATTTTAATGCCAGCATTGACCATGAAACATTTTGGTGAATGCCTTTAAAAAAATTATAACAAACACAAATGCACATCTTCAAGCTATTCTTTATATTGTGCACTGAGCAGAGATAAATACATTATAGCCACACTACATCAAAGCACTATCAAAGTTGCAGTCAGATGACATAGTTTCTGTGTCTGCTGTCTAAACCACAAGCGTGCTGTCTTATGCTTCCAGTGAGGCTACGCAGTTAATGGAAAGAATCAAAATGAAATTTTGGTGAAGCTGCCCCCAGTTTAGCCCAGTGAAGGGCTTAGCCTGAGAAGGAACTGGGCAAAATTCAGTATTTCATGTTTACACCACTTTCTACAGCCACTCATCCTAAGCAGTAACTTTTTTCTGAGAAGACACAGAAAACATTGCCAAGAAGAGTTTGACACAAAAAAAAAAACATAAAAACCACACA
>VYXH01004809.1:53363-76931 GCA_013397275.1 Burhinus bistriatus
CCCCCCCCCAAGCCACACCAAAGACCAAAACCCAACAAATTCTGAGGCATTAGAGATCAGTCTGCCATATTAATTTCTAAATGCCTTTGGTGCCTGAAAAGGAAATTCCTTCAGTAGCTGGTAGAGGTAAAGAGATACTGAAAAGAGAGGCGTGTATCTCGTCTTTAGAAGAGAACAGAAGAGGCCAATGCAAATAGAGCTCAGCTAGAGTCCCTGAACTTCTTAATCCTTCGACATTTTTAATTGCATTATACAAATTTCATTGGCAGTGGTCTTTCAAAATGAATAACTGAAATACTGGTTTTCTAAAGCCTTAAATAAGCATGTATCACCAACACCATGTTTTGTTGTTGGTTTCCCCCCCCCCCCCCCCAACACAAAGCTGCACCAGTTCTGACACTTTTTCCTAAACCTTTTACATTTCAGTACAGAAATAACAGTAATTGCTACCTAAGAAAGAGTTCATGAAAGGTTTCTGACCAGTTTCACTACAAGACTTTTAACAACCAGTGCAGTATTCAGATAGAATTGGATCCAAATCTAGCTCCCAGGATTTCTCTGCTCAGCAGAAAGGCTGACTAATCTTTGCACTAAATTTGCTTACCCCAAATCAAAAGAGCAGATCAGGGAAAAGCAGACAGGAAAATTAGAGTGGAAAACTGTAATAAAACCACCGTGGTTTTGTTGACAAATATATTATAGTGAAACAATATGAAGGACAGATAGAGAATATCAACTTCTATATATTGGTAATATACATTTTTATTTTTTTTTAATTGATGGGGCACACTAAAGTACTCAGACACACTCTCTTTGCACTGAAATATATAAATACTTTTTATATCTCTAAGCTATGTCCACCCCTAATAATTCATAAGCTAGAGACCTGAACTAAAACCTATTTAAAAAAAAAAAAAAAGAAAATTCCTGTAAATGTGAGAGGGATCTGGTTCAATTCCTATAAATTTTGACTTTGGAACCAGGTACTTAGAAATCAGGGTTTAAAAGCCACTATTCAAGTACAATGGAGAAGGCATAAAACACATGCACACAAAACAAAAGCATTTTTCAGATATTAGGAACAGTAAATGGAAGGAAAAAGTCAATGTTGTTTGTAAACGCCTAGATTTTCAAATTCTTTTACCGAGTCCTTACCAGCTGACAGGCTCCCAGAATAAAATAAAACACAAAATTATTTTGTTTTGAAGTACTTGGAAGGCATGACTAAGGAGGAAACATATGTGGTGGTTTGGTTTTTTTAAAGACTGTCCACAACAACATTCCAGTTTAAATGCAAAATGGAAAAGTTTCCCTGAATGTACAAAGTGTACTATAGAGCTGTTAAGACAAATTAATTGATAACAATAAAATATTTCCTTCCTTTGAGGACTTCTAAGCAAAGCTTCAAGAAAAACCTTAAAAATCTTTGTCACCATAGCAAGAAAAAAAAGGTGCAAAAACATCCATTTATGAAATTCAGTTCTATTCAATCCGTAGATGCAATTCCACATGCATTTTTAGAACTTCACTTAGCGTCTCAGCATCATGGGTCTATGCCCCAGGCACATGTGTTGGCAACTGAAGTGCACCCTAACCATATTCATATTCAGGGGTATACATTGACATAGCTTTAGTCCCATGTTACAAAAGACAAAACTACGCAAATCATGTAGTTAAGAGCTGGTCAGTATGTAATCAGTATTTCTCTTCTTGTTCCTGTGTAGGAATAGTACTTTTCACTATAAAACAAAACAATCAAAACCGAAGCAGAAATCAATTAACAGCGCTATGAAAATATATTTTAAAAGGAGTAAGGAAAAAACCTGATTGTTAGACTGCATAGGTTGCTGGGACAATCTAGTCTAATATTCCTTCAAAAAAAAAAAAAAAAGGGAAAAAAAGTCTTAACCCCAAACGCACTGCCTGTCTCAGAACAGAACGTTGTGATGGCCTGGCATAAAATGACAAATAACGCTGAATTAGCTAGCATTATAGTTTCTTTTTGAGAGAAAGAGTTACTAAACAAAGATTATATTTAATAACAAAATTAAGTAAAACCATCTCTTGATGGCGGTTGTCATATTAAGTAACAATGGCAAAGACTCAACTTGCAAAAAGCACAGTGTAATGGTTTAAGGAGAAAAAAAAGCCATCACAAGTATTTGATGAGAAGAGGGAACCCCTGAAATAAGGATGACAGCGCACACCAGATATAAATTTGGTAGTCTGGTAACGAAAAAGCAACACAAGTTGAGTGACATATGCAGAGCACAAGTTGATTGGCTTCTTGGAGACAGTTTGCCTTGTATACTTTCATTTGCACACATTATTTAAACATTCTTCTGACTTCAAAAAAACAAAATTTCCTCCTGAACTAGCCTGTGCTATTGCCTGAGAGCAAATTGAAATCTTGTAACAATAACAAAAGCGACTCAATTAGATACTTCAGCCTCATCAGAGAGGGTGACTGCAGGAAGTCAACCCAGAGCACTGAAAACCTGTGTACACAGTTTCCGCACTGTTGACTCCAGAGGCTTGCGAGGGCTTTTGTTCTTAGTGCAAATGCTGAATTCCACAACTGAACATTTTTTATCAGAGGATTTCTAAACTCCTTATTTCAAAGAACAGAGATAATAGTTACAACCTCAGCACATGGCAAGAAATAACAGATGGGTAGAAACAAACAGATGGGTGAACACAAGGTAACAGCGAGATGTTTACGATCAGCATAATAAACAGCTGCCACAAGTAGATGACCATCATCAGATCTCCTTTCAGTTGCTCCTTGTCTGTCATAAAAGGAAGGGTCCTTATAAATCACAATCCCTAATGTATTTCTTTTAATAGGTCTTCTCTGAACTTTTACTTCTTGACAGTATTGTGTACCAAGGTGTCCAAATCTGGCCACCGTTATTCTAAAGGGCAATCAGCAGGAAGCAGGATTAGAGTCCTTCAGCGCAGAAGTCACTGGAAACTGAAGAACGAATTCCAAATTATTCACCATTTCTATGAATATATCAGCCACCACTTTTAGCCACAGCCAGTGAATAGCAACAAAAATTCTCCTGCACCTCATTTGCCTAAATTTAGTCTTGGATGTTAACACAAACCAGAGATGGTTATATGCTAGAATATGAGCTGGGGAAGCAGAGATGCAGATATACGTTCCCTTCCTAACTGATTAGTAGTAATGTGCTAGCTGAATGTACTTAGTTTAAAACGGTTATTGCTCATTGCTGTCTGTCCTGAACGTTACAGTGACAAGGAACACAAAACTATTTTGGCTTCATCCACTCCATATTAAAATGGACGTCTACATGGCATGTGGACACGATCTTGTTCTGTCTTGTGTGGAAATAGTGACTTCCACAGAGCCCAGGACAGATAGTGAGGGGACTGCCAAGGTCCCTGGTCATGAAGATGGAATTTTTTATTTATTTATTTTTTAAATCCCTTCATAACACAATAATAAAAAAAACCCCAACTTTCTGATAGCCCAACCATTACTTACCCAACCTGCACGCAGTGTTTCTTAATGTGGAACACAAAATAATAACAAATCTTTATCCTGGCCTATGCCACTGAAAATTAATACAGTCTCCCTGCTTTTGTCTATAGTTTTTAACTTCCAAGAGCTTGCTAAGAATAACGTCCTCAAAATCAAACAGCTCTATTGCTGCACTTAAAATAGGACTACAGAGAAATGACTGCTACCTCATGCTGTTTGCATAATATCAACAAATTATACATGTGCTCCATTCTAATAGCTAATACCTGCATAAAATAAATTACTTTCATCACTGTTATAGTTCCAGACTCTATAGGTTCAAAGTTAATTTTCTATTATATTTATGGAGCTTAATAAACCACGGTGGCTTAGCCCACCAGAACATAAAACCTTTGGCCAGTGTAACAAAAACACCTAAAACATTTGTCTCTGTTATTTCTCACTTCCCTGTAACTAGCTGCTCTGTCAGAATGCCTGTTTCACTTACTCTGTGTCCTTGAAGCTTACCCCAAGGATTCATTTTCACACAACACTCTAAGGTGATACTGCAGACAGTCAACTAGGAGGTACGGCTGCCTCAACCTCCCACGCGGTCCTCACTTGCCTAATTAAATATTCATCACTCCAGAACGTTGCAGTGTCAAACACGAGCAACTTCCCAGTCTGACCTTCCACAGCCAGCCTGCGGTTTGTGCTGGAGAATAAACAAGACTGGGACTTACCTGCTGAAACATAAAATGGCATAATGCAGTTTCCATGTTGCACATTAAGTTCTGTGCATGCACTGTAAAATTCTCACTGCAGAAGCTGGAGTACTATCTTTTAGTCTTCAATATAAATTGCTATCTGTGTGCAAAGCTAATTATGAAACCTGCACAGGCAGTGTTATCAATGGTCTTTCTGCAGAACACTAAAAATCTTTTCTTGCTTATTATACAGATCCTGTTTTGCCTCTATAGTCCTATCTTCCAACTTAAAAAATAAACCAATACTGAGTATTCTCAAATAAATAAATAAATAAATAAATACATAAAAGAAGGGGCATACTACTATCAACAAGTATGTGGGATTATTTTTTTTTTGTGGCTTTGGACTCCTATCTTAGTTTCACACACCCCATTTATAAGAAATTTGCATTTTGACTCCAAGACAAAAGAATTTAGTAATTCCAAATCTCTCTCCTCTGTGGAAAGAATACCTGGAGTTATAACTCATTTTAGTTGTACTAGATTCGGCATGTATTTACATCTGTATTTAATGGAAGAGAAAGCTGAACAGAAAAAATCAGAAGGAATCAACTTCACTGCTATAGAAAGCATAGCCTTAATAGTCTATAGGTTACAGAGATCTTTTGAGATTTAACTAAAGCATATCCATATCATGTCCATACTCAATAAGAATAGTGAAAAGCTTGTATTTTGACCCCAACAGATACGTTAACCTGTTAAAGAAAAACGTATCAGAAATTGTGTGCAAACATCTTTTATTTATGCATACTACGTATGCAGCATTCTTAAGATGACAGAATAGTCATTGCAGCAAATCAGCTGTGAGAATTCTGTAAGCATAATAAATGCATATGTACAGCTTAGGCCAGTAAGTAAATATATTCACGAGAATATAGATGTAGCGACACGTAAGTATGTTTATATTTATATAAAATACACACATGGTTTTAACAAGTTTGATTTCATAGCTTCAATAATTTATTCAGTCATCTGTGAGAACCTTTTTGCCCCTAGGATTTCCCATAAATGGTTCAAAACCTACATTTCATCTTCTCAGACAAGGGCTTCTTTACACTTTTCAGGGATTTTCTATCCCCTGGCATTTTTTGCGAAGCCAAAACACTTGTGGATGCTGTGGAGGTTGCAGATGTGCCTTAATGCCCTGACTAAACTAAAAGTTACGGTTTCAAGGTGCAAATCTTTAATCTGGCATGAATTGCAAGGCATTTGGGCAAATATGCTGCAGCTATTGCATCAGGGAGGAGAAAGATGGGAGAAATGCTACAGCCCAAATCGTTCTTCAAAGCCTATATTGTGGTTGAAGTAACTTTGAAAGAGCTGTACCACAGTTGAGAGCAAGTTAAGTTACAACACTTCTAGGCCTGTGGTAACTGTCTTTTCCCTCCTAGCAGGGCGCTGCAGATCCCGAGAAGGGAAACAGTCTGTCAGCATTCCTGTGGGATCCTTCAGTAAAGTCCTTTGGGGAACACGAGCAGTTACTTGTCTACTCCAGATCTTCCAGAACCATTGTCATCGTGATACTGGCCCATAGATCTTCCTCCCACATAATACAGGTGATTAGCTGTATATGTATTGCAAAATTTAACTCTGACAAATAGGAAAATCATTTTAAATAGATTTAGAATAGATCTGATCATACCTATGGTCTGATAAACCTGAGCTGAACCTTGCTCATGGGTAATGAGAAAAGTTTGTATGTGCTCAAAACTCTACCACTTTAAACTAAATTACAGTTTTTCTACTCTGCATGCTTATTTTCATTACAGGCAAATTAAAAACACATTCCAAAAATCATTTTATGATCGTCTCTGGCCAACTGGAAATTCATCTATGTTTCACGCCACAGATAAAGCCTGAAGAAGCTACCCACTGCGTGCTTCAAATAGGAAAGTGTGATCAAGGATATAAATTGGAGAGTAGCATAGCCATTTAGCATCGCTGGCCCTGTAAAGGAAACATCTGACTCTGCATAATGGTTCTGAAGTCGCGTACTACATACAGCTGGTAGACTTTCATGGCCTTATTCAATACCTCTGCAGTATGATCATTTGTCTTCCTGCCTCTTACCACACATTCTTTTGCAGTCGTATATACCACCACTTCTCCAAGAAGTATGGCCACAACAACTTGGGGCTTCAGGCAAGCCTGCCTCATCTGTCTTTCTAATACTACTTTAAATCAGTCCCCAAGGACCAGAGATGGAAGGAGGCAGCATCACAGTAAATCTTGGAGATTAAAAGCAGGGGAATGGAGCAACCAGGGAATTAGATCTCACATGTGACCCATGGGCATTAGTGAAAGCCAGAATTTTTGGTTCCCAGCTAGCAACACTCAATGGCAGGGCAAGTACTTGGGACTATGTGCTTAAGGCCTCAGGAAACTGTAGAAGTTGAGTATGAAATCACTGCAGTCTTAGTGACAACAGACTCTAAAAGATCTGATCAAATAAAAGGCCTTAGGCATCAATCCAAATCATTTTCCAACTCTGTAGTCTGAGGAAGTGAAATAGTTCTTATTATGAACTCAGCTATTATAAAGTTACAAGTCAGTGATAATGATAATAACCTGTATACGGTCTTGGTGAGCAAAGGAAAATTTCATTAGTTGGCTGTAAATAAATTTTCAACTCTGAAGCCTAGAACAGGAAGTTAACTGCAAGGCTGGTAATGAGCATTTCTCCTCCCATCTCTCCCATCAGTACAAAGAACAGTAATTTTTATATAATACACACAAAAACATATGTATTACGTAATCAGCACTGATGCTCAGGAACACAGATATACAGTGGATACAGTGGAATACCACTACTTGTTTCTCTAATTGTGAAGAGAAGAAATACTACTAGAAGAAAACAACTCCTAAATACTGGAATACTTTCAAGGTCTTACACAGGATGGGGTGAATATGAGTATTACTTCTGTTTAAGCCCTGCAGAAGTTTCTTAGCTCCTATCAGCTGCTCTGTGTGCCTGGATATAGAACTTCAGTAGCCCAGTAGAAATCATGTTTTATATTACATAAATTATGATTTCAAACTTTTCCCTATCAGAATAGGGCAGCTACCTCTACTGCAGAAACTGTATTAAAAATGGAAGAGATAACTCTAATAGAATTTTTTTTGACTGAAGAGCTTATCTTATGCCCAAGGAACAAGACTGGGGAAAAAAACCCCACCTCTACAATTTCCAATACTCAGGTAACTTGTCAGGTATAAGCATCTTAATTGCAAAGATGCCCTTACCAGTTTTGGTCAATAAAGAATTTATGGCATGTCGTACAGTTTTCATTCTTGTCTCTTGATTAAACTGGGTAATTCCACTCTCCCTAATTTCAAGTTGCTTTTGATTCAGTAATCACATTTTATCCTACACTATTTTATATTATCATTAGCCAGACTCCCCCATATGGTGTCTTCAGAGATAATTCAGGGTGGTCACATTTTAATAGCTTACCCCTTTTGTTTTCCACTCAGTGAAACAGAAAAAAATAGAGGATGGAGCTAAATGCGCAATAGATGGTTTAACCAGGTGATTTCCTCTGAAGGTAAAACATTTATCTGAAAACACCCATAGGATTGCCTCACCTTTTTAATATTAATGTTTCTAAATAATATATTGCTTTGGCTTCCCCAGGAACATTCCACCTTTAAACACACAAACCAAGGAGGGGGGGTGGGGAAAGCCACCAAAACCCACAAGACTGACTGGTTTGTGTGGCTCTCTGCCTTGAAAATTATTTGCAAAAGTAGAATAGTGCTAATAGGAGGACACCTTATTTCAAAACATCCTACAGTCTCAGGGAAGATTATGATACTACCTAGGGAAGGGTGATACCCTAGTGAAATTACTCCTGAAGGTCTCCAGTCATCAATGTGTTGCACTATGAGATATCATATCAACATGAACTGTTAATATTATTGCAATTGGAATAACAACTTTTTTGTATTCTCTTTATACTATTAATATTTTAAATAAGCTAAAAATAAACTCTCTGCTCTGTAAACATATGGATCAGGTATAGATATATGGCATGTTCCCTCTCTTGTCCACGGCAAGATTTCATGCATAACACATTCTCTTACCACAAGAATCCGTTTGCAGCTTGCTTTCCTTTCAGTGGCTTTTTACAGAAGGGTGTCCTCATGGTCTAACCACTTATATTGTTTAGGGGCTGTGCCAATTTCTGAACTTGCTCAGCAATATAAAAACAATTTCCCAGAACTGCACCCACTCTGAACCTGCAGTTCACACTGGTCACCAGAGCATGCATACTTGTCCACAGACAAAGACTGCAAGAAATAAACCAATTTTTACTCTAAATCATGCAAGACATTCCTATGTCTGAAGTAGTTAGGGTATCTGAATGGGGGAAACACAGTTTCTACATCACTCCTTAGTTCTTTCAGGGTAAATTATTGGGCCAGGCCCATCCTGAACCTCCCGTGTCCTGGTTTTTCTTCCAGAACAATTCCCACTCCTTGCAACATAGAGCTAGTTTACTTCTGTTTATATGTCCAGGCTTCATCTACTTCTCCAAAAAGGGTATTTAAAAAAAAAAATAAAAATCTTTATCTGGTCCTTTACTGGATAATCTATTGCATAGTTATTACTGTCTTATATTTAGACTAAAAAATATGGTTTGCCAAAAGCAATTCCTTTTCCAGCAGTGCTTTATTTAAAAAGAAGGTGATCAAATTTTAATGATCCTCTTTTGTTAGCTCAAACCAAGTGCAAAAATTCCTCCTGTCACTTCCCTTGGGTTTGAAGGGTATCAGCAATGTTATCAATTTTAAATGGCACAAACATTTTGGTGGTGAAAATTCAGATCTTTTAGTTTTAAAATAGATGATAAAAGTTGTAACAAAAATGCTACAGAAAATAAGAATACAAACAATCAAATAATGAAGGCCAAGACATTCTTCCAACAAAAAAAGTTAAGGACCCTTTGGAAAGCAACACTGAACCCTCAGTGTTTTCCTAGAGATTTTATTTTGTTCTATACATGAAAAACTTGCTCTAATCTGCATTTAATGCTGAGGAGGAAGGTCAAAGCCTAGCCACAATTATTAGTTCTTGTAAACATGCACAGAATCTGGGAACTCTAATTCTAACAACAAATACTTCTGTGAACCCCAGGATTGCATGAATAATCCACATTGCATAAAATGTGATTTTTTTAAATGGCTGAGACTATATGTCTGAGGCTGGTAAAAAAAAAAAACCAAAACGCCTTGAAATAATTTGCCTAGAAATATATGTACACTGTCTCAGCTATGACAAAGTGCACATCAGGATAATGCTTTAAAAATTTAATAAATCTACAGTTGATGTCCTTCACATAAAAAAAAAAAGGCAAGTTTTTGCTGAATCTCAGAGACAAAGCAAAAGTTGCCAAAGATGCCCTATAAAATTTTTGCTTTCCAAAAATTCCTTGGCTCAGACTCCTTGGCAAGACAAATTTTTATTATCACTCTTGCAACTCTTGCCCATCAAGTCTGTGAAACGAAAATGCATATTTCTTTCCTCTATGTATGGAATAGCTGGATTTTCCTTCCATTCTGAGGTTTAAACAGCTTCCCATCTTTTAAAATTATAACCTTAAAAAGATGCAATATGAGTACTTCTCTTACTGGTTTTTTGAGAATTGGCTTCCTCTATCACTTTGAAGAAGAGACTGTAAGTTATGTCCTGCCTTTTTTTTTTTTAAAAATAACTCAGTGGGCAAGTTTAATGGTAGACTGATATGCAAAAGGTAATCATAAAAAATAAATTAGTTTTACTCTATCTGTAGAGTTGAATGTAAAAGTGAGTTATGGCATAAAAAACACTTGACAAGTTTTTTGGTGGTTTTGTGGTTTGAGGTTTTTTTTGGTTGGTTGGTTTTTGCTTGTTTGTTTGTTTTTCCCCCCTTTGCCCTTCGGAATACATGGAATAATATCAAACTGGAAGCAACAATCCTAGTAACCAGGAAACATGATGTGATAGGTTTCTAAATCCGAGGGGAAAATGGCAGAGCTTCAGGGTTACACTGAGAACAGAAGTGCCAACCAGAAAAGCATGGCTGGAGCAACCACTTAACAGCTTCAGAAATGTCAGTTTTCTCTGGTAAAGGTTTTAATTGCTATCACGATGCAATTCCACTACTGGTTGCAAATTATTAGTCTTTATTGTGTTATTTGCCATTAAAAACAGCATCAGCTCAATCTGAGCTTCTGGAGGTCTGAAGCCGTGTTTGTTTGCTGTTGATCTTGACTCACAACCATAAACCACTGCTTGCGAGGCCAACTGGCTCCAAGGCACAGAACCAAAATGCTTGTCAACGTCTCATGCAGAAGCTTGTGGGGAAACAAAAACAATAACAAAAATAAAATCATCACCTTCTCATGCTGTAACTAGAGAGAAGGGCCCAATCTTTAAGCATATTATACCAAGAGCGTAGCTATGATTGAGAATATTTCTTCCAAAATCCCATTAGACCATCAGCCCCATTACAATTTGTAAGTACAAGCAGAGACTGAAGCCTTGAGTTGTGGAGATAGAAATCCTGGCATTTGAGTCCAGAAGAGTTAAATTAGAAACCAGAAAGGACTTTCTGGGATATCCACTCTTGATTGTGCTGAACATGACTTGGATCTCTTCAGCCAAAGCATTTGGTGTAACTTGTTCCAGGCCAATTTGCTATTACTGCTGTACAGTTGAGTCTCGCTCCTTGCTGCTGAATTTAGGTTGAGCACTCCCTACCCCTCTCATCACTACCTCTGAGTTCAGCCCCAGACCTGCAGGGAAAGGGAGACAGGAGGAGACCATTCTCTTCTGTTGTTCTCCTCCCCATTCAGGTTTTGGCTGAAAGCCAATGGCCAGAATTGAAAGCACCTGGATCTGCAGCAAACAGGAGGAGTACTTTCACAGAATCACAGGGGTTGGAAGGGACCTCTGGACATCATCTAGTCCAACCCCACTGCCAGAGGCAGGTTCACCTAGAGCAGGTTGCACAGGCGTACAGGCAGGTTTGGAATGTCTCCAGAGTTGGAGACTGCACCACCTCTCTGGGCAGCCTGTTCCAGTGCTCTGCCATGCTCAAAGAAAAGACGTTCCTCCTCGTGTTCAGATGGAACTTCCTATGTTCCAGTTTGTGCCCGTTACCCCTAGTCTTATCACTGGGCACCACTGAAAAAAAGACTGGTGCCACCCTCCGGGCACCCTCCCTTTAAGTATTCATAAGCATTGATGAGATCCCCCCTGAGCCTTCTCTTCTCCAGACTAAAAAGACCCAAGTCCCTCAGCCTTTCCTCATTAGAAGGATGTTCCAGTTCTACTTTGTCCATGATATGGATAAGTCACATCAGCTTTTCTCCCTGCTCCCACCCTTTTCTTTTTAAGAGGGTTTCTNAACCAACAAAAAACTCAATGATTGCAAGACTGTGGCCAATACAGAATGAAATTCCAAGTCTTGGGAGGCAGTCATGGAGACACAGAAGTGCTCACCTATACTAGTTGTAGCATTTAATAATTGTGTGCAAAGGAGAGTAAGAAGTCCATCAAACAAGACAGAGACGATTGCTTTGAAAGGAATGGCTTCATCTTATCTCTTATTGTGCTTTATCTTATTCAGTCTAGCCTGCAGAGAAGACAGACAGTTATGCTGTTCAAAGCATTCCTACTTTCATTTTTCTAAAATGCAAAAAAAAAAAAAAAAAAAATTCATTTGCAAAACTGTGAGCACACAAGCCAACTAACATTTGTTCAAGCACTTNAAGCATATATTAGTCTAGCAAATCTTATATGTGTTTCCAAAATGGAGAACCTGAAAACTAAGCAAGAATGCTTACATGTAAACTTTGTGAAATTACATNAGCCTTTCCTCATTAGAAGGATGTTCCAGTTCTACTTTGTCCATGATATGGATAAGTCACATCAGCTTTTCTCCCTGCTCCCACCCTTTTCTTTTTAAGAGGGTTTCTATGAAGAAAAATTGCATATTAAGAGCACGGAGGGCTCTGTAAGACAGAAGGTAGTGTTTCCCATTACATGACAGTATGGTCGTAAGGTACTGGAGCAGAGTATCGTAATTGACAGTGTATCATGAGTGACCCCAGAATTACTTCCCAAGTGTGTAATGCAAGAGATTATGCCAGCTTCAGAAGAACAGAACTGAAGTTCAGGGCAAACATCAGTTATTGAAACTGTATAAAATAGATATGTAAAAATTACTGTGATTTTTTAATTTTACCTTTCCAGATGCCAAAGCAGNTTCCATCCTATGACGAACACGAGGGAGGAAACCAAGGAGCAGGCAGACGATGACAAGTGAAGATATATTGGACACAGACTCCCAATCCAAGTCTCTGAAAACAGTGTTAGAAGAAACAGCTCACATAAAGAGAAGACAAGAGATAAATATTCATGCAACAATCAGTTTAACGTTGCAGGTCCAAGACTTTTTTCCTGAGCATCTCAAGTTAGAATCCCATTTCAGATTTCTTTTAAATGAATCTGTCATAGTTCACAATTTATATTAGCTCAATTAGATCATGCTATTCCCTCAGGATCCTATTCCTACTGAGGACAACAGATGCCTTCAATATTCAGCCTTGTTCTTTTATGTTTGTGTTTCTCATAGTGCAAATATTTTAGAGGAAGTATATAAAGCCAGAAAATGAAATTATGTCTCGAGAGACATTGTGAGTATTAAACTATGCAGTTAATTCCAAATTAAACTGAAACATTTAACAGCTGAAGGGAAAATTCCCATTTGGTAAAGCCTCAGGGACTTGCTACCTGTCCTTGATTTTAGTGTTCCCCAGAGCTGCTATGAGATGTGAAAAACCTTTAAACTGATAACCTATCAAAGTTTTATTTCTTCAGTCACCATAAGTAAAAATCAGTATCAACAGGGTCTTGAGAAACATTTCACAAAGTACCATATTCTGATATAAAAATCCCCTCTACAATTTCCATATGTTCTTAGCTACACATTGAGTTGTTACTCATCATTCCACCAAAGTCTGATATTCCTTTCTACCTCTGTAATAGAACACAAAAGAAACTTACAGTAAGAGACATCTGGCAATCTGATTCATCCTGTCTACTCAACGAGATTTACACTTATCACCAGTTTAATCCAATACTCCGGTCTTTCCTCAGCATTGCAGACTTTCCTCAGCTTCTCTGAGCTCTCTCCAGGATATTGAACCTCACTGATTTTCAGTCCTCACCACCTAACCGTTTCACCGTCTCTCCCCAATCAATATTCAAAGCCTTTCCTGAACATTTTATTTGCAGATAACAAGTATCCTGATGCAGTCTATTACTCTCCAATACATGCATAGGTTTTTTTGGCAGTGACCAAAAATATGTTGGTAATTTGATAATCTGCTTTGATCAATTTGTATAAAACACTAAAGACTCCACAGTTTGTGGAGTAGATAGAACAATGTCCTAGTCTTAACATGGGCACGATTAAGAGATTACTCTCCCTGTATATTCCTACATCTACAACATCTGTGTAGCTCCCTTAAGCATATGGATGGAGGAAGCAGAAGGGTATCTCTGTAGGCTTCATTTGGACAGAGAATGATCAAAAAACATGCTCATGAAAAACTGAGTTTGTGATTAGAGACTCAAGCCAAGGCTGGAAAAGGAAGCTCACAGGGAAATGGAGTTTCAGTTCCTTCACAGCCACATGGAAATTCATTAGTACAAGGAGAAACTAAGTAACTTAAATCAGGTATAACCTTCCACAAACCTCAACATGCATCAGATCTTAAAGATCAGTTCTTGAATCAGCATGGATATCTATGCACTACCAGTGCTCTTTGCAAGCTTCTTTCCCTCTGGGGAATTTTCTGGTAGAAATATGAAATCCAGAGATAATTTTTACCTCCATCCTTCCTTTGACATTTACAACACTTTAAGAATGCATTTGCTCTTCAAGGGTATTTTAATCTATTAAAGAATATTTATGAGTGCTGCTTCAAAGAAAACCACTGGAATGAGAAGTCATGCAAAAACAGAGAGTGAGGATTTGCATTTGCAACTGTTTATAGGTTAACTCCTAGCAAGACAAAAAGCAACACCTAAAATGTATTAAAAACTTGGGTTAAAGAAAAAGATATCAATTTTACTAATCATATTCTCTTGTCTGTTCTACGTTTCAAAGTTTGATACCAAAGTATGCCTAGAGAACATATAAAAAGCCTAAGATATTACTACAATGTCAGTGGGAGGAAATTAATTCACAAATCAATTAAATTGAAGGCAACTAAAAAGAGTTTTTTAAAAAAAGTTAAAAGTTTAAAAGCTTGGTTTTGTTCTGCTGAAATTCAGTGCCATTCTATGTAAACCTCTGACTAATGCTTTTGTGAAGCAAAAATATTATGTGATTTCACAAAAGCCTCAGAAGGATTAAGAGGGTTTATAAATGGCGCTGTTCATATGTCTCACTAACACACACCTCCAGGGTAAACTGCCTTATGCTAAATTCAATAAAGGGGTCGTACCCTGGAAGTCAGGGCAGCATCTGAGGTTTTGATTTAGAGGGCATTGTACAGTTCTGTGCAGACTCCTAAGCCTTGGAAACCAGATCATCTAATGATAGTGTCCAAAAATTTTACTTCATTCACTCCAATTCCTGTTACAAAAGTTTACTGATATCCCCGTACCATCGATAGACGGACATTGGAGCTCCGAGGTGTTTGCCACACCTGTTCATTCCAGGCAAGTGAATATTAAGTACTAAAGGGGCATGTTATGTTTTCAAGAAAGAACAGGGAAATTATTCCCATTTCAGAACCAGAGCCCAATCTTGCCATTGTTAGCAGCACCATACTACACTTACTTTTTTCCAAAAAAAATAATTCCACAAAAAACAGAGCTCCTTTCCATGCAAGACTGCACTCGTTAGAAGTTTGGGCAGAAAAATCAGACTCCTAAAAACACCATCTGTGGATATATGCACATACCTCCTTTGAAAACAATTGGAAAGTTCAAATGTTCAGCTTTTTTGGGGAAGGGAGGGGAAATCAAGCAAATGCTTCTGTGCACTTATAGATACTTACATAAGGATTTAAGAGTTGATTACAAAGCACTCATTGTGAAACCTTTGATGAAGAGTATCCTAGAGGGTAACAACATAAATACACGAATTACTAAAACGGGAGACATTTATCTAACTATTCCTGGTGAAGCTTAGAAGCCAATGGGGACGAAAAGGGCATATTTGGCTTACTTAATTGACTTGGAAGATGACAATATTTCTATCATGAAACTCAGCAGCTTTCTGAACAGTTGGTGTGCTGACATTTTAATGCCAACCCTAAGAACACTGTTTCCAGCAATGACATTTCTAGGGAAATTGTTACAAGTTCACACATTCAGAGGCAGGTAAAGTCAGTTGTTCTCAAAGTACAGAATTATCTTATTAAAACAAATTAAAATTGATAAAAAATTATATATTATAAAAGCCTGTGTCAAAACCTCTAGGGAATGATTATTCATAGCAGTCTTTACTACAGCTCCGAAGGCAGCACTATTGTCAATCAACCTATACTTTGACATCATCTAATTAAAACAGCATTAAATATTACAAGTCTCCTTAATAATAATATCCTTTATTTATTAACAATATCAAAATTGCACTGCCCTCGAAGAAGGGTCATTATTTTTATTTAGGTAATATTTGTTTTGTTAAGATTTGAATTTAAGAAATTGCTGAAATGTCCTTAGTTTTTTTATAAAATGTATTGTGTTTTTATTTTGATAAACAGCATTTTTTGAGTTTTGCAATCATAAATCTGTAAGTGTTCTAGGTACTTTCCTGCAATAGGAAGGCTTTGATTTCTCTTATCTAGCACAATTATTTCCTTTGTCGCAATCAGAAATCCACCAAGTACTTTGCAAGTATAACAGCTCCTAATAAATCTCTCAGAAATGAAAAAAAATTCAGAACTCGGGCACTGAAGACAAAGATGCAGGAGGAAACTAATATATCTAATATGCTTATTTTATTGTATTTTTATTCAAGATGGAGTGGCTTACTTGTATCTGAATCAATTTTCCAATGTAGTCAAAACAATGTGGAAAGTCCTGCTACTGCCAACTACAATGAGGATTTAACCCTGCTTATTACTGGGGGAGATTGAACAGTACATTGCAGGTTACAGATGGCAAGCTGCTGAACAACTTCTGGCAGCTTTGAGCAAATGTCTACCACTCATTAATTAATTACAGTTTCTGGAGGTACTCTAGTACTCTATGTATTTATCAGACATATAAACGGTGGGAGAATTACCCAGTCTGAAGAATTTATTATTTATTAAAGTTAAATTACTGACAATTAATTGATCTCTCGGTATATAAATATCAGGAAACTAGATTTCTAATAGTAACCTTAATTTTAGAGAATATATTTTGAGAAAAATGAGTTGCCTGCAAAATTTTCTACTATTAACAACAACAACAAAAAAATCAGTTTGATTTTATCACTATACAATTCACTTAAAGGAGAAAGTATAATTTTAGACACAACTCGGCAAAGCCCCAGCTTTTAAGGAAATATGACTTGAGTAATAAGTGTTATCTACTATCAGAGGTAGAGACTGTGACAAGCTCCAGGAAAGGGCGCTGCTAAAGGCTTTTATTACTTTTTATGTACCATCACCCAACTGTTGTTAAGGAAATTCAATTACCAATTGAAGGGTCATTTATCCAAATTATTCAGCGCTACAAAGGAAATCTGACATGTGAACAATTTAGATAAGGAATCCTAGTGATCTAGTACCCCAAATTGTCTGCAATTTGTCACTTGGATTGTCCTTTTAAAGGTAAGCCTTCATTGCCCTTGGAAAAAATAATTCCATTAAATGCAGACTGACAACTACAGTAGCTGATGAAAAATAGATAGATAATTTTTTATACATCTTAAAGTATCTGCCAGAATGTTTCCCAGTGTAAATACTATAAAAAAATTTTTTTGAAAAGGTGAATACTGTACCTTGCACTAATATTATATATTGGGTGTTCCCTCATACTTCGACAAATAATTTTTCCACTGTAGGTATATATATTTGTATACATAGTTCTCTCTCTATATATATATACACACAGAGACATAAAAATACTCATAACAAATTTTTTATTTTCTTTTTTAATAACTGTGCCTGGTTATTGAGGCATTGCATATGTGCCTACAGCAAAATACTCACTGCACATGTACAGAAGCAGTTTTAATTCATCTTTGAGTTCTCAAGAACCCATCCTTCACCTAATTTCTGGCTGATAGATTAAAAAAAAAAAAAATCTACAAGTGTGCAACATATAGTATATGTAGATGCCTCTATAGGACTAAAAACTGAGAACTAAAAAATGGACCATAAATAGAGGACATCACAGGACTTCCTTTTTCCTTCATCCCTGTCCACTGCCAACTCTTTTCAAAAGAGAAGCTATGAGAGTACAAAATCCCCTCAGCAATTTTACGCCACCACAGGGATCACCCTTGGGCAGGTTGTGCTCAGCAAAAATCCCTCACCAGGACAGGGGCAGAGAAGGGCTAGCAAAAGCTTTGAGCAGGCAGCTAGAGGAGATGACCATCAAACATCCTTTCCAGCCTAAATTATGTGTTGGCTTTTGGATGCTGATGAAGTGATATGGGAACAACATCAGCTAATTGCCCAAACAGCACATAGAAAGCAAAACGCTGCACAATGTGTCACCTCTTGTCTTTTTTCCTACTAATTTCTGTTTTGTTATTAATGCAACCAATAATTAAGAGATCAGTTTTCTGTGACCTTTATTTCCATTGAGGGACCTTGCGTTCACATTCAAAAATCTGCTTAAGTGAACAGGAAAAAAACCCAAATCATAAATCTAAGGAACTGACCATATTCACAAGGAGGACATAATTTGCTCTGACAGTTCACTGGTGAAAATAAACTGTATATCTAAAGTCTAGTTTTCAAGAAGACTCAAAACAACACTCACAGTAACATAAAGTACCATTTTTCTTTTGCAAGAACAGATATTATAAAAGCATTGAAAATAAATAAATAAAAAAAAAAGGTTAAAGCATAAAGCTTTAACTCTTAATTAGGTAAACTCAAGGTACCCAGGACATGCCATTTCTTTTCAGGAGCAAATGTGGGAGAAAAAGCATTAAGTAAAATCCAAATCTTGACTCACAAGTAGGATGTTTATTCATGGATTTATTTTTTTTCTGGCATTTCTCAGTATTAGGACACAAATAAGAAATTATCAGTGGTCCTCAGGAGTCAGGAGAAACAGAAGCAAAGTGATAATCAGTCTTAAAAAAACCCCTATTACTTAATAGTAAATTCTGGAGAGTAAACTTAGTGAGTTATAAAGAATCTGTATTTGCTTACATGTCACTGCTAGCATTCTAATTTAGAAATAAATAGATTTTTGTAATGTCAAAAAGGTATTTGCAAAACATTAGACAAAGAAACGGCTGCTTTCAGAAATAGACATTCATTACCAAAATATGCAATGCTAAATATGTTTGCATATTGTAGTCATATTCATACCGAAAGATAAAGGTTTCTGCCAAGATTAGGAAAAAAACTGGGAGACACTTCTTGTTCAAAAGTTATTTTCAATTTTATCAAAAAATGCATGTATATGCAAAGAACTGCATGGATACGTGCAGCACAGTGCTAGCAATGTATTTGCTTAAAGTGGAGGACACAAAGTTTTCAGTTTGACAGGAGCTGTCTGCATGTCTGGGTTGAAAGGGTGAATAGGTTCAGCCAGAGGAAACACAGGGCATGAGGGATTGAAGAGTTGTGCGTTACTACGACATTTGCAAAATGACGGTCAAACAAGTCTCACTGGTGCTCGTTCTTTATGTTTTGTCAGTGAACTGACAAGGTAGCTGTGCCATCTTACCCAGGGTGGACACAGCAAACATGTTGATGGAGAAAAAGCCTAGTAGCTCCGTAGCCGCTTCCTTACTAAGTGAGACAAAGCATATAGCCTACTAAAATTTATCTGCCCGTAACATAGGTAAAAATTCAATCTTGTCTCCCAGGAATGTTGTAAGTAATAATCATCCCATAACATGTCTCCGGTCCTTCCAGAAGGACCACTACTTTTAAATTTTACAGGTAATTAGTAATTTTATACATCAGTAACATGAAAAAAGGCAATGGATAGTAAAAAACTATTTAAACCACTTCCTTTATAGTACAGAAATGTCTTTTTAGAAGCAAATAAGATCCTTCTCCATTTCAAAATGTGACATGAATTTATCCTCTCATTACAAACTATAAACTTAATAATTTCTTTTCCAATTTTAAATTGGAAACAAAGATCACCGAACATCACTTTTTTTGTAAATTGGTACGTCTACACTCACAGCAATCTCTGCTTTTGACAACATAATGCATACAGAATCTATTCTGGTAGAAAATACCTTACATCTTTAGTAGTTAAACTTACTGTATAGTATTCTAGGGATAAGGATGGCAGAAGAAAGTGAACTTTTTTGGTGCCTTTTCCAAATAGACTACATCTCTAGACATTTATTCCCATTTTCTAAAGACAACGTAGCATTGGTTTACGTGTCGATTCATTCTATTCAATACTTTAAACTCATTGTTCCTTCCTTCTCCTGTTTTTCCTCTTTTTAGTTACAACATGCTTTAAATTAAACCCAGATCCCACAGATGATTACACATAAGCATCCCTTATGGATTTTACTGTGGTTCTAGATAAATTCAGCATATATCAGCATCGAATCTCCTGTCCTGCATGTGATAGTATCATAAGCATCTCTTCCGGACCACAGAATCTATGGCAGCTGTCTGAGTAGGTATGAAGTCTGCTGGTCCTGGGTATGACCAGTGGCCACAGTGTCAGTGTTCTGCAAACCTCAGCTTCTACTAGAAAACACAGCTTTTGTCATCACTTTAATAGTATCACGTCGGTTTCACATGACACTAGCACACAAACCACTCTGGGGAAGATCTTGCAAAGTGGTTGTCAATGACTGAAACAGCTATCGTCAGGGTTGTGCCTCTGGAGAGAATGAGACAGGAGTGTGTCTGTGCCTGCACATGGAAAATGAGGACCATGTTTGTTTTAGAAATATCCCAAAGAAAGCAATGCTGGAAGAGAGCGATGCTTTTACACTCTAGAAATGCACTTTTGAAACATCTGAAGAAACTTGTAGAATTTTGTAGAAGCTGCGGTCCAGATGACAGATTCATGGATAAATCCATAAAGCATAGTACAGTATAAACAAAAAAAATCAGATCAGGAACAGAAGACAGACAAATGCATGTGGCCTGTCAGCTTTAAACAACAGCTTCTCACGGAGCTGGCAGAGAAGTAAACAAAACCTACCAACTGATCTAAGAAGTACTAACCTATATATCAAAAGACAAGAAAAAGAGGACCATGAAGTCTGTTTATGAGCACCTGACACTAAAACCCAGCAGCACAACAACCCGATATAGACAGCAGCACAAGTCTTATATGCACCTGAGAAAACAGTCTGCCAAGACATCAGATCGGCAATAGTGAAATGCGTTTTCCTGATAAACCAAGGATGCATTAGCAGTACGTTGCACAAACAAACCAGACCACAGACATCGTAACATCCTAAGAACAACAATTTCCTCATACATTTTAAAGGCATGGAATACTGACCTTTACATACCCACGTTTGCCGTCTTCGTTCATTGTCTTATAAAAGGAGAAGGAGGCTGACACAGGGGAGTGGGAACTGAAACGATCTTGAAGATATCCAAGAGTGCTATTGATTTGCTTTTTTATTCCAGTGCATGCTCAATGAGAAAATTAGATTAAATCAGTCAGCTAAATATATTCTTGGAACTGAGTTGATGGTTTTAGCGATTAAAGTAATAGGAAGGGAAACAAAACAGAAAAACCAAGTTGCATTTTAAAAACATCAGCCTTACTTCAGACAGCTCATGAGATCTAATTTTTACTTTAGAAGTAGTGAAGTTCCACTGCTTTTGCAGTAAAGTTGTGTTGGTTTCATCTAATGTTATTGTAATAACATAGAAGATTGGCAGTTTTGATTAACCCTAACAAAACAAAACAAAACCACACAAAAAGAAACAAAAAGGTAAAACATACAAAAAAGTGCAATATATTTTGTTAAGATAAACCAATGAGATTACTTCCTGTAGAACTTTAAAGAAAGTTGTCACTGATTAAGAAAACTTCTGAAGTTACCTGTGTATAGAACTATTCTACACTCAATTAATATGCAAATAGACAAGTACATTTCAGAAAGCAAGTATGGAAAGCTACAAAGCCACTTGGTAATCAGTGGTGACAGATACCACAAATTGCATTTAACTAGCCATTAGCCTATTAGCAATCTCTCTTTTAAATGAAAAAGAGCAACAAACAAAAAAGGAAACAAACCCCAAATCCTCCCCAACCTGTCTAGGGCTACAGACCCTAGCACACTTGCAAATCATATTCTGGAAACCCATCTCACATGCCTGTCCAGAATTTGATGTATTCTTTGGCAACACTGAATACTTCTGAATAGGTTTAATATTCCAGCTGATGCCCATAAAATAGATTTTCTTTGTCCTCTAGTAAAAAAAAAAAACAAAACCAAACCAAAACAAACAAAACTTTCTATGGAAGACTTTTCAGATAGAATTCAAGGTGAAACCCTGATTATCTAGGATATTCATTAAACTGAAACTTTTTTGCATGCATCTTTATCTTCTGTGCTTGTTCAGGTCCCAAAGGATTCAATTGAAGTATGGTTCTAGTAGATTAGTAACAACACTCTTCTTTTTTACTTTTTTTTTTTAAACCTTTTTTTTTTTTCCTTAAACTGTGAAACTTTTCCAAGCAGAAAATGCCAGTTCATTCAAACTCAGCCATCTTGTGGAAAAATATACCCCTTTAGATGGAAAGCTGCATAACTACCTGGCTTGTTTCACCAGCTGTCTAGAAGCTCACCCTACAAACTTCTGTGCCTTTCCAGGGCTGTGCTTCCATGCAGTTTGCAGGTTTCCATGAGCAGCTCAGCACCTCCCAGGACTTGTGGGATGCCAGGATTCACTACAGTTCCCATTGAACCCACCCAATCCTGTGGCCACCTGGAGCTGCCAGGGCGCAAGACTGGCTTCCACTGGCACTCTCCCCAGATGAGCAAAGCAGACCCATTGCACAGTTAGTGGGAATTCTTTCCCAGGACCCACAGCTCAGTACGTAACAGCTACAGTATGACAGGATTCACTGCTGCCACATGGCTGCTTTAGACGCCTGTAAATCTAGGTTTGCAGGATGCTTCCGCAGTGGGAGAACACTGGGAAGCACAAGCTGGCACGCTTTCATCTCCCTGCAAATGCAACATAATTTCTCAGTACCTTGCCAAGTCTAATTTTAAGCCTTACAAATAACCTGGCTTTTACCACTCCCTTTGGGAAATGAGTCAACAGCCTATTATATTTCACTGACAGCCACCCAGCGTGAGGGTAGGACACTAACATCACACCCCAGGAGTCAGCTCAGAAGATGAAACCCAAGGACTTCCCTGAATAACTTCCCAATAGCAGATACATGGTTTCCTCACCTCTCAAAGAAGCTGCAGATTTTATCCATTTGCTCACCCCCACACCCCACCCCCCCACGCACCCCAGTTGTGCACAGCCCTTCTGTGTGCCTCTGCTGTTGCCATCAGTACTGCAGCTACTATAGCTTGGATAGGAGATCTGCTTCCAGACACGATTTCCCAGGCAATTTAACCCCAAGGGTACTACAACATCCTAAAAAAGTTGGCTCGTTACAAGTTTTGCATGCAGAAAAGGGCGCTTCATACACTGAAGAGACTTAAGCTTTGCTACTACATATTTGGGGATGGGCAAGAATCCAAGTGAGCTGCGGCATCCAAATCCAAATGAACTGAGTTTCTCTCTGCTACATGTCACTGGTCAGAGAGGCAGTAAAAAGGCTTCTGCAGAGTTTAAAGAAAGGACAACCCTTTCCTCTGTGCATGGAGCCATAAAACAGGTCATGCAACTGCGCCACCATAAATGAATTTAATGTTGTTTGGCACAGATTTAGGAATCACGGTACTGTAGATTTACAAGTTATGCCATTAGGAACAGACACTTAAATTCACAAACAACAGATGGACATTAAACATATTTATAATACTATATACAATGTCCCCTACAGAACAAAGCTGGAGAAACTGCTGTAACTCGCCTCCATATTGGCATCTCTTACAGGATACATAGATATCACATGGATACAATTACATTTCCCTATTGGTAACATAAGGCAACTTTTTTTTTTTTTTT